>PVHT021183615.1:1667551-1810936 GCA_004024745.2 Catagonus wagneri
GCAGGGGCTCCGACGTGTCCCAGGAGAGGCTGGCTTATGAGGGGTCTCTCCGCCCCCTCCCAGCTCAAGGGCAGCTCCGTGACTCTCATCTGATGACCCCTCCCCGACCCTTTCCAGGGCATCTCTGGATCCTCGATCGGCATCCCCATTTGGGACGAGATCCTCACTCCCCCCATTTTTTTTTTTTTTTTTTTTTTTATTTTGGCCACCCCGCAGCAGAGTTCCTGGGCCATGGGTCAGACCGGAGCACAGCTGAGACGCATACCACAGGTGCGGCAACGTGGGTACCCAGCCCACGAGCCAGGCCAGGGACTGAACCTGCGTCCCAGCGCTCCCAGGATGCTGCCAATTCCGTTGTGCCACAGCGGGAACTCCCCCAACTATTGAATTCCGTTCTAAATCCAGTTAAATACGTGCACTAAGCCCCTCCTCTGTGCCGGAGCCACCGTGCTCGGGGCTGAGGTCATTGCGGGGGAAGAGGGCAGGATGTGGCACGGGAGTGAGAGTGTCCCTGGCCCTGGAAACTGCTAGCCTGATGGGGACGCACCTGTACTGATGACTCTAGAGTGAAGCAGGTGTTCTTTCCTGCTCACGTCAATGTTCACAGTCCTGCACTTAGTAGATGCTCAACAAAGCTTGGCTGAACTGAATTGGGTTTCCTTGGGCCTATGGTCCAGGCCTGTTAGTCAGCCTTAATCCTTGCCAGATTAGGATTCAGGCTGGTTCCCTGTGCAGGTCAGGGTGATAAAATTTGGGTTTTATTTTTTTAGGGCCACACGTGTGGCATATGGAAGTTCCCTGGCTAGGGGTCGATTCGGAGCTGCAGCTCTATACCACAGCCACAGCAATGCCGGATCTGAGGTACACAGCTCGTGGCAGAGTCAGATCCTTAACCCAAATTTCGGGAGTTCCTAATGTGGCTCAGTGGAAATGAACCTGACTAGTATCCATGAAGATGTGGGTTCGATCCCTGGCCCCACTCAGTGGGTTAAGGATCCGGCATTGCCATGAGCAGTGGTGTAGTTTGCAGATGCGGCTCAGATCTGGCGTTGCCGTGAGCTGTGGTGTAGGCCAGCAGCTGTAGCTCCAATCAGATCACTAGCCTGCGAACCTCCATATGCTGCAAGTACAGCCTAAAAAAACAAAAAAAACCCCTCAATTGCTGCCTTCTCTTTTAACAAGTCAGACTGTGAGGGACCAGCAGCTCTGTATCCCCACGTGGTCCTGACCCCCGTGCCCCGCTGACTCCCAGGCCCTATCACTGAGCAGGCTTGCTGTCCACTCCTCGCGCCTTCACCATCCAGGCCCCTTGGCCACCCAAGTTCGAAGCCCCTGTCTGACACCAGCCCCTCCCCTGTGTCCTCCTGGAGCTGGACGTGGGTGTCGTGCACCTGCAGCCTCTGAGGCCCAGTCCTGAAATCCATCACCTCTCTGGGTGCAACACCACGCCCCCCGTGGGCTGCTCCGGGCCAGAGTGAAAGGCCAGGAAGGCAAGTCAGGCCAGCTCCTGAAGGAGGGGCTCGAGGACACCCCCGCAGCTTTGCCAGACCTCCTAGCCCAGCCCTGGAGTCTAAGACTTTGCTTCCCCAACCCGCCTTGAGGCCAGCCTCCTCCAGACCTCCCCCCGTCTTCCCTCAGAGCCCCACCCGCATGGGTCTCTTGCCGAGTCTAACTGAAATCTAACCCAGCCTGGCGGCGCTTCTGTACAAACTAACTTTCTAAAGTAAAACCCTATAGACTGAGAGCCCGCTTACCTGGATGACGTGAATTCAGCTGCCGACTGAACTGAGCTGTGCCCTGTCCCAGCCGTGCACAAGGCGTTTTGATAAACCAGTAAACCAAGGTGTCTTTTTTTAAAAAAAGAAAGTGGTTTGCTTGCACAACCTCTAAACCGACCATTTTTATACACGTTGCTAGAGAGCAGTCGCCTTTACTTTTTTACCGTTCCTACAACGTGGGTTAACTCGCCTAACAAAAGAGGTTTCTTCTTCAAAGGCACGCCATCATTTAGAGCCTCGCTTCTCCCCAGGGAATCTCAGGCACCGGAGTTTTTGTTTTGGCTTTTTGGCCACGCCTGTGGTATGCGGAAGTCCCCAGGCCCGGCATGGAACCAGAGCCACCGCAGTGACAACTTAAACCGCTAGGCCGCCAGGGAACTCCAGCGATGGAGTTTTATGAACTGGGACAGGGGCCGTTTCCCATTATCTGGAGAATGGCCACGCAACTGCCTGCTGACCGTCTGCTCACTGCCCCCTCGCCCCAGAGGGCCTAGAGCTCCCTGCGGCGGGAGGAGGTGTCCTCTGACCTGCCTGGACGTTGAACTGGGAAGGATAAATCTTGTCGGCGCCTCTAGGAACCAGCGCTGACTGTAAAATCAAAGGCGAGGAAGGAGCAGCAACTCACCATCCTCCTTCTTCCCAAAGAAGCCCCAGATCTTCTCAGCTCGCTTCTCCGGGGTGTTTTCATCATCCGGAAGCTGCTTCACGTCGTCGGGACTGATCATTTTGAAAATAGCCTGCACCAAATCAAGAGGAACAGAGCCGGTCAGCAGGGATCGCACGGCGCTGACAGCGACCTGCCAAGGCAGAGGTTAAAATGCAGACGCCCAGGCCCCAGCTGCCCACGTCCCTGGGAGTGGGCAGTGGGCATCCGCACTTTTTTTTTTGTCTTTTTCGGGACACACCTGCGGCACATGGAGGTTCCCAGGCTAGGGGTGGAATCGGAGCTGTAGCCGCCGGTCTAAACCACAGCCAGAGCGACGCGGGATCTGAGTCTCATCTGCGACCTACACCAGAGCTCACGGCAACTCTGGATCCTCAACCCACTGAGCGAGGCCAGGGATCGAACCCACCACCTCATGGTTCATAGTCGGATTCATTACTGCTGAGCCACAATGGGAACTCCGAGGGCACCTGTACTTTGCGCTCCTCAGAAGGGGCGGGAAATGCGGGGATGGGTGAAGAAGGCTTTTGGTTATTTTGTTACTGTTTGAACTTCCTGACCACGTAGACCTGTTACTTTCATGTTTTAAAATATAAAAATAAGACATAAAGAGCTTCCTGATGCTGATCCCGCAGCGGCCCCGGGGACTGCTTGCCTCAAACCCCACAGCCCAGAAATTCCAGAATATCAAACAGCTCCTTCCCAGTCCAGGTCGTACTTGGGTGGCCCAGCCAGGCTGACTTATGGTGATAAGGTCTCTGAGGGTAATAAGGATAATTAGGGCTAACCTTTATTAAGCATGCCTCTTTCTTAAGCGTCCTTACATGTAAACTCATGTCAATGTCATGAGCTGGGTGTTAGCGGCCCCATTTCACAGGTGAAGAAGCCGAGGCAACCGACTTGCTAGAAGTCAGCCAGCTAGAGGCAGAAGAGTGGAGATTCTAACCTGGCAAGCCTGGTCCTAGAACCTCTGTGCTTGCATCATGGGCAAGGTCTCCCAGGGCACGGGAGGTCTCCCTTCTGCTCAGGGAGGGATCCAGAGAGAGGCTGAGCTTTAAGCTTCTCTCCCCCTCCACTCCTGCTAATGAAGGAGCCAGATGGACGATGTCCTGCTAGCAAAGAAAGAAGTGCCTCCCGACCTGTGACGAGGGAAAGGGACAAGGTGGCATTGGTGTGCCCTCCCAGGGCCAGGCTTCTAGGGTTCCACCAGCTCCGTGACTCCAGGCCCGGCCAGGCCCAGCTCCACTCAAGGTGGTGGCTCTGGGCCTGTCCCGGCTTGTGACCTAAGCGTGGGGCCGGGACGCTGGGGAACCAGCCAGGCAGGGGCACGGTGCCTGTGACTTAGCCTGGAGGGAAGATGGACAGCTCGGGGGCCCCCTTCAGCAGCCGCTGCCAGTGCTGTAAGCAGAGGAGCGGGGGTCGGACCCAGCTGCGGCAGCCTGGCAGACAGCGCTCGGGGCCCAGGCCCAAGGTGCAGTCAGTCGCTCCCTTAGCTCCTCTGTCAGTCCTGAGCCCGGGAAGCATATGCAGGCCCGAGGGCTAAGGGCTGAGAGTGACCGGCTGCCTGCCCGCCCTGCTTCTGACACCAAGCACCAACCGTCACGGCCTCGGGGAAACGGGCTGAGAAGGAACCCTTGTATCCTCGCCCTGGGCCCTGGGAGGCTGTGTAGTTTTCTGGAGGCCGTGAGGCTTGGTGGTGGTACAGCTGGACTGGAACCCACAACCGCTGACTCCCAGGCCAGTGATCTGGGACCTGGTGAATAGCCGAGGCCTGGCGCCATCCTGCATAGCCTCAGCCACGGGTGCTCCCTTCTCTCTCCCCTACCCCCTCACGTCCTCCTCTCCCCGAAGGAGCATCAGCTCCTTCCTAGGCCTCTGCTGGGCCTGGCATCCTTCAGATAGTTCTGAGAGTGTGGTCCCCACCCTAGGCCACCTGCCAGTCCATGGAAGTGTGCTCTGCAGGCCGTACCCAGAGGCCAGGGAGGTTCCCACACAACGCCTGCCCCTAATGGGAGGCCCAGGCAGAGTCCGCTGACCACAAGCTACACGCTTGGTTATTTTATTTATGGTTTTTCCTAATAAGGGTGGAGGAATTGAGCAAAATTGTGAAAGCAAGATGACAAATGCATCAAAAATTATATAAAATATGAGAAACATTTTCTCTTTTAACAGGAATGGAATTAGAGAAATAAAGCAAGGGACCTGGGATTTGGGGGCAGGGGGGCAAAAAAAAGATTGAGTAAAATGATACTAAATGAAGGAAAACATAAATGATATAATAGGGAAAGAATAGAAACATCTTAATTGTCCAGAAATATAGGAAGTGTTAGTTTTGTGGCATGTCCATAAGATGGAATTCTAAGCAGCTATTAAAAATGGTTTGATAGTGGAGTTCCCGTCATGGCGCAGAGGAAACTAATCCGACTAGGAACCATGAGGTTGCGGGTTCGATCCCTGGCCTTGCTCAGTGGGTTAAGGATCCGGCGTTGCCGTGAGCTGTGGTGTAGGTTGCAGATGTGGCTTGGATCCCGCGTTGCTGTGGCTGTGGCAAAGGCCGGCAGCTACAGCTCCTGTTAGACCCCTAGCCTGGGAACCTCCTTATGCCGCGAGTGCGGCCCTAAAAAAAAGACACAAAAAATGGTTTGATAGTGAAAACACTCATAATAAGACAGTGGCTGAAAAAAGTATGATAGAAATAGTATGTGACTGTGCCACAGTTCCGAAATTACTTTTAAATACGTAGTTAAAGACTGGAAAGGCATAAGCCCGTATGCTGACAGTAGTCTTCTCTGGATGCTGAAGTGAAAGGCAATTGTAATTTTCTTTTGCATGGGTTTATAAATTGCACGAATTACTTATATATTAAATAAAAGTATTTTCAGACACCCACAGTCTTCACACAGATGGTCTGTTCCTGGGGAAACGTATTTGAAACATGTTGTGTCCTTAAAATGACTTGTGAAAGAATCTCAGCGTGTTCTGCTGAAGGTTTGGAAGGGGAGTTTAATGAAGAAAGGAGGGAAGGGGTGGGGGGGGAGAAGGTGAATATTAAGAAGCATCTAGATTTTTCTTTAGCAGGAAAATGAAGGTGTGGGAACTCGTGTAGCCCTCTATTAATATCGGTCCGTAAGAGACCCCCGCCTTTCTTTTTTCTTTTCATTTTTTTTTGTATTTCTGGCCACACCTGGGCCAGGATTTGAAACTGCCACCCCAGTAGTGACTCAAGCCACAGTAGTGACAACTCCAGACCCTTAACCACGAGGCCACCAGGGAGCTCCTAGAGGCCCTCCTGACCACACGCTCAGAGCAACTGAGTCACAAAGCCCAGGAGCCCACTCCCCCCGCCAGCCACGCCCCCGGAGGAAGCGCAGAAGCAGGGGGTCCCCATTCCCCGCCCCTGGACCCCCAGCCACCGCCGGCGAGCGGAGGCTGACACTGACCACGATGATCTCGAGCACTTCGTTCTTGCTGATGGTGCCGTTGCCGTCCACGTCGTAGAGGGAGAAAGCCCACTCGAGCTTCTGGCTGGACTTGCCCACGCTGGTCATGTGCAGGGCGATGACGTACTCCTTGAAGTCCAAGGTGCCATCGCTGTTGGCATCGAAGCTGCGGAACACGTGCTGGGCGTAGTCTTTGGGGTCGGCCTCGGGGAAGAACTTGGCGTAGATGGTCTGGAACTCCTGCCGGGTGATGCGGCCGCTGGGGCACTCCTTCAGGAAGGACTGGTACCAGGTGCTCAGCTCCTCCTCCGTGAACTTGGTGTTCAGCTGCAGCTCCTCCAGGATCTCCTTGGACAGCGCCCCGCTCTTGCTGTTCCCCATGGGTGAAGCGGCCTGGACCCGGCTGGGCGGGCGCGGCTGGGCGGGCGGGCGAAGGGGAGTGATGTGTTCTCCCGGCTGCCAGGCTGGGCGCCGCCTGAGACGGTCGGACCTTGAGATGCCGGCAGATTAGGGAGATTTGTGGCTGGTTCAGCCCAGTGCTTGGAGGGAGGAGGGGCCTAAAGCTTGAAGGTGGAGGCCAGCGCCCAGGAGCCCCCTGAGATTAAAATAAAGAGCTGACAGCAGGGGGTCAATCCCTGTCGGCCTTCTGGGAGGACAGGACGGGAGATCAGACTCTTGAGCGGGGAAGCCTCAGGCCATGGCCTTTTCCTCCATCCCTGGTCCATCCTTGGCCCAGCCCACCCTCAGCTCTAGCTCACCAATGGCAACTATGTTCCCTGCCTGTCTCCGGCCCTCACTCTGAGGGTCTGGGCCGCAGGGATTGCCTGTAACGCAGAGGTTAAGAGCCAGGCTCTGGAACCAGCCCGGGTTCAAATCCCAGCTCTGCAGTTTACTAGCTGTGTGACCCCAGGCATGTTTCTTGACCTCTCTCTGCTTAAAATGCTCTTCTAATCTTTCACCACCTTCACAGCTTTCCTTAAACGTCACCTTCCCAGCAAGGCCCGTACCGACACTATTCACGGTAGCATCCCCCACGCCGACCATCAGCACGCCCCAAACTTCCTCCTGCTTGACTGTTCTTCCTCTCGCACATACACCTTCCGACTTACTCTCTATTTCCTATGCGTGCTGTCAGCTGTCTCACCGGAACGGAAGCTCCGTAAAGGCAGGGATTCTGCTTTGTTCCCTGCTGCATCTCCATCGCCAGAAGGGTGGGCACCTGGCAGCTTTGGGCCCTCCGTGACTACTCTTCAGTGAACGGGCCTAACAGTAGGGTCTCTCTCACTGTAACTGTGGGGCGGAAACAAGTTCACACGTGCAACACGCTGAGAGCACAGCCCGGCAGGTGCTGAGAGCCGCATACGCAGTAGTTTTGCCATTCCTCTTCCACAGCAGGGCTCACAACCTCAGCTGCCTGCAGGGGCCAGCGGGTGGGGTGTGGGAGTGAAGTGGGTGAATTAGGGAGGCAATAGGGAGCGGTGAGGCCTGTGTCAGACACAGCAGGGGCTGCCGACCGTCAACGCCAGTTGAATGCGATCAGGTGGGATTATGGCCCAGTGTGACCAGCTTTTTTGGGTAATCTAAGAGAAATCCAGAAACCAGATTTCTAGATGCAATTTTCAAACTTTTTAACTCTGAGAGGGATTGCAGAGTTTTCAAAAACAAGAAGTTGTGTGGGTTAAATACAACTTTTCTGTGGCTTGGTTTCGGCCTGCGGGTTGTCAGTCGGCAACCAGGCCTGGTGCGGGAGCTGGCAGAGAACAGCAAATGCCTGCTGAGTGAGTGAACGACAAGTGGGAGGCGCGGGCTCGGCCAGGGAGGGCCTCTGTCCCTGTGGTCAGCTCAGTCACCAGTGCAAGGTGCAGGGAAGAACCCCAGTGCGTGGGCTGGTACCTGCACTCTCATCACTCAGAGGAGAGGTCGGCGGTGCCCTGGGCTCGTCTGGGACCCCAGAGTCGCTGTCATGGACGGGAGAGCCTTCTCGTCTTGTCCAGGGGTGGTCACTACAAAGAACAGAGCCCACGGCGTCGAGGCCTGTGAGTTGGGATCTTTATGCTGTTTCACAGGAGACTGAGGGCAAGGGAAAGCAGGTTCCCGTTGCTGGGAGACAGCCACCTGCCAGCGTCTCCCGACGCTGCCCAGGAAGAATCCAGAAGGTCGGGCATTGTGTGTGACCCATCCCTCCAGCCCGGCCCACCCACCACGGGTGCAGAGTGTTTAACGTTAGGGTGGGTGTGACTTACTGTTCTTCCCCATCCATTTGTGAGAGCCTAGTATTTCTTAAAAGGAGCCCCTTCTCTGTTTCTAGACTTTCACAGTCCTGCAGCAAGGCATTTGTTCTCAAGAGAGGTTAGAAATAGCACAGTCACGAACTCAAAAATCAGCCAACTGACCAACGCCCCCCAGGCCGTGAAAGTGAAGCCAGAGGGTGCCACCCTTGCGTCCGAACCCGGCGTGGGAGGCGATCAGAAGGGCCTTCTGGGTGCCCACCCCAAGCCTGCAGGTGAGGCGAGGCCTGTGTCCCAGGAAGAAACCAGGCTCCAGAAGGCCGTCACCTGTCTGCCTGCTAAATGGCAAAGCCAGGAGGGATGCCAGAGCCGGCCAGGCCTCCCGCTCAGGGCTCCTGTCTCAGGGAGGCCTGCGCAGAGGGAGCAAGACGCTGTGTGTCTGCAGGTGAGGAGCTGGGTTGCCACGACAATGGAAGAGGCAGGCGAGGAGGCGGACTCCCGGGTTGACACATAAGGCAGCCAGCCCTTCCCACGGGCAAGGAGGAAGGCGCTGGATCAGGTATTGTCCACGTTCCTCAGGCTGCTGTGCCCAGGAAGGGCCCGGCCCTGGGAGGGGACGCAGGCAGCTGTGTTGATGCTGCCGAGAGAGGGTTCATGACCTGGAGGTTTGTTTGAAAACCTGCATAAACATCTTCTATCAGAGGGAGAGTTTATGCTCCTTAGCCAAACAAGTTGCTGGAGATGATGTATTGTGAACGGATTTGTTAAGTCTGAGCCGGGGCCATAAACTGGCCCCAAACCCCAAAGACCACTTTGGGGAGAAGGTCCCGTCTCTGGCCGGCCAGCGGCTCTGTCTGTGTCTCCTCCTCCTGGCCCGGCCTTGACTGAAAGGAGCAAACTCTTCTCAGAGGCTGGCCTGCCGCAGCCCAAACTGGAAGCCCCCCAGCCCCAGCCCGTTCCTCTACCTCCCCTCGCTGTGAGCTGAGCCAGGAGGACCCTCCAACCCGGGCCTGGAGCCGGGGGCGGGGCGGGCGGGGGCAGAGAAGGCACGCCCTCCCACGGCTGTGCCCGTCGCCGTAAATAGCAGTCCATCTCTTTGGTTGCTTGGACCCCAATCCTCAGAGGCGTCCTCGGCGCCTCTCTGTCACGCCCCACTCCCATCTGGCCAGAAACCATGCCGGCTCCACCTTCCAAGCACATCCAGAACCCGAGCACCGCGCTGCACTGCACCCGTGGGCACCGTCCCTTCTCCCCGTGTTCTGCCTGCCCTTGTCCCCGGTCCTCCAGGAAGCCCGACAGCAAGGAAGTCAGACTGCACTGTCCTTGGCTCGCACCCCCTGGAGTAGAAGTCAGGGGCCGTCCAAGGCCTGCGAAGCCCTGCAGACCCTGCCCCCTGCCCGCCACCCCTCTGCTCCAGCCACACCAGCCAAAGTCAAGCAGCGCCTCCGCCCTTTGACTGGGCCACCTCCTCTGCCCGCAGCATCCGCCCCCGGCTACCTGCCGGGCTCCCCCCCAGGTCTCCGCAACCTCGGTCAGCTGCCGCCTTCTCAGTGAGGCCGCCCCAACCACCGTATTCCGCGTTGCGGCTAACCTGTCCTCCCCCTGAAGGCACTGTCCCCTCCCTGTGCCATTCGCCCCTCTCCGGAACACTGAGCATCTCCTGCACACGCGCTGCATGAGATCAAGGTTCCTGGCCTGTTTCCACCACCGATCTGTCCCCAGCACCTAAAGCAGTGTCTGGCATACAGTGGTGTTTAATAATTATTGCACAGGTGGATGGATAAGAAAAGAAGCCGTAGCCAGGAGCCGCTTCTGTCCATAGGGACAGAAGTCTCCAGGGGAGCGGACTGGGGCCAGAGCCGGGGGCTGGGGGGTCACTGCCTGGGTGCCTTCTGTCCCCCCGCTAAGCCATCGGGATAGAAGGGTCACTCAGCCTGGGAGTCCAGGAGGAACGCTGAGCCCACGAGCACAAAGTAGGACGTGGCGCTCCTCCAGGAAGGAGGCCTGCCCAGCGGACGACTCAGTGTCTCTGCAGAGTTTATTTTACATGGGATGTATCTAAGCATCTCAAGTGCACACACAGAGCCGAAGGAGGGAAAGTGAGAGCATCTAACTTCCTGAAAACGCTGTATAGTAACACACAACAATTATATATAGCAAACGCCTTCCAAATTTAAACCCCTTTAAACATTTAATTTCTTTTCAGCATTAATACACACCGATGGTACTACGGGGGTGGGGGCAGGGTGGGGGCGGCGGGTTACAGCCTCCAGAGGGAGTTTCAACAGTGTTACTTATAAATTATAGTACATCAACTTTATTTACCGATCTCGGCAGCCAGGGGATGGAAGGATATACAGTGTGGAGTAAACACACGCATACCGGGGATGAGGGATGCTGGAGGAGACAGCTTTGTAACATTAAAAATGTATAAAGTATTTAGCAAAAGTTACAGAAAACAGAGCAAACAGGCAAGTTTATTTTGTTAGAAAATTCCGCCTTCACAGGTTTGCTGATGTGCTCGTATCTGTGAAAGGCCCCCCCCCCATCGTCTCCTTCCCAGAGGAGGGCAGAGAGGCAAATTTGGGGCCCCCATCACCAAGGATGGCCGGTGTCCCTTTGAACTGCTTTTCTTGGGTCCACATGGCTGCCTGGAGGTCACTGTCCCGAAAGCCGGTCTGCCAGTGCAGGTGGCCCTGGACAAGGAGCGTCTCCACTGGACAACAAACACGTCCATCCCAGGAGGGGATGTCACTGACCTTCCGGTTATAGGACGAGTGCGACAGTGGAGTGGAGCCAGGCCAGCGCACTTGCCCCGTTACCATACGCTTTCCTTCTTCGTCCCCAGGACAGCACCCACGCACCCGAGCCCCTGCATTCCACCACTGCAGTCCCCACTGGCACTGTCCCAACACAAAGGGTCAGTCCCCCCCGAACGGCGCCCAGAGATCCAAGTGCATCACAACCTCTCCCACAGAGGCACCGCCCAGCGCGGGCTCCCGACAGCTGTGCCCCTGCACCTGGAGGGCTAGGGGAAATGGGACATGCCCTTGTTTTTGTCACCTGGCTCATTCTCATCCAGACCAGGAGGGAGTTGGGTCCCTCACCTACAGGAAAGGATACTCCTGTGGGGGGACGTGCAGAGTCCCTCCCCCAGCAAAATGCAGCCCAGAAGCATCCTGGCAGCCCGGGACCTTGTGACTTGGCCTGGACCCCTAAATGTCTCCCATTTGCTGGGAGAGATGCCTGGTTGCCTCCTGGGCTCCCCTTTGACTGGACAGGGTCTGCTCAAGAAAGACATGGCTTGGAGGGGTTGTCATTTTAGGGGTCACGCCCAGAGCCTGACCAGTTTTAGCGAGGTGTGGTCCTCTGCCACCATCTGACGCCACCCAGAAGGGGGAGGCCCAGGCCAGGTAAGCAAGGCTCCGGCAAGAACGTGAGTGGAGGGGCTCTGTCTTCGTGCCTGGCTTTGCTCCTTGGACGCAACCTTGAGGACATGTTATCAAAGATGGGTGGATGAGGCTCAAACGGTAATGACCTAGGCCTTCTTTAGGGGGCTGAGGGACTACCTCATTCTCAACAGCTCATGAGACGCTTAAGTTTTTGTGTCTAAACAGAGAAGCTCCTGGGTATCTCTCAGGAGGATTTTTAGGGCAACACCACGCACAGCGTGCCAACAGGACCCAGATTAGACATAACATAGTACAGGGTACAGAACTGAAAGCAAGAAGGAGAGGAGACAGGCGGCAGTCGCTGAGGACGCCTGGGAGCCCATCTGGCACAGACACCTTCAGTTTGTGGATGGAGGAACAGAGGCCCAGGAAAGGGTGGTGATGGGCCCAGGGCCAGCCCCATGCTCCCTCCATCCACCTTCCACACCCCCGACACTCAACCAACAGCCAGGACTGGAGGAGCTGAAGCGAGGGTCCCCAGGACCAGTAGATCTGCCCGCTGGGATGCAAACTTCAGGTTACAGCGGAAGTGGAAGGCGACGGAGACCCTGCCCACTGCCCGCCCCCAGCCCTGAGCCACCTTCTGCAATGTCAGAAACCAAGAATGAACCCCAAAAGCAAGCATGAGCCCCAGAAACCACGTGTGGGTACAGCTGGCCAGAAGGGAGCCGTGCAAACAAACAGAAGACCCTGGCCCAGGAACTCTGGGGCCAAGCGACCCATTTGAAGAGGAAGTGTAATGGAACAGATGGCCGCCGCAGCAGGGTGACTGCGTTTCTGCGACATTCTAGAAAAGGCAAATCTACAGCAGATCCCTCAGTGGTTGCCAGGCGCCGGCGTGGCAGGAGTGGGTTACATCCAAAGAGCTTGAGAGGATTTCTTTGGAGGGATGGAAATATTACGTTGACTTTGGAGGTGGTTACGAGACCATATAAGTTCCTCAAAACCCACTGAACCATGAACTCCAAAGGGGTGAACTTACTGTATGTCAAGAACGCCCCCCCCCAGCCATATGTCAAACAGCTCAGAAAACCTGGGAAAAGGCAGCAGGTGTCGCAGGGGGGTGGGGGATGGAATCCGATGGTACGCGGGCCGAGGGGGCGTGCTGCCGATCTGCGCCCTCTTAGCCTTCATCCAGCGCCTTCCCTGCCCACACAGTCACCAGTGGGTCTGCAGAACCCTGTCTAAACTCCTCATCAAGGCCACTCACGGCTAGAAGTAGAATCACTTAAACAAGCCAGAGTCTCTGTCATCCTTTGAATTTTACAGTGTGGATTTCCAAGAAGGGACTTGGGCTCCACCAAGCTTTCTGCACACCCAGCCATGAATCTAGTCACTGATTGGTTTTCAGAAGAGGAAGAGAAACAAACCCCCTGGCTCCTGCATGTGTACGCGGTTTCTGTTTGCTTCGATCGTTAATCAGCCCCGGTCAGCGCAGAAGTAGCTCCGACCGCAAAAGCCCTCCCCGTCTGCGCCCCCACCCCTCCCCACCCGGTCGAGTAGTGGGGGGCTCAAGGGGGTCCCCTGGGCAGAGCCTCCCTCAGGGCGGCTGTCTTTACAGTGCTGCTCGAGAGCAGCAGAACACGTGGAGAAGAACAAGGAGCTTTTCCTAGACACTGTTGTGGCAACTCACTTTTGCCTTTGAGATTTTTTTTTTTAAATCAGGTTTTCACAGATAAAACGCAGTATGCCCGCCTCTCCCAGGTAGAGGCAGGTACAAGGGGGCTCACCTGCCCTCAGAAGTGGAACAACGAACGCACTTGAGAATAACCCAGAGTTACTCGGAATAAAGCCAGGCGTATCCTCCTATAACCTAAACACCAAAACTAAAACCCAAACCAAACCAACAACCAGGACAGAGCGCCAGTCCAGAGCATGCTTTTAGGTATTCCCGGCTTTACCCTGACCTTGAACTCACCGGAGCTGGAGCCCTGTTAACCTAGGGACAGGGGCCTGGACTTTCAACTCCAGCCCTGCTGCGCATTTCACGGGTCTCACTGGCCATCCCCAGGCCTCATCCTTCCTCTTCGTAGAGTGAAGAGAGTTCGTTAAAACAAAAGAAGCCTCTGAAATTCAAGTTGGGTATGAGATCAGCCTGTGGAGGTCTGGCGACCAGGTGATGAAACTCTCGTTGCTGCCCGGCTTTTCCAGCCTTCGGCAGATACCACACGGCGGCAGCTTGTGATGACGACAGGCTCCCCGTGGGCTCAGTGTGGACAGCGGGGGTCGGGGGGGTGGGAACAGTCCTTCCTCCAGAAAGACCCAAACATCCTCGTGTCCACACGGAGCACAGAGAGGGTCAGCGCGGGGGGTGCCGGTGCACAGCTACATTTCTAGTGCCCGCACAGCGCCTGGCCTGCCCCGGGTGTCTGCTGAATAAAAGAATGAATGAGGGCGGGAAGGAAGGGAGGAGGGGGGCTGTCAGCACAACAGATGGCGTCTTCGCAAACCTCAGTTCTGCACAAGAGCACCTAAACGTGAACGCCGAGGTTACTGACCCACAAGACCCCTGGAGAAAAGACACGTCCATACAGAGTAAGAGATCGTGGGCTTCCATGACGCTGGGCCCGATCTCAGCACACTGCCCAGGCTGGGCTGAAGTGCTCAATGAGCCAATTAATGAGGGAACCAAAAAAAAGGAGAACAAGTATGCCGAGGGGCTGTGGGGGAAAGAATGACTTCAGAAAAAAGACTGGCCGCCCACTGGGCCAACTGGGACTGCCCTGGAAGAGGCAAGAGAGTCTCGGGGAAGGACAGAAGACGCTGGAAGCCTCAGGTGGGGGTGAGGAGACAAAATCGATGAAGCACATCACACTCAGAATATCCATGTTAGACAACAAGGCTGTCGGCTCTGAATGTTAGAAAATCATCCACAAATTAGCTTACTAAGCCTCAGAGCAATTACTACTAGCACCCTTTTTTTTTTCTTGTAAAGAAACCAAGAAATGATATCCCCAAACTGGTGGCTGGTGTCACGCCCAACCCCAGGCTGGAAGGAGGCGTTCTCTACCTGATGCAGAGCTGTCCCGCTGGCCTTCACGCTGGGGGACGTCTTCATGCTGACCTTTTAGGTTGGGAAGTCTCAGTAAGAAAGAAAAAGCCTGGTTCACTTGAGGACAGCGGGCGTCCTTCTCCTATACTCACGGGGGCGCCTGACTTGACGAAAGAGGGGCCAAAGATTTAAGAACAAGTCGTCGGTTACCGGCATGGACAGTGGCAAGAAAAACTAGGGAGTTGTGCTTAAGAGACCTAGGGGTCCTGTGAACTGCAGGTCCTCAGCGGGAAAGATGGAGAAGAAAGATGGGTCCCCAGGGTGTGGTTCCAGGCTGGGGTCCGCCCCTTGCGAGCTGTGGGACCTCCTTCGGCGCTTTTCTTCTCCCAGTCCCCTCGGGCTGATTCTCAAGATGTAACATCTAAGGGAGAACATGATGACGGGGTGGACCCAGTGGCAGTGCTGACAGCTTCCCAGGCCCCACCCAGCCCAGGTTCTCCCCTGGGAGCTGGGAAAGGGCAGCGTGGTACCAGCACCAAGCAGGGGGTCCGTGCGGGGCTCTGGAATGTGCAGAGGAAGCTGAGGGGCCAAGGTGGCCGACTGCCCGGACGGGGACACAGGCTATGGCCACGAGAGTCTGCAACGCCTATACTGTGCCTGCCAGTGAAAGCCGTTTGAGGGACAGCGGTGCCAACCCCACCGTGCACAGCAGGTGCAGCCACCTGGGGGGTGACGGGCTTGCCCCAACCCATCTACCACGTGGGACTGACCCAGGCCGGGGACGTGCGAGGGCGGGAGGAGTGAGTTTCCGGGGGCGGGGCTGGGGGGCGCTTGACAGAGGACCCTGACCTAATAGGAGACACAGTTGCATGCTCCGACTGGGGGCTAATTTGCTGAGTGAGGTAGTTCCATCCTGACCTCTCCAGGCAGGGTCGGTCTGGGCCAACAGGAGCCCGGCCTTCCCCCCAAGACTCCCGGTGATGGAAAGGAGCAGAGAAGAGCCAGGATGTGGGGGCCCAGGATGCAATGGAGAAAAAAAGGAAGAGGGAGGGCTGCAAAGGATTCTGGGTGCGGGCGGCTAAGCTGAAGGGTACCTTCTATCCGCGATTCTGATCCTGACGCTTGGCTTGGAGACAAAGACCCCCCCTCCCCGCCCCACCAAGGCCCTGGAGACATGGGCCCAGTTGGAGGAAGGGCCTCGGGGCTTCCAGGGGTGTGTGACCCAGCTGGCTCTGGGTGGGGAGGGGCCTCCGGGGCGCAGCAGGGACCACAGTTCCAGCCTCGGTCTGTTCTCAGAGTGGCAAGCATGGCATGGGGCTGAGGGGGGCGGTGAGGGGCTTCATCCTCGGGGACGAGGGCAGGGCTGTGGGTCCGCCTTCTTGGCCTGGGACACTGGGGAGCTCCCCGCGGGCCATCGGGGCCGCCCTCCTGGCAGCGCCGTCTCCGCTCCTCGGTGGGCCAGGGGAGGGGGTGGGAGGGCAGCTCCGCTCGGCAGCAGCCCCCCCTCCGCCCCTGGCGGGAGTGCCACCTCCTCTCCGTGGGACCCGCAGCCCCTCCTCGCAGGACCCCGGCCACGTGTCTAGATCTCCATGTCCACTGGGCGAATATTGCCCGTCTTGTGCTCTCTGACCCACAGCTCCCTGTCCTTGGCAGGGTCCACTTTTCGGAGCAGCTGGTCCACAGGCTCGACTGTCTGCAAGGGACGGAGAAGAGAAGACGCCGTCAGAGGTGGCGGCCGTGCCAGGGACGCAGCCTCTGAGCCTGGCTGCTCGCACCCTGGTGTCCTCCACAGAGCCGCCCCCGAGAGCGCGGTGGCGCCCCAGGGAGGCCCGTGCGAGGGACAGACGTGGGGCTGAGAGGACGGGGCCCCGAGCTGTCGCCCTGCTCTGCTTCGCTCGGGGCCATGACCCTCCAGACCTCAGGGCGGAGGGATGGAAGGGCAGGTGGCCTCAAGGGCTCTGGGTCTGTGACCGGTTCCTCCAGCTGTGGCCACATCTGCCACCTGAGAACAGGTCCAAGGGAACTTGAGCATTAGCTATTTTTGAATACTCTATTGAGATTGCCCGCGGGTCCAAGTCCCTGCCCACCCTGGGGACACATGCGCTCGTGGCAGCTTCTCAACCTGCTTCTGCAGCGTGTGCTCCCCCTGGGCGCCCCTGCCCGGCCGGGAACTCACGCTTTGGTTGAACATGTCGGTCTCGTGCCGCAGCTGCGTGTACTGGCACAGGTGCTGCCGGATCATCTCCACCCGCTCCACCTCCAGCCGCTCCAGCTCCTGCACGGGAGGAGACACCAGAAAGCCCAGTGTCCCCGCACCCCTGGGGCCCTTCCCAGCCCACAGGCCCCGGACTCCTCTATACGCAACACCCCGACGCCGCCCGCTCGCACCCACTCCGGGCTGACCCTCTGTCGTCTGACGAGGGACCCGCCCCGGCTCTGGGGAGAAGGTGCAGCTGCTGAGGCAGGGGCTGCTGTTTCCTGGACCCTGTTCTGCCAGGCACGGTGGGTGCTACGTCCTCAACTGTCCCCATCATCGTTTTAAGGGCTAGGTGGTGATCTCAGCCACATTTTCCCCATAAGGCGACTCACACCTAGAGAGGGAAGGTCGCTTGCCCCAAGTGACACAATTATGGGAGGAACGGGCTCTGCATCAGGGTCCGCTGCATTTTTTTTTTTTTTTTTTTGTAATTATGGTTGGTTTATTGTGTGTCCATTCCTGCCACACGGCATACGGACTCGGTCAGACACGCAGACATTCTCTTCCCCACGCTCCTCCACCCTGTTCTATCCCAAGAGACTGGGTGCAGTGCCCTGTGCTGTACGGCAGGACCTCACCGCTTATCCACCCATCCTAAATCTAAGAGTTTGCGGCTGCCAGCCCCAACGCCCCATCCATGCCAGGATTCTGCCTCGGTGCAGCCCCAGCCCGGCCCGATGGGGTGGAGAAACAGGACACGGGCAGGAGCTTCGGCGCCTGCAACTCGGGAGCTCTGCCCCCAGGCCTCTGTTTACCCCGAGGGCCTAGGGCCGGGCGCGGGCGCAGGTGACAGGAGGAGCGGAGGGGGCTCACCCTTTGGCTCCTGCATCTTTGGAATTTAGGGGATTGGGTTGTTAGTCTGTGTACAACTAGGTCACCGCCCAGGTGATTAACCGGGGAGCGGGCGGTAAGGCAGGGGGCTTAATTAGATTAACCAGGAGGAAAACCGGGTCACGGGCCCCGGGCGAGGCCGCTAATCTGCTCTGGGGGCTGACGGCTGAGGGAGGCAGAGGGTCAGCCCCACGCTGGATGGACAGATGGACGGGGGTGGCTCCGGGCAGAAGGACGGTGTGATAAGCGCTTGGCATGATGTCCCTTCTCTCACGTGGCCCAAGGGCCCAAGTGCCCAGCCCACTTCACGGTCCCACTCGGTGGGCACTGACTTCACAGGAGATACTCAGGGAGTGAAAAGACAGGTCTGTGCCTGTCCCCTGCCCCCACCCCTATTCTGCTGCCCCAACCCCGCCAGTCCATACGCCTCGCAAGGCTCTCCTGTCTCGGACCCGCGGCTCTTCTGGGGGTGAGAAGGCTCCTGCTTTCTACAACTTGGTTATATTCCCCCAAAGGGGCCTCCGTCTACCTGGTTGACCCTGAACCCCCAGGGTGAGGAGGCTTTAGCAAGAGCCAATCGTTGCCTGTGTTCACACAGCCAGAAGGTGCCAGAACAAGGCTCTGAATCCACAGGGGCTGGCCCGCAGCCGAGGTCCCGGTCCCAGCACCAGGGCAGATCTAATGAGCACCTCTACATACACCTCCCTCCGCGGCCCGCACGTCCCCCAGCGTCCCCCAGCGCTTCCTGCGCAGCCACCCCTGCACCGACGTGCTTCCGCTGCTCTGGCCACTCACCAGCGTGGTGGTCACCATCTCCTCAAACCACTTGGACTGGGCCTGGTTGTAGAGATCCACACAGCGCATGAGATCGTCTCCTGGAAAGGGCCGAGGCCGCCGTCACGCTCCGTCCTGCCCCCCGCTGTGGCTGCCCGCTCCCGCCCGCACCCCGCAACCATCCCTGGGGCGGTGGAAGCCACTGGAAAGCTAGGGTGGGGGGAGGAGAAGCAGCTTGAAAGATGGGGGCAAAAAAGCACCATGGGAGCCTGGCTTCAGAGCGTCCCCCTGAACTTGACTCCAGACGCCAACAACTTGGGAAGGGGGTTTCCCAGTAAGAGGGTACGTGCGGTGGGGGTGGGGGCGTACTCCTAGGACCCCCCAGCTCTGTCACGAGCCCGAGAAATGCTCCCTGCTCTAAAGACGGTCGTTTCGTTTCACACTGCTTGGTTAAAATATGCGTCTCAAGCAACTCGGTACTGGTTAAAGGGGAGAAGTTTGCAAAGCGCTTCTGTGCGTGCGTGTGCGTGCACGCGCGCCTGCAGCAGGATGTCATTCTGAAACACAACATAATGTGTCTGATGCTTTATGGCTCATTCACGTGTAGTCATGGGATAAAAACAGGCACTGGAGCCTGACATGCCAATCCCAGGACAGCCATTGCCCCGGGAGACAACGAGAAAGGGCGGGCAGGAAGGAGTGAGCTCTTCTTGTAGCCTTTTCTTTCAGAAGCGAGAGATCTGAAACAAACGTAACTATTCACTCTTTAGCGCCAGTGTAGTATCATCTCTAAGTGTATGTATGTTAGAAACATCCTTTAAACAGGAAGAAAACAGACCGTAAAGTAATTGCAATCACGACAATGCCCCAGCACCCCAGGGCCCTGGCTCCAGAGAGCATAGTCTGGGGACCAGCAGCATCGCTTACGCCCGGGAAGCCTGCCAGAAACGCCATCTCAGGATGCTCCTGAGCCCCATGAATCAGAAGTCATCTCCACAAGACTCTCAGGTGACCCACGTGCGCATGGCAACCGGAGAAGCAAGGCTTGGTCAGCACGTAGCTTCCTGATCACCGCGGCTCCCGAGGGAAGGAGGCACCACCGTCTTTGCTCAAAGCTCACGAGCAAACCCTAACCCAGAGATAACGGATGAACTCTTCGGAGGGACCCTTATGATGTGGATCAGATAAGAAAGTGAAAGAAAGAGGGGAGAGTTGTGCCCACACGGCCCGGGGCCTGGTTCAAGGTCCTCTCCCCAGGAAACCATCCCATCAGCTGGGACATAAGCCTTGAATAACACACAACCCAAATCAGGGGCTCCGTTCATTTTGCCTCTGGTCCAAGG
Source organism: Catagonus wagneri (assembly GCA_004024745.2). Taxonomy (NCBI): domain Eukaryota; kingdom Metazoa; phylum Chordata; class Mammalia; order Artiodactyla; family Tayassuidae; genus Catagonus; species Catagonus wagneri. Next base: position 1,687,311 of record PVHT021183615.1, read on the forward strand.
CCAAGGACTGGGCCCCTGATCCCGAGAAGGACTGAACCGGAGGGAAGAAAGTTCGCTCCTCACAGCAGACGCGTTCCCGCCAAGAGCCTGGGCCTGACTGCGGGCGGGGTCGCCCTCCAAACACAACACGAAACTCCCAAAGCCCTATTTGTTGATCCTGATTCTGAGGACATGCTTCGGGAACTTCAGGAAGCAGTGCAGGTGAAGTTAAGCAGGTGTCTCTCCTCTCCAGGCCTCCCGAGGGTTTGAAGTCAGACCCTTCTCCACAGCACGGGTTGTGGACATGGATTCTGGAATCAGAATACCTGGGCCGTCTATGGCACCACCGGTTACTAGCTGTGTAATCCTGGACAAGTCGCTTCAGCTGTCTGTGCCTCAGTTTTCTCATCTGTAGAAGGGGACTAGCGGCGCCTTCAGAGAGCCGCGGGCTTGGAACAGACACGGACACAGAGTCAGCACCGTGAATATGAACTGCAGGGATGATGATCAAAGTGACAAAGTGGGAGTTCCCTTCGTGGCTCAGTGGTTAACGAATCCGACTAAGAACCATGAGGTTGCAGGTTCGATCCCCGGCCTTGCTCAGTGGGTTAAGGATCCGGCGTTGCCGTGAGCTGTGGTGTAGGTCGCAGACGCGGCTCGGATCCCGCGTTGCTGTGGCTGTGGCGAAGGCCAACAGCTACAGCTCCTGTTAGACCCCTAGCCTGGGAACCTCCATATGCCGCGGGTGCGGCTCTACATAAAGGCAAAAAGACAAAAAAAAACAAAGTGACAAAGTGATGTCAAGTCCCCTACGGATCCAGATGCCCCCCCTTCTTGGAAAATATGAGGAGGGGAGGGAAAGGGGGCAGGAGGAAAGAAGAGCCGGCACTTTCTGGGTAAGAAGCCATCCAGCAAAACACTGACAAACAAAGGCTTTGGAATAAGAGGAGCAAGAGAAGATGGAATTCTGGGCAAACACGCTTTTTTAAAATTTTCTTTTGGAAAATTTCCCTTCATGGCTCAGTGGTTAACGAATTCAACTAGGAACCATGAGGTTGAGGGTTCGATCTCTGGCCTTGCTCAGTGGGTTAAGGATCCGGCATTGCCGTGAGCTGTGGTGAAGGTTGCAGACGCGGCTCGGATCCCGCATTGCTGTGGCCGTGGCGAAGGCCGGCAGCTACAGCTCCGATTAGACCCCTAGCCTGGGAACCGCCGTATGCTGCAGGCGCGGCTCTAAATAAGGCAAAAAGACAAGAAATAAAATAAAATTTTCTTTTTAGGGCCGCACCCGTGGAATATGGAGGTTCCCAGGCTAGGGGTCGAATCGGAGCTTCAGCTGCTGGCCTACACCACAGCCACAGCAACACCAGATCTGAGCCGCATCTGCAGCCTACACTGCAGCTTGTGGCCATGCCAGATCCTTAACTCACTGAGCAAGGCCAGGGATCCAACCTGCATCCTCATGGACACTATCTGGAGTTCTCAACCCACTGAGCTACAGTGGGAACTCCACACTTTTTTTTTTTTTTTTTTTGGTGGCATCCACAGCATGTGAAAGTTCTGGGGCCAGGGAGGGAGCGAACCCGAGTCACAGCAGTGACAACTCTGGGTCCTTAACCCACCGAACCACCAGGGGACTCCCCACACTGAACTGTAGGCCTTGAGAAAGTTTCTCATCCCGTGTGTCATCAGTTTTCTCACTTGTAAAAGGATATGAAGCTACTTGTCCACAGCAGGGCTGGGAGATTAAGAGAAGGTTCCACGGCCTGGGCCCGGTGCCTGGCACATGGAAGGGGCTTCAAAAAGTAGAATGTTTAGAGTTAGGTCTAAGGACTAGTCAGTATAGTACAGATGAATTCCAGACTGTAGGAAGAAGAGATTATCCGATGACCAGAAGCAGACAGCAAGACTAGACAGTAAGAGTTCCAGAGCCCCAACTCCTGGAAAGGCAGAGGTTTTCTTTTTGGCTCAAAGGTGAAATTAAAACACAAACAGCAAAGCATCTAGAATAGGAGGAAAATGAAAACACTGCAAAACCAAAACTTGGAGGAGGATATGGTGAAAGCAGTGGGTGCCCTAAGGAAAAATAAACGGTGGATCAAATATTTTAATAGTGAAAAAAAACTTCTGAAGCCAAAATAAAGAAGAAAAAGTGATTAAAAAATAATCATGGAGTTCCTGCTGTGGCTCAACAGGTTAAGAACCCAACATTGTTTCCATGAGGACGTGGGTTCAAACCCTGGCCTCACTCAGTGGGTTAAGGATCTGGTGTTGCCACGAGCTGTGGTGTAGGCTGGTAGCTACAGCTCTGATTCGAGACCTAATCTGGGAATTTCCATAGGCCGCAGGCTAGGCCAAAAATATATATATACATATTTTTTTGGACTTGATGGTCTCTAGGTCTATCCAGAGAAAGATAAATACCATATGATTTCCCTGACATGTTCATTCTTAAAAAAACAATCAAGCTCATACAAACAGAGAAAAGATTGGTGGTTGCCAAGAGGCAGGGATGGGAGCTGGGAGAAATAAACTTTAAGTATAAAACAATTCAAAGTTTAAATTATTATTATTATTATTTTTAGTTTTGGAAAAGGGGAAGTCTAAGTCATAAAATCTAGGACTCATATGAGAAAAGACCACTAAACAGAAACAGACAACAACGAAAACAAAACTAAGAAAAGCCCCCAAAGAAGAAATGAAATACCAAGGATAAAATCAAAAATTAACCCAGGAAAAATATTTGCCATTCGAATGACAAAATGCTAACTTTCCTCACGTAAACCATCCTCGTCAATCAATCAGTAAGAAGAGCCACCGTGTGACAAGAAAATGAGGTGACAGACTCAGTTCACGGCAAAATAAGCCACAGATGACTGATACACCTATTTTAAGAACGCTCAACCTCACTCAAAAAGCAGTGTCAATTAAGGAAGAAACAAAACACTTGTTTTTCACCAGAGAACTACAATGTCAAAATCTGACGGCACACAGTGCTGCCAGGACTTAAGGAAACAGGCATCCACCGAGCTCTGGGCGGGCACGCCTCTCTGCAAAGCAGCCTGGAGCCGTCCGTCAACACCAAGAGACGCTTCTGACCCCACGTCTGTGCTGTCCAGACCCTCAGCCAGCCTCACATGCGCACTGACGCGTTCACAGGAACAGCATCGCTGGCGCCGGCAGACACTCTGAAACCACAGGAAAGCCCTGCGAAAGTCAGCGAGGGGAAGGATGAACTATGGGTATAACTGGACCCTGCACACCATTCAGCTACCGAAACCGTCAGATGGGCGTGAAGGGAGGGGGTACATGAATTTATGGCTGCCTCTGAGATGTATCAGTTAAAATCCAAGTTCAGAATATAGAGTATAATACAACTGGATGTAAATCAATTAAAACACTGAAAAACCTTAAAAAACATTAGAAGCCGTTGGTGGCGATTATGTAAGATTTTATATTCTTACGGGCTGATTTAAATTTTGCTTTTTTTTGGCCAGGCAGCAATATTGTTTTTGTAATATCGTTTTATTTTTTAATAGTTTAGTAAATTAAATTAATTTAAATGCACCTCTCCCCACCCTTGGGTTCCCTTTCCTATGGCCAGCAAGTGTATTATGCCTTCTGTTGCTGGATCCAACACTAACTTTCTCAGATCTTTATACGAAAGGTTGTACTGATATGACACTGTTTTGTTACGACATTTTTAGACCACGTTGTTTCAAAACGTCCCGAAGGTGGCTGTGTCATCCTGTAATGGACTAATTGTACCAGGGTCACCAGAAGTTGGGGTGAAAGGGATTTAGAGACCATCTAATCCAAACCCTAATCCCACAGCACACGTTTTAATCCCAGAAAGCAAAACGCAGTGTCCTTGCACTTGGCAGAGCGGTTTTTTAAAGAGATATTTAACAATGTTCTTTTCTTTCTTTCTTTCTTTCTTTTTGATTACTGTTCCTGTCTTTTCTCCCCCTTCGTTGTGCATTAGCTAATTTTTACCTCTAGGTGAAAGCAGAAACTGACTCACTGGGTGAACCTGAGCGAATCTAAATGTGGTTATTTCACTAAACAAAACGTCAGCCTCTGGCCCGGGGAAGTGCGACTGCTTGGGGCGGTGGGTGCGGTTTGCGCTTCTCCTTGGAGCTCCACGCAGGGCTAGGGCCCCTGAGGTCCGGGTCCCTGGCCCACCTCTGGGCCAGAGATCGGGGCTTGGCTAGAAGGACCCTCTATGGGTGGGGGGTGAGGATACAGCCTCTGCTCCCTGCTCCACAGCCTCGTCCTGTGGAATGCACCCTCCGGGGCCCCCCACCTCCAGCCTCTGCCTTCTGCGCTCCCGCCAGCAGGCGAGGCCAGCGAGGGGCAGCGGGCATGGCGTCGCGCTCACCCGCCTGCGTGGACTTCCTGCGCGCTTTCTTGATGTCCTCCTCCGTCTTGTTGCTCAGCTTGATCTCCAGCTGCTGGGTCTTCACCTCCAGGTCCCGCTGCCGCTCCGTGAGCGCTTTCCGGGCCTGGGGACCAAGGACACGGAGCTGCTCACGGGCTCAGAGCCGGGAGGGCCCCGTGGGGCAGGGGGCCCAGCCTCCCCTTTTCCAGAAAAGAGTCCTTTCTTTTCCCTGCTTTTGGGGATGAGGCCTCAGTGGCTCCGACAAGCTAAGCAGCTGGACCAGCATCACCCAGCAGGCTAGGGAGCACTTGGAGGCTGCCAGGCATCCTCTCATCTCTGTCTCTTTGTCCAGAGCAGGTTTTCATTGGAATGTGTACAGGCGGTCCTAAAACTACAGCTTTTCGGGGTGGCAGGGACGACAAAGGCCATCCCTATCACCTCCCAACAGTGCCTGGCAGCTGCAGCACCAGCAGCCCCGTTCCGGGAAAGAACGGGCCTTCTGGTGGCCGTGGCCGGCAGAGTCTAGGGTGCCTACAGCAGTATGGACGCCCTTCTCCTGCACCCCCATCTCCTGACCCTGGAGTCGGCCTCTGGGGAGACCTCGCCCCCCCGCCCCCCAACGACTGGCCATCAGCAGCTCCCAAGGTCGGACCACCTCCGCGTCGGGGAAGGGGGTGATTCAGTCAGAAGGGAATCTGCCAGGTGAGACCCAAAGGGGCCACGTGTGGGCCGGCAGCGCAGCCGGGTTCCGAGACCAAAAAGCTGGGTGCGCCTCATCTCACCTGTGGGATGGAGCCGCCCGCCCCCCGCCGCTGCAGGTGCAGCCCTGCGCGTTCCCACTGCGGATCTGAGCACCACGGGGAAGTGGCCAACCTACCCTACGGCTGGGGTTCCCACACGCACCCCCACCAGATCCTGCCCCAGCGGGTGGGGGGCACAAAGGCCCCTGCCTTGGCACAGCCCCCTCCCCCCAGCGGGACCCCCGCACCTGGGACCCTCACCTTCTCCACCGCGGCGTAGCGGCTGGCCAGCTGCTTGCGGAGGTCCGCAATGTGGTGGTCGCACTTCTTCATGTCTTTCTTGAAGTTCTCTCGGAAGTTCATCAGCGGCTTTTCCACCTCGCTGTGAAGCTGTTGATGGGGGAGACACACTCAGGACCCCGGGGCATCAGTGGCAGGCGGAGGGAGGGGGCCCAGCCGGCCAGGCCCCAGCATTCGTACCGATGGATGGGTTAGCAACTGGAGCCTTCCGAGTCCCTGCGTGCACCCCCTTCCTGCACTGAGTTCCCCAAGCTTCTTCTAGGGCTTTGCTCACATGTTGGTCTCCCTTACTTTCCAAACTAGGAGCTTCTTGGGTAAGGAAACCAAGCCACCATCTCTGTGTCCCCAGGCACTTAGCACAGCGACTCTTGCACGGATGACATTTAATTGGGTGATCTCAGGTTAGTTCTACTACGTGCCAAGTGCTGAGACCACAGATGATCTGGATGTGGTCCGACGCTCGAGGACGTGGTGCTGGGAGCTCCCAGGGCCCCTCTCCGGAGCTGCGCCCGCTGATCCGCGTGGAGGCTGGCGCGCCCCCGTCCCATCGGAGCGGACCAGCTTCACACCCGAGGGCCAGGGGAGGGAGTGTATACTCTCAGAGGCTCTGGGTGGCACTGGGGTTTTAGGTGTTTTTCCTTCTCTTTTGTTCCTTCCCTCTTTTCCGCCCTGCTCTCTTTGGAAGGAGAACATTGACTTAAAAATGAGAACATGAGATGCAGTTGATAAGAGAACAGAGAAATGTGGATCCGCTATGGTCAAAGTCACAGCCAGGAGGCCCCAGCCTCAGCCTCTCAGAGCCCCACCCACCCAGATCTGGCCTCCCAATGTAGCCTCCCTGCACCCCAACACCCTGGCCTCCCATGGCCCCCTGACTCGGCGTTCTGGGACCCTGGGACTTCTCTCCTCTTCTTCCTCACCAGCCTCCTTCTTGCCACGTTATGTTTTCTCTGGAGGCCTGGAGGCTGGAGGGGTTCCTGGTCCTAAACCACTGAGAACGCGTGACCTTGAGCTCCAAGGGGGCGGGGCCACCGCTGTGTCCATGGTGACGGACCAGAGCGGTGTGCTGCGAGTGTCCCCCTGCTACCTGGAGGAATGACAAGATCGTCAGGACCCAAGGCTCCGGGTGACAAGACGACACTTGGCGGGCGGTCGGCCTTCAGAGACTAAGAGAGCGCGGGCCTTGCAAACGCCCCCCCCCCCCACTCACGGTGGTTATACCGCCCGCTGTCATCTTTTTGAGCCCTTGGATGTTCCCTGTGCAGGAAAACACCCCCATCTGGTGGCAGTTTGTAAGATGCCGCAAACTTGGGAAAGCCGCGCGCACACACGCACGCAGCTTAGGCGCTGGCTGCGGAGGAGGGGCTGCATCTCGGGCTCACGGGAGCCCGCTCCTGCTTGGGGTCTGTGTGGGTCAGCGCCACCTGCCCGCCAGGGGACTCCGCGGTCTCGTTCTGAGAGCCTGGCAAGAGCAATTTACAGACTTCAACGTGCCCAAAACCTGGAGGGGCTTTTTAACACTCAGGATTCCTGGGCCTCGGCCCAGGTCCTGTGGTCTGGACAAGGGCCCAGGATCCTGCCAGCACACGCAGACGCTCTCCCCAGATTCCGAACGGCTTTCTGGAAACACCGTACTACCGGCCGTCAGAGGTGACTGAACCCTACAGGCTGAAGACTCAGGGATTCTCCCTCTGTGGCTTACGTTCTGTTAAAAGGCCAACCTTTTCTTTACAGAAGCTGCCTGGGTATCTTTTTACACTCGCTCTCAGGGTTTAAGCACATCTGGCTAACCAGGATGGAAACATCCACCCCGGGAGCTTGTCCCTGTGAACCCGAGCTGGCCTGGCTCGGATGGAGCGGGCTATTAAAGCCACTCGGTTTGCCTTCCAGAACTCCAGCTTCCTCCTTCCAGGTCACTCATCAGAAGAGAGTAAGAGAAATCTCAAGTTGGAAGGAATTTCAGAGACCACAGCGAGACCTCTGAGATACTGTGGGTCCAGATCCAAAGCACCAATAAAGTGAATATTGCAATAAAGCAAGGCCCATGGATTTTTTGTTTGTTTCCCAGTGCATATAAAAGTTGCATTTACACTGTGCTAGTCTATTAAGTGATAGCGTTATGCCTTAAAAATGTACATACCTTAATTTTAAAAATATTTTTTATTATCTTTCCTTTTTACTGCTAAAAAATGCTGTTGAGTTCCCGCTGTGGCGCAGTGGGTTAAGAATCCAACTGCAGCAGTTCAGGTTGCTGCTGAGGCACAGGTTTGATCCCCAGCTCAGCTCAGTGGGTTAAGGATCTAGCGCTGCAGCAGCTGTGGTGTAGGTCACAGATGAAGCTTGGGTTCAAGACCTGGCCCCGGGAACTTCCATATGCTGCGGGTGTGGCTAGGAGAAAAAAAAAAAAAAAGCTAACTATTGTCTGACAATGAATGCAGTTTGCCACAAATATTCAGTATGTCAAAACAAGACAAAACAAAACCCAAAAACACAATAAAGCCCCCTGCTAGATAAAATAAAGTACGCCTGTATCTGGCCCAGTGTTTCAAACAGCGGGTTGCTAAAGCTGTGAAATCAGTCCAGTGGATCAGGACGGCTCTCCGCTGAGCACAGCCCAGACGTGAAGAGGAAATATCTGAACGCGTTTTAGGCAGAAGGATAAGCAGCTGTTGCAGCCATGTATGTGGATATCTGCGTGTGGACACCTGTGTTGTCCAGGTGGCCACACAAAATGTGTACCTGTGGGTCACGGTCAGATATTTCAAGTCTCTGCTCAGGTCCAAACTCCTCATTTCACACATGAAAAAAACAAAAAAACAAAACAAAAAAAAAGGAAGCCCAGAGATGCTAAGCGACTCGCCTAGGTCACAGAGTTCGTTAGTGATGGCACTGACATCAAAGTCCGACTCCCCACTTGCCCAAATCTTCCGGCTGGACGCACGGCCTCGACTGTGTGATTAGACTTCCTCCCATCAGAAGAAATTTTTCTATTCTCCCTTCTTCACCCAGAACTGGATATAACTTCCTTTATATATAGCAACCTGATTTCTTTAACAGCCTGTTGCTATGAACAATGGCTGAGCGAGGAGACTAGAAAAGCCTAAATGACGGCTGTAATGACATTGTGTTTCTTAAAAAGCTCTTACCCCCAGCACAGAACATTCAGGGTGGAATTTCAAGGAGCCTTTTGGAGATGTTAAAATGGTTTTCCTGTACATAAAGCTGTGCTGTTCGCAGTGTATGGATAGCACTTGAAGTCTTTTCTTTGCAAGGAATCGTCACACAGACACTGGGCTGCCACTACGACTGCCTGAGGCCACCTGCCCTGACTCACAGACTGGAGGCAGCAGTCTTCTAGAAAAATCCATGTGTGTATTTTGCGTGAATATGATTCATAAGCCTCCCGTCAGCCAGAAGAAGTCGGCCCTGACTTAACACATCCCGGCGTTTGGAGGGCCAGCCTGCAGGGCACCCTGGACAGCCCCTAAGAGAAGGCAGGGTGCTGCTCAGAACAGGGTTCTGGGGGAGTTCCCGTCATGGCTCAGCGGAAACAAATCTGACTAGGATCCATGAGGACGCAGGTTTGATCCCTGGCCTCCATCAGTGGGGTTAAGGATCCAGTGTTGCCATAAGCTGTGGTGTAGGCTGCAGACGAGGATCGGATCTGGTGTTGCTGTGGCTGCGGTGTAGGCCGGCAGCTACGGCTCCAATTTGACCCCTAGCCTGGGAACCTCCATATACCGCGGGTGTGGCCCTAAAAAGACAAAAAAAAAAAAAAAAAAAAAAAAAGAACAGGGCTCTGGGTTTTAAATATCACTGGCCTGCCTGGAGCAAAGGTCTCCAATTCACTCAGTCCTCTCCTTTGCTTCCTCTTACTGAGCCCACTTGGCTGTGTGACCATGGGCTGTGATTTAACCTCTCTGTTCCTTCTCATTTGTGAACTGTCTTCACCCTCAGCTCCCGGCCAGGGCCCCTGTGATTTCCCAAACAACAGAGGTGCTAGGAGCAGCTTTCGGTCCCATATTTGGTCTCTGACCCCACCGGTTCCTGACACCAGCCTCCTACATCCCTTAGACTTTCCTGTGTGATAGCAGCATCGCTGATTCTAAGGAGGTGACTCTGGGTGGGGGCCCATCACCAGAAAGACCCAGGCATGATCAGAAGCTTGGAACTTTCAGCCCCAGTCCCATCCCCCGGGGAGAGGAGAGGGGCCAGAGACTGAGTTCATAATTGATTATGCCTGCGTGATGAAACCTCCCTCAAAATCTGTCAAGCGCAGGGCCCAGGGAGCCTCTGGGTTGGGGAACACACCCACGTGCTGGCAGCCCAACACCACGGGGCAGAAACTCCTGCGCTCAGGACCCTTCCAAGCCTTGCCCTGCGCGTCTCTTCGTCTGTAGCCGTTGTCATCTCTTTTCGTATAAAATGCACTGATAATCCTAACAAGCGCTTCCCTGCGTTCTGTGAGCTCTCCTCGCAGATCACCAAATGAGGAGAGGGCTGGGGACCCATGGTTTGCAGCCAAGTTGGACTGAAGTTGTGGGTCACCCCGGGACCCACTGCCGAGAAGCGCCCCCCGAAGCGAGGGCAGTGCTGTGGGACTTAGTCCTGAGCCTTTGGGACCGGAGGCTGACGCCAGAAAGTCAGTGTCAGAACTGAATGAAACTGGAGGACACCCAGTCGGACTCAGGGAAAACTGACACGGGGTGACCTGAAGCGCGGATGTGAGCGGCAGCAGTACAAGGAAAGATCAGAGGAAAATGGTGCTTTGTTGCCCGCGGGGGACGTTATACACCATCTGACGGAGAAGAAATGCCACCAGGATATCTGGGGATCCGGCGGGCAACCACGCACAGGCTCCCAGCCCAGCCGCTGCTGAGGGCACCCTCCATTCGTCTCACAGTCAGTGGAGGTTCCCAGCACCGCAGAGGATGGAACTGCTGGGGGCTGGGGGAGGGGAGCAGAAAAGAAACCTAGAGGGGACACCCACGATTTAAAAATAACTCGCTGCTGTGCATGCACGGCTGGAGGGAGACTCATTCAAGGAGCTCCCTTCTCTCCCAGGGCTCGAGCGCCAGGCCCCTGGCGACATGCTTGGCGTGGAGGTCAGTGTGCCCGTTGTTAGCTCAGGAATTCTCACGTCTGGGTGTCAACTCCATCCTGGGGCACTAGCATCCTTCAGAAGTGGGGAGCTGGCGGTAGGCGCTGGTTCTCCTCCCACCCCCGCTCTGTATAAAGCTCCCGCCTGTGCCTCAGCCATGAGTCATTCATTCTGCAGGGAACCGTCAGGGGGTGGGCCGGGGAGACCGGGTACAAAGCCAGCTCCCTGTCCCCCCGCGACGCACAAAGCCCAGAACTGCCACTGCACTGGGGAAGCGTTGGGAAAGGGACAGAACCAGGGGCTCCAGAGCTGGGGTGGGGGGGCAGCCGTCCCCGAGGGAAGGCCGCCCTTGAGTGGTAAGCGGGGGAGCGAACCCCCCTCCCAGCCCAGTTTTAACATGTGGGCTCCGAGGGTGTAAGCACTTTGTTTTAGGGTCCTCTGGGGCTGCTGTGTCCGAATGGGGGCTGTGGGAGGGCAGAGGAAAGAGCGCAGACCCAGCAGACAGAGATCGCGGTGCTGCTCTCCAGGGTCGATCTAGGCACGTGTCCTCGGGGGCAGCCCCATCGGTCATGTACACGTTAGTGTGAATTTTCCCCCTTAGACTCTCGGTTTATTTTCTAGCTGAAAAGCAGCCGAGAGCCTAGGAAGGAATTTGGAGATAGGAGCCAGGGACCGGGTGAGAGAGGGTCGTTTGGAAGCATAAGAGGCATCTTGGCAGAAAGTCAGCCTGAAAAATCTAGGGGTTGAGAGGAGGCCCCTGCACTCGTAACTTCAGAAGATACTTACTGAGCATCTACTAGGTACCAGGCACCGCCCTGAGGACCGAGGGCAGAGTGAGCAGGACAGAAACAGCGCTGTCCTCAAGGTCACGGTGCTGGAGTCTTTTGAACCAAATGAAAAAAAAAAAAAAAGGCTCAGCTGCCTAGTCTGAAAGCTTGTAACAAACAAAACAAAACAAAACAGGTCTCCCTGTGAAACTGGTCTTTCCCGACACCCCGAAGAGGCGGGCGACGCTGGGGCGCCCTCTGACAGCCCGGCTACACGGGGTGGGGCTTTGTCCCTCGGGCTCACCTGGGCAGCGGGGGGCGTCCAGCCTAACCTGCAGGAATTCTCTGAGCGGGTTGCTAAAGGTCGCCAGTATTAAAAATTAAATGATTTACACGTAAAATCAACAAACCATATTCAAAACAAAGATAATACACACCCTCATCCCTTCCTGACTCAAGCCCCTGTCCGCCCTCCCGACGGCTGTGTGGTTACCGATGCTCCCCTTCAGCACGGTGGGGGGCGCCGTCTCCCAGCACAGTGTCCGGCTCTTCCCGTCCACACTGGGCAACACGACCCCCAGGGGAGACCGTGGCTAAAGGTTTCGCAGCACATCGGTGCGTAAGACCAACCCGGGGAGGCCGCGGGAAGGGGGTTACCTTGGCGGAGAACTTGAGGTGAACTTCAGCCTCATCTGCAAGGCTCTTCTTCACCTGCGCCCACGCTTCTCCCAGGGACCTGCAACACCAGGGAGACGGGGAGGCTCAGAGAGGGCCCCGCCAACCTCCAGTCAGAGGGCACGGCCCTCCCTGAGGCGGGAGGGTGGGTCTGGACCCTCAGTCCCAAAGGCACACACGGCGTCAGAGACCGTGGACTTGGATGGGGCAGAGGCTGGGCACAGAACGGCAGAACCATGCGTGCCCCACCGACAGGCCCAGGTGAGCCGTCCCCAACGGAGCCGAGGGTCCTGGAGCTGAGAGAACAGACTGCAGCAGACAGCCGAGTGTCTGCGGGAACTATCCGGAAGCCCAGAGGACTTGGGGTGGGGTGGGGTGGGAGACAGAAGTATGGTACAGTGCCAGGAGGGCCCTGAAACCTGGCCCATGACTGTCCCCAGCATTCCTGTCACCCCTCCTTGTTTTATCGTGGAGGTGCAAATGCCTGCTCGCAAACTAAGGAAGGAGAACAGATGCCTTTTTACGGAGAAGCCCTTGTCAAAGAGAAGGTACCACATCAGCCCGTCTGCAGATACACCTCCAGGGGCCTGACTTCCAAGAGGAGCAAAGACAGACCGCCGAGGGACCGCCCGGGGATGCCCACACAGCAGAGGAGGCCCGCCAGCCCCCATCTTCAGAAGCGGGGCGCCCGCCCGCTGGTGCCGATTCCGCGTGTGAGCCCCAGCGCTGGCCACCGCCTGCCAGAGCAACCTCTGAGCTAAAGCACATTTCCACTCCAAGGAGATGTTCCAAATTGAAGCAATCTCCTGAGGTCCGCCCTCCATCCCAGGGCTTTCCAGCGTGGGGCCCAGGCTCCAGCCTCCCTCGCTGAGAGCCCTTGAACCTCCAGACGGCCCCCTACATCCTTGCTCGAGACCTCTCCACCTGCCGGTAAGCCCGGGCTGAACGTTCTGTTGGCTTCATTTCCTCCAAAAGCCACTTCCCCCAGAGAGTTCATTAAACTGGAGTGGCAAAAGCTGATTAAAAGGCAGCATGCTGTGAGGCTTCTGGGTTTCGAGCCGAGCAGCCAGCAGCTGCGAATTACCCCACAGCACAGAGTGGGTCCCTTTGATCAGAGTACAGGCCTGTCTGGTTGTGGTGCTGGCTCAGGCCCGGGTGGGTGTTTATGGGAAATGACTGACCGATTTTATCTGGGAGTCCGGCAGCAAGCAGGAGTCCCCCTGAGTGATCCCGGCTGGGCCCCCCGCCCCCCGAGATGTGACGGACTGCGACAGGGTGATCCAAGCTGCTGACATGTGTCTTGACCTGAAGAGCCTGGCGCGCTCCTGGGAGCCGGACCACGGCGGCGCTGGGTGGCCTGGCTTGTCACCTGGTCGGGCAGATGGGTGGGGGGTCCTGGGTGGGGGACAGAGGGAGTGGAAACAGTTGTGCTGGTCATGCAGACAGGGACACAGGTCCAGCAGATATGAGCGATGCGTGTACAACAAAGCTGCCAAGCACCTCACTGGGGAACGGACAGTCTTTTTCTTTTTTTTTCTTTTTGGCTTCGCCCACAGCATGTGGAATCGAACCCCCACCACAGCAGTGACAATGCCAGGTCCTTAACCCACCGTGCTACCAAGAAACTCCAGCAGTCTTTGAACAAGTGGTGCGGAAATTGTACATCCAAAACGGGAATCCCGACTCTGACCCTGTGCCGTTCACACAGACGATCATCTTAAGACAGAGCTCACATCTAAAGTGAAAGGCAATGAGCCTACAAGAGCAGTCCCGGGACGAGGGGGACCTGGTTACAGGGGGTGGGGAAGGGTTTGTCCCAGCAGCTCCGCTCCGTGCGAGCCTGCGGGAGGCGCAGACAAGGGCCCGAAGCCCTGGGTGGTGGGAAGGGCTTATAAGTCTGCGCTCAGCAGAGCACGTGGTGGGGAGCTGGCCCAGGGACAGCAGCAGTGGCCTGAGACCGTCCTCTGAGGGCGACGGGGAGGAAAGGAAGACTCGCGGTCTTACCGCTCTTGGCCGCACCTCCCGGCTGGGCTCTCACAGGTGGGAGGAGGCTGTCACTCGTGCAGCTGGGCCTGTAAGAGCCGATCCGTCCCGGGGCAGGCCACCCTCTCCCAATGTTCCAGCCCCCGCTGGAGCCAACTCAGGAGTTACAAAAAGCCATTTAGAAATTCTCATATTGAAGTGAGATTTTTTTTTTTTCTTTTAGGGCCACACCCGCAGCATACAGTTCCTAGGCTAGGGGTCCAATCAGAGCTGCAGCTACCGGCCTATGCCACGGCCAGAGCAATGCTGGATCCTTAACCCACTGAACTGGGCCAGGGATTGAACCCGCATCCTCACGGATACTAGCTGGTTCATTACAGCTGAGCCACTATGGGAAGCTCTCGAGACTTTTTCTTTTTCTCTGATAAGACTGATGAAAAAAAAAGGAAAAAAGACCCAGAGATCTGATTTTTGTTCCATTATACTGTCTGGGGCCTGCCACACCCAGACACCTGTTACTGTCACAATTACCAACCCAAATCCCATTTACTTTCCACACAGGAGAGCAAAACTGAAGGCAGGAGGGAAAAAGCCCCTGAGTGCACAGATGCCCTGTGCTATCCTGCGGGGATACAGCGCAACTCACACCTCCCCATCGGCGTCTTCCTAGACTGCCCCAATCTCTAGGCACCAGCAGTGCGCTTTCAGTTTCAGGCGGACGGGCTGATGATACGCGCGACCGGCCGGGTCTGAATGAAAAGCAGTGGAGCTGTCTGCTGCGAGCTGGAGAGGAAGGAGGGTGTGCGTGCACGGGATCCGCGTTCACGGCTGTGCTGTCCGTGAGCCAGTGCCAGCACGTGAACGCGAGCGGGCGGCGGGTCCCCCGTGTTTGTAGCTGCATGTGTGCGCAGCGTGGTGGCGTGGGCCTGACGCGGAATCTGCGAGCACATGCTGTGCGTGTTGGCAGGATGGAGTGTTCCTGGCAGCAGCCCAGGCTGAGGAGGTGGAAGCTGGAAGGTTCTAGAATGTACTGCATGGCGAGGCATGGGGATGCTTAGAAAAGCGACTCTCCCAGGCAACCCCTTCCTGCCACAATCTCACGCCTGGTGCACGGAGCAGACGGCTGGAGGCCACCTCGTGCACGTCCCTGTTAGAGACACAGGCCACCCGTGGCCTGTGGCCTGCTGGGTCAGTGCAAACAATTCGGAGGTGGCCTCTCGGCTGGCTGCACGGCGAGCCCATGCCGAGGCCCTAATCAAAGCCACGTGTGGTTGGCAAAGCCCCATCCCCTGCAGGATTCGAGCCGTGCTGGCAGAGGGGGCTCGTTCAACATCACGGCTTCTGACGGCCACAGCCACCGCATGACAGAATGTCCCCTTTCCCTGGGGGCTCGCGTCCCCTCGTAGGAGGGGTTCCAACAGTGACCACACTGGAGGTAGGTCGGACCAGACAGAGGGCATTGGTGGACCTTTCAGCTCTGACCTCCTGAGACGCTGCGTCTGTTTTACTGTTGAGGTGAAATTCACATAACGTAAAATTAACCACTTTAAAGGGAACAAGCATATAGTACATTCACCAGCTCTGTTGAGTTCCAAAACAGCTTCATCGCCCCGGGATGGACTGAATGTTTGTGTTCCCCAAATTCCCAGGCTAAAGCTCCAACCCACAGCGTGGCTGATACTTGGGGACGGGGCCATTAAGGAAGGAATCAAACTTAAATGAGATCATAACGGTGAGGCCCTGATCCGACAGGATTTGTGTCCTTAAAAGGGACCTGGGGAGCTTTCTCATGTCTCCCTCAGGAAAAGCCACCTGCCACGCAAGGAGCGTGCTTTCACTGGGCACTTTCACTGGGCACCAACCAAGTCCTTGACCTTGGACTTCCCAGCCTCCAAAACTGCGACTGATGACATTTCTGTCACTCAAGCCACCCAGTTTATGGGATTCGGTGACAGCAGCTGGAGCAGATGAATACCGCCCCCCCAAAAGGAAACCTCACACCCATAAAACAGTGAATCCCAGCCCTCCTTTTCCCCAACCCCCGGCAACAACCAAGCTTCACTGGGTCTCTATGGATTTGTCTATTCTGGACATTTCACATAAAAGGAATCATACAATATGCAACCTTTGTGTCTTGCTTTGTTCACTTAGCATAATGCCAAGGGCCATCCACAGAGCAGCTCAGATCGGTATTTCATTTCTTTTCAGGGCTGAATAACATTCCGCCCTATGTCCACACATGCAGTGTGGACAGACCTGCCTATGCATTCACCCTTCGACGGACATTTGGGTTATCCCACCTTCTTGTTACAGAGAATCGTACTGTTATAAACATGCATGTACGTGCACTTGAATATCTGCTTTTAGTTCTTTCGGATAAAAATCTAGGAGTGACACTACTGGGTTATATGGTGATTCTATGTTTGATTTGTTGAGGCAACGCCAAACTGGTTCCCACAGTGGTTGCGTCATTTTGCATTCCTGCCAGCAGCTGAAACTCTCTGTTAACAGACGGAGCAGAGAAGCCACAATCTCCCCCCACCTCTGGATCCTTCTGTGGCTGGGAAAGTGAGGCTGAGCCCCGCCCCAGCCGAGGTCCCACCCAAGGAGGTCTGGACTGTCACAGCTGGAGGGGGAGGGGAGCCTGGGTCTCGGGCCCAGAGAGAGGATTCTAGACACGGGGCCGGGAATGGAAGCCAGCCTGCTCTGCGAAGAAGGGGAGCAGGGTTGGGTGTCTGGAGGCGGGAGCCCAGCTCCCAGGGGACAGGACAGAGGGGGTCCTGACATACTCCAGCATCTTCCAGGAGGATCTCGGCCACCAGAGCACAGATAATGTGGAAGTGCCAACCTTGAGGGTGGATGCCCACTGGAGGCACAGCTGCCCAGCTGGAGCCGTGAACGCCCACCTTGACCGTGGGCGCCCACCTTCAGCCAGGTCTATGGAGACCTCCCCATCCAATGGGTTCATGGCTGTGCTCAGTGACGGGTGGAACAGGATCCCCTGCCCTGAGTGTCCCCTTCTCCCTCCCCCGCCGCCACTCTCATCGCTGACCCCGCTACTCACCCCTCCTCCTGTGCGGCCAAGGAGTTCTGTGAGAGCTTAGCCAAGTTCTTCGCATATTCTTCTTCGATCTTTATCCTGCAAAGGGAGAAAACCCAACCGGTCAGCTCCTCTGTGCTCAACTGTGAGTCTAACTTGCAGCCCTGCCGCTTATCAACCATATAAAGGAACCACGAGCTCTGCAAGTACGTGGCTCCTGTTGGTCCGTCTGACACACAGTAGGGGCTTCATCAATATGAGTTGAACGAATGAATGAATGACACCGTGGGAACCTCTGTCTCCCCCTCTGCAAAGTGGGGCATTCACACTGGTGTCCGCAGCAGCGCGAAGCTCCTGGCCTCGCACGGCTCCTGGCCCAAGGCAGGACCCAGGACACACCTTCAGTGAACAGAGGTAACTCGTGACGGACCACTGCTGTCCCCTCTCCCTTCCAGCCCCAGACCTCTGGGTTGAGACCCTGCGAGGTGGTGTCACCTTGCGGGAGCCGGAAGAGAACCCTTCTCTGCAGCCACCCAGCCCCCAAGGCCTCCAACACAAGCCTGCGGGATACAACGTTGCCATAGAAACCGCGGCGGTGAGGACACGCAGAGCCGGCGGCCCGACCCCGTCCCGGGCAGCATTTTGAGTCACGATTAGGTCCCGATTAATAGTCTGCAGACCCACAGTCTCGTTCCCCCTCTCACGGCCTCGTGTTCACCGCCTCCTCCGCCATCTCCATGGCCTCTCCAGCCGACGCCCGGCCTCCCTGGCCTGCCCGCCACTCAGTCTGCTTGGAGTCCCGCCCCTCCCCGCGAGGACCTGGACGGCAGGCCTGCCGCCTCCGGCCCAAGGCCAGGAAAGCTCTCGAGAAAGCAGATCTGACCGTGTCACACCCTCGGCCTCAAACCTCCAAAGGTTCATCCTCATCAAGGCCAAGTGCGCGCACGGGCGCCAGGCCCCTCCCTGCCCCACCAGGCGCCAGCACCGCTCCCCTGACCTGAGGTCACGCGGTTTGCCGGAAGCCCGACCCCGCCTTCTCCCACCCCTGCTGGCTCTGAGAGGTCCTCCCACGAGATCCCAGGGGGGCTGAGGAACGTCCCAGGGGCCCACCTCCCCCAGGCAAAGACCAGAGTTCTCACATGGGAGATTCCATTTCGTTGTTCACATCAAAACTTTCTGAAAGTATGTTCAGAACACAAGTGTGTTCAAGCCCAGCTGTTACAGCCCTTTTTCTCTTTGGCCTCTTTGAGCCTACTGTCTTCTGACACCTGAGTCTGGGTGTGTAAGCTCAATCTCCTAGCAGTTTAATGGGTCATAAAATACAAGATTTGATTTTTACCGAGAGAACACAGGTGCTTTTCCTCCAGAGAAAAACAGGTGCTTTCAAATGCCAAAGAATTGTTACTGGGTTGTTGCTATGATTCTAAAAAGGTATTTTAAAAAATCTGTTGCCATTGACTGTAAATATTTCCAGTGCACCCCGGAAACTCCTGCTGGAGGTGAGGCTGTGTGTGTGTGCAGTGTGCGCACACGCATGTGGGGGTATATGCATGTGTGTGGGTGTGCAGGCGTGTGTGTGGAGAGACTGGGGACGGGGAGCTGGAGAACTTCTCTTGGTGGCTCTCCCACTTCTACCAGGCTGAAGTCACCACTTCCTCACCTGTACTCAGGGAAGCCACCATTCTAATCCCTGCACTCATCATAAAGACCTTACGAGACTCTTCCACTGGACTGGACTCCGGAATGGCCGGGATGGGAGGGGGTGGGGGAGTGGTTTCTTTAGATCCAGGCCTGGGATATGGTTTTGGCTCAAAGACAAACAGAAAGTTAACACTCTCTCCTTTTGTTCTGAGAAGGAACAGTGCTTCACATGAGGGCCAGGGCACAGGAAAGCAAAGGAGCCAAATAACCTGTGTGGGGAGACATTAGGGAGTAGTGGGGACTGTGGCAAACTGGAAACACATGCTCCCTATACGAGGGCAGCTGCTCCTGAGCTTCCCCTGGTTGTCACATGAGAGAGGCAGAGCTAGAGATGCAGATTTTAATGTAAAATCCACCATTTTTTTTTAATGTTGGTTCAAGTCTTTAAAAACACTCAGTAGGCCAAAGTAACACATCTACTGTCCAGACCTGTCCCAAGGGCCGCAAGTTTGTGCCTCCCGTCTTGCGCTTCCCTTAGTGCTGGCTGTGCAGGGCCCACCCGGCTGCCTACTCCCTCAGGCTAGGGGACCAAGGTGGGCATTGTCACCGGTCCCCGGAGCTGGGAGGGCCCAGGCCTCACCTTTCCCGGATGAACTCTGACATCTCCTTCTGCATCTGCTTGCCCTTCAGCTGTTTCTGAAGCAGCAGCTCAAACCCAGCCACGGTGCCGTTGCCTTGGGGGTCCTTCTTATCAGCCTGGGAAGGAAAGAGAAGCGTGAGTGTTTAGGTCCCACCAAGGTCTGAAGCCAGGAGAACGGGGTGTAAGGAAGACAGACCCCAGCAGGGACCCCAATGTGCCAACCTCAGCCCAAGAGGGAGGACGGGGGCGGCAGTGTCAGCCACCCCCAACTCACGCCTCTCCTGGTGCCCCACTTCCACGTGCTCCCTGATGCTTAAGCCCGGACCGCTGCGGCCGCCCCAGGTCCACGCCTCTCACCCCCCAACCTGGGAAAGAGGAGGAGGAAGGGCGGTGGCCCAGTGCCCAGGCGGCTGCTGGGGCTGAACGTCCGGCGAGTCTTGGCAGCTGGACTAAGCTTGGATAGGCTGTAACCGTGGGGACAGGTACCCCCGCCCCGAGCCAGCCCATCCTCCCTTGCACTGGCCGGGCAGTGACATCCTCCAGTCACATCATAAGAAACCTTAGCAACTTCTGGGACAAAGTGGATTGAAAGGCAGCCAGAGCGGAAAAGGGGCGGGCTTCCAGGGATGACACCCCAGCTGGTGAACCCAGGCAAGTCCCCTCATTCCCAGCCTGAGCTGTCTTTCTATAAAACCAATAATGGCCCCACCCTGCACGGTCACCTCAGGATAAATGACCCAGAGAAAGGGTCTAGCAGTGTTTAGTAAACACCTCAATAGATTGTATCTAACATTAGTTACCTTTTTTTGTTTTTTAAGGCTGTGCACATGGCATGTGGAAGTTCCCAGGTCAGGGACTAAACCCATGCCACAGCAGTGACAATGCTGGATCCTTAGCTGCTAGGCCACCAGGGAATTCCAAAACTAGTTACTTTCAAAGAAAAGTCAGGACTCAGGGAGGAGGACCAGGTCCATGAAATGGGAAGTTGGTAACAATTCATTTTGCAAGCAAATCCTTGTAAAATTTTGAAGTTAAATGCATTTTGTTTTGCTTTGCCTGCCCCTCGCCAAGGATTCCTGGATACCTCTCCACGACTCTCCCCCGGCCCCACCTGCTGCCTGGTACCCCCGGTATGGCCTTCCCTGCACATATATCCAGTGTCCACCCCCACGGCCATGGCTGCAGGAGGCAGCCACTCAGAGCCCTCCCTGACCCGGCTGGCGGGCACCGCTCCTGCGGCTGTCGCCCTCCATGGCAGCCTTCCCCACCAGGAATCCAGAGTCAAATGCTTTGACACCATGGAAGGAGTCAAAAGTAGGTCCTTTTGGGAGTTCCCGTTGTGGCTCAGCGGGTTAAGAATCTGACTAGTATCCATGAGGATGCAGGTCCAATCCCCAGCCTTGCTCAGTGGGTTAAGGATCTAGCATTGCTGCAAGCTGCAGCGTAGGCAGCAGATGCAGCTTGGATCTGGTGTTGCCGTGGCTGTAGTGTAGACGGCAGCTACAGCTCCAATTTGACCTCTAGCCCGGAAACTTCCATATGACACAGGTGTGGCCATCAAAAGGTCCTCTGCCACCACAGAGAGGAGCATCAGTGGGAACCCCCTGTCCCAGGATCCTGGAAGACCCAGGTTCTTACGCCTTAGGTCCTTCCAATCCTAGGCTGCGTCACCCACCACTCACCCTAATATAAGAATGGACCACACGTCTAAGATCTAGCTCAGAACAGTTACTGTAGGAGAGGGGAAAAGAAAAAGGTCGGTGATGCCCGGAGAACCCCACTTACCTCCCCGCTCCCTCCCAGTGCAGGATCCCTTCCACGGGCCCTCCTGCCCCCCCAGGGCCTTCTGAGCCCCCACTGGAATACCTCTCCTGACGGTGAGATCACTACCACGCGGGCCTCCATTGCAGTGGGGCTGCTCTGGCCATGGAAAAGTTACTGCACGTACACTGCAGATGCGTGCACTCTGCTCTAAGAATGCTACATCTTGATGAAAAGGCCGAAGAAAAAGGATCCAAAACCTCAAGCCTCAAACTGCCTCCCTGAGGATGCATGCAGCAAAGCGATTGGTCCACCCTGGGAAAATCAGCCCAAAGAAGTGGGCTTTAAGGCCTGGGTGAGCAGAGGAATTCTAGGAGAGGAAAAGGCCTTGATGGCCAGGGGGATAACACCCTGGAGTATCAGAGCCCGGGGAGCGTGGCTCAGGGTGGGAGCTCCTGGATGGTGCCAACCAGCAGCAGAGTCACCCACTCTGCTGGCCCCCCAGTGCCCACCCTCAACATGCTGACCTCTGGCTCCAGGATGCCCAGTCCCGGGGCTCGAGCTGGTCTCCCCACACGCTATTCCCCACGCCCCTCTTTATGGATGAGGCCTCCAAACCCTCCCTCTCCACCTGTGCAGCCGCCACCATCTTCCCCGGTCCCCCCACCCACCTGCTCACAGGCCCTCGTGCTTACAGCCCTCTCTCTGCGCGATGCACTCCTGTCTGATCACATCCTACTTCTGCGCAGAAGCCCCTAGCACCTCCCTACTGCAGACGGGAGAAAGCCCAGCACACGCGGCGGGCCTTATGAAGCCTCGTGTGCTCTGAGCCCCGCTCACCCCCGCTCCTGGGGTGTGTCTTTCTACGTCCAAAGCCAGCCCTTTCTATGATGTGTGCTGCCTCTGCACAGATCTCAGAAGGTCTGGACCAAGTACAGGTGCGGCCGTGGCAACCTTCAGCTACCTTCTAAACCTTCTAAAGCTCCAGAGACTTGATGGGAAGAAAGAGGGACTTCTGTCTAACACTTGGTGAGCAAATATAAAAAAGCGTAGCTAATCCATTCTGCACAGTGGTTAAAAAAGGAAATTTTGATTTTGTTTATTTCTGGCTCCTTAGGGCCTTTGCAAAAGTTTTTTTTTTTTTTTAAAGGTCGCTGTCTGATTCCAGAATGGGGTGATTTCACTGTAAAAGCTATTATCAGCTTTAAAACACACATGTCCAGGACTATTCCCAGAGTTTCCGAGGAACAGGACTCCACACTTGTCAAAAGATGTTTCTTAAATTTTGGAAAAATACACATAAAATTTGCCACTTTAACCTTTTTTTTTTTTTTTTTTTTTGGTGGCTAGACCTGTGGCATACGGAAGTTCCTAGGCTAGGAGTCGAACTGGAGCTGCAGCTGCAAGCCACAGCCACAGCCATGCCTGATCTGAGCCACATCTGTGAACTAGGCCGCAGTTCATGGCAATGCTGGATCCTTAACTCACTGAGCAAGGCCAGGGATTGAACCCACATCCTCATGGATACTAGCTGGATTCTGAACCCGCCACAACAGGAACTGCCACCGTAACCATTTTTAGGTGCAGGGATCAGTGGTACTAAGGGCATTCACGCTGCTGTGCGACCAATGCCACCATCCCTCTCCAGCACTTTCTCATCTTGCAAAACTGAACTCTGTACCCAGGATACAATATGCAAAAGCTCTGGACCCCCAGAATGAATAGAGCCGGGCTCCCTCCCAGACCCCTGCGCCCGAGCTCCTCGTGACTCGGAAACGGCGAGGCCATCCGGGAGGAGAAGCGATTGTCCGAGGTCACCGTCAAGAGCAGCAGAGCTGGGCTGATGCCCAGGTTCCCTTAATGGAGCTGATTCTGGTCACCTGCCACCACTGAGCAGCAAGGTGACCCTCCGGCTTACCTGCACCCTGGCTGGAGTTGCCATGTTGCCGGGAAAGAAAGCCCTGAGGCCTGAGACTGCAAGCGGGTCTTCCGTTCCCACCTCAGGTGCTTAATCGACAGCCAGCTCCTTAGGTTTCACCCGAGAGGTCGCTCTGCTTTGAGCTCAGGGCCCCTCCCGCCCTTCCCGCGTGTCCACTCCTGGCCCCGGGGGCCACAGCGCAGGGGGACCGAGGTGGCACTTACCCAGAAGTAGTCACAGTAGCTCCACTCGGTTGGTTTCAGCAGCTGCTGCTCAGGCATGGTGTCTGGGTGAGGGAACGTCACGCAGTTGATCTGGAGGGCACAGAACAGGAAAGGGCTCAGCTTGGCTGGAGGACGGGGGGAAGCTGGGCCAGCCTTGGTCCCGGGACTGGGCACTGAAGAGGCCTCCCGGAGTCCCGGCCGGGGCGCACGGGATCGGCGGCCTCTTGGGAGCGCTGGGAGGCAGGTGCGATTCCCAGCCCGGCACAGTCTGGTGTTGCCAGCGCTGCAGCTTAGGTTGCAGCTCAGCTCTGATCCCTGACCTGGGAACCCCATATGCCTCGGGGCGGCCAAAAATGAGAAACAAAGAAACCAACAGGCCTCCCTGCGGGGCCAAACTTGATGAAGAATACACACGGGGTCGTGGGGTCTGTAACAGCTGGCAGCTCAAAAAAGAGGTGACCAGCACTCACCCCCCACCCCCCGCCCAGAGAGCAGTGCAACAGGAGCCAGCAACACTGCAAATGTCCGGAACATTCCATCCAGCAGCTGCACTGGTAGAATTCTCCCCTATAGACAGCTGCACACGGGGACAGTGACCTACGTACCGGGCTTTTCGCCACTGTTCACAAAAAGGCTAGAACAAACCCACTGCCCATCAGCAGGAGAAGGCTTCTGCAGTGTAAGACAGACATCTATGGGGCTCGTATTTGGGGAGAAAGATGCTGCGGGAATGTTCTTCCATACTGGTGAGGACGGTGAGGCAGGACACAGTGCTAAGCGGGCGGGCAGAGAGAAGCAAGGTGCCAAACAGTATTTAGTTTCCAAACTTAGTGTTTAAAAAAAAAAAAAAAGGAGGAACCCATAGATACCCGTCTGGTAATTTCTGGAAACTGATGATATCACTGGCTACCAGGAAAAGGAATCAGAGAGAGTCCAGGGTGAGAAGGTAACCTGTGAATTTTCTCTCCTGACAGATATTCTAGGAACAGAGAGAGTTTATTTTATTCACATGTCACTGTGTCAGTTTCTGCCGTGCGGCAAAGGGATTCAGTGCAGCATCTATAGACATTCTTTTCCGTGATGGTTTATCACAGGATACTGAAAAGAGTTCCCTGTGCTGTGCAGTGGGGTCCTTGTTGCTTAGCCATCCAAATTTGCATGACAACCCCGAACTCTCAGTCCCCATCGAGTGCAAATTACAATCCAGGGTGCGCTCCTGGGGCTGGCCCCGGCCCAGGAGAGGGCAGTGCAGGTTCCTGAGGTCTGACTTTTCTGCCCGAGCCCCGTGTGTGGTGCCCTGGCTTGCGTCGATCAGCAGAAGCGGCTTTGCCTCTGACCCCGCTGGTGTTGCTTCCAGCCCCAGATCCACTCCCAGGGAGCCGGCTGATTTGTTCTGGGAGCTGCAAGGCCTCAGGAAGGCAAGGCCTCTGAGTCCTGGCAGTCTTTAACCCTCATCACAGCCCCAACCCAAGTGGGAGACCTCAGATGTTCAAGGCAAGAACACTGCAGAAAAAACCCCGAGATTTTAAATAAAAGCCACGGCCTCCAAGGCCAGGCAGCCAAGCACACAGGTGAGACGCTGCGGGTGGTGGAAACTGCAGCTCGGGGACGGGGTGACCAGCGTCTGCTCTGGGACCGGGTGGGGCGGTCTGTGAGGACCTGTCTAGGGGGCAGATGCCTCTGAGCTCCAGCCAGGGGCCGTCAGGCCCGGATGAGGAGTCCAGGGCTGCGGGTTTAACAGGATGACTGGAGAGCAGTGGAGAATCAGGATCTGGATGTGAACTGTCTCAGTGCTTAAACGCTGGCAATCAATTCAGTGTTAATAATAATAAACAACACTGCGTAGGCCAAACCAACCCCTCTACCAGCTGAGTCAGGGTGCCTCCCAGAGTGGCCTCTGGTTCAGGGGCTCGGGGGCGGCTGGAAGGAAGTCTAGGCCCCCCCAGTTCTCCGCATACAGGCCCCACTTGCAGTCCTGGGGAGGGGGGAATCACAGGAGATGACTTAGCCAAGGCAAGAGCCCCCTCCTCCCAGACAGTGGCGTCTGAGCCCCACTCTGTGGGGAAGCATGACACGGGAGGGGGGGGCGGGAATGACCCGCAGTGAAGAGCCCCCCCCAACCTGATCCTGTACCCACAGCCTCCTGGGGTGTCACTGGCCTGCAGGAGCCAGCCTCTCAGTGCCCAGCTCAGGCGACGGTCTCCCCAAAACCTCCCTCTGGGCGGACACCCCAAAGCGTATCCAGAGGCGAGTCTCCTTTAGGGAATGGGGCTGGGTTCCGAAGTTTCACATATTCCTTACTTGGCATCCCAGCTATTCGTGCCGCAAGAGACAACGACGATCGCAGCCCTTCTTTGTTTTGCTCTACAATGGAGTCCGTGAAAATTTCAGGCAAATTTAATGAACTGTGACACTACCCTGGGCATGAAGAATCGTGGACATAGGAGGCTGAAGGCACTCAAAAGTAGGCATGAAGGTCTTCTAGCGAATCCTGTCCGGGGCCTGGAAGCTGGCAGGCGCGGGTGGCGGATGTGTCCCACAAACGGCCGTTTAGCAAACACTGGTGGAGAGCTGGCGGGGCTGGGGCTGGGGGAGAGGTGCTGGGAGAGGGTAAGTTCCCAACCCTCTTGGCGCTTCTGCCATTGTCTGAGGATGGACAGACGGCCCTCAGATGGACTGGCCGTTACCCCAGGATGCCTGATGCCGGTCAACTCTGGTTTTGGGATTTTCTCAGGCCGGCAACCCCACAGGAATTTCCCTGAATCCTCGCGCGGCCCTGCACCCCCTGGTGGGCATCTCGAGAACTGCACCTCACTGGCCCCCTGGTGGGAGGCACTTGCACACCTCGCGGGATTCCTAGATTGCCTGCCAAGAGCTTTGCGTGCATCCTTGCTGCGCGTTTTCGCTTCACCCTCCCATCAACCCCACAGGCCGGGTCCCACTGGCCATGTTTGATTCGCTTAGGATCGTAGAAGTATCTGCACCCAGACTGGGCTTGACGGCAGGGCTCAAGCCCTCACCCACCCCACGATGCCATTCCGCGGAAACCTTGCCGGTCCAGGGCCCACGCAAAATGTTTGCGGACTGGCTACTCGGTGCTGTGCACTAGGCTAGACCTTGCCGGCACTTTGCGCACGCGCGTTTTGACTTCTCGTGACTGCTCATTCGGCGTCTGTCTCTCTTTGCTGACCCGTCTGTCCCAGGAGCGGACGAAGCCCACCTCCTCCCGGCTGCTTCCCTAGCACCTGGCCCC
This sequence comes from Catagonus wagneri, assembly GCA_004024745.2. Classification (NCBI taxonomy): domain Eukaryota; kingdom Metazoa; phylum Chordata; class Mammalia; order Artiodactyla; family Tayassuidae; genus Catagonus; species Catagonus wagneri. The sequence continues at coordinate 1,713,714 of PVHT021183615.1, forward strand.
GCACGGCCACGCCTGGGCCCTATAAATGCTTCTGGAGACCACGAGTGCAGACTAGAGACAGAAGGTGTCGTCCCTGCCTATGACCGAGCCACAGCCTAAGGAGGAAGGCAAACGAGTAAATAATATGTCACTGCACGGCTTCGCACTAAAATCTACCACTGGGGTAAGCGGTGGGGGGCGGGGCTATGGAAGGGCCAGCGGTTCCGGGGAGGACTCTGAGAGGGAGCCTTATTTAGGTAGTGGGAGTAGAAGAATCAAGGCAGACGGGGTTGGGTGGGTGGTGAAAAGGGCACCGCTGGCAGGAAAAGGGCTGGGGGCCGGGGGGCCGAGGCTACACCCCTGGCTGCTCTGGGGGTGAGCGCCCCCCTCTGCAGCCTGAAGGACACTGGAGGGAGTCGGGACCGGGACCAGGAGCTGTGCTGGTGGCTCAGAGCAGCACAGTAAAAAGCACAAGCAGAGCAAAGTCCCATGCAGATAACTCCCTAACTGCCGAGCAGGCATGATTTTGCTCCCTAACCCTGTCCCCTCTCTGGGGACGTTTGGTCACGTGGAGGCATCTGGGGTTGTCATAACTAGGCGCTCATGCTACTGGCGTCTGCTGGGTAGAGGCCAGGGACGCTTAAACACCCCGTGAGCCACAGGACCGCCCCTCAGAACGGGGACATCCAACCCGACACGGTTCCTTCTCCGAGGAACCCAGAGTTGACTGGCCTGGGCGGTCAGGAGGGTTTACACCCACGGAGATGAGGAGCAGCCAGGTCTGGGAGAGGGAGGCCGAGCCAGCGGAGGGGGTGGTGAGAGCAGTGGGGTCTGTTAGTGTCCTAAGCAAACAAGAGCGGAAATGTTTACTTGCAAGGGCCCGGTACAAGCTCGAACGCGGGCGAGGAGCCTGAGCCCCTGAGAAGTTAAGGTCTTGGCGCACTATCAGCGCGGCTACAAAGCGGCAGAGCAGGGTCCAGAGCCACTGCAGGAAGTGCCGGGCCACCACCCTTAGCACTGCCCTGCGCTCCTGTGACTGCTGCTCGCAGTCGAGGCTCTTGGGACCCTGGATCAGAAGCGCCGGAAGCAGAGAAGCAGCCGGGCTGACCGTGGGCGCCGAAGTCCAGAGAGGAGAGAGAGAAAGTGGGAGAGGCCTTTCCCCGTGGAAACTGCCACGTGGGGGCTCCCAGCCTGTCCTGAGTGACACTTCCCAGGCGGTTAACGTCACCTCTGCACGTCCAGACCTTAGGAGCCGCCCCCCACCCCGGCATCGCAAGAGCCCCAATTCCATCTTCCACCCAGAAAACGCAGGGCACATCCTAAGGAACCATGTCCTGCTCTCTTAAGAGCTAATGATGTGCCAAAGGGCTTTATACGCATCACCTCACGACAGCCTCAGACAAGGGCAACCATCACCCCATTTTACAGATAAGGCGCCCGAGGCACAGAGAGGTTAAGTAACTTATGCAAGAGCACACAGCCTGTGTACTGTGTGTCAGAAGCCAGGCAACCCAGCCCTTAACCGACATCATACTACCTTCTAACACGCTTAGGTGGAAATCTGCCACGTCCCCACCCCCGGTGGGGGCTCACGTAGGGAGGGGTGTGATGCCTCCCACTCTGAACTGTTCGGGGGGGAGTTCCAGGGGCTCCTCCCACTCTCGCCCCCCGAGATCACCACCCTCCACCAGCAGGGTCTGCACTCTGGCTCCAACTCTGCTCTCTCCGGCCCTCGGGAAACGGAGTAACAACCTCTCCACCCGTCACTGAGCGGACGAGGCTCTGCCAGGACCGGCCTGCACAGAGGCAGCCATAACCACGAGCTGCCCCCAGAAACTCTCGGGGAGGGCGGGTCTCAGGGGGCTCCAGTCACCGCTAAGGCACTGAGCGCAAGTGCAACCCACCCAAGGGGCCTGACTCCAGGTGGCCCTGAGCAAGCCCCAGCCCAGCCAGGAGGCCTCCCTGGAGGCAGAGGCTACAGCTACGCGCCCTCCTCTCTGGGTCTGGAGCACAGAAGACAAGGTGGTTTCACAGCCAAGCGGGTCCTGAATTTCCCCCTGGGGGGAAGCTAATCTGGGAGGCAGAGGCAAAAGCCAGAGCTGGGACCCGCGGACGCAGGACAGAAACGGCCCCCAAGCATGCACATCCAGCCCCCGAGCTCCTACCCAGGCCCCACGCGGCCCCAGACTCCTCTTTCTAGGACAGGAGTGTGGCTGAATGGCTTGGCTGTCATCTTTTCCGGGATGCTCTAGATTCTGACACATCCTGTTTGCGCCGAGGGCCGTGAACTGCCATTAGCGCCCGTCACTCCCAATCAAGCCGCCCACTCACTCCCAGCCCTGCCCGGGGCCCTGCTGCTGGCAGGTGGCCCATGTGCCTGCCTCTTCAGAGCTTGTGCCAGGCCTGCGTAGGGGAGCCGAGCGGCAGAATCAGGCCCGGTCCTCGCTTCTGTTAGCTGCACTCGGGTGCCTGGATGCACCAGCCACTGGTACCCAGGCCAGCTAGGTTCTGCTTGTTGGGTCAGACGGCGTGAGAAATTGCTTGCTGCAACCCCACCGGCCAGAGAGAGGGGCGCCTGGGCCCCAGCCCTCCCCATCCCCTCCCACCAGCCCACGCTGACAAAGGTCCAAGCCGGGGCTGAAAGGCAGCCCGGAGCAGTTGGCTCGGGCCACAGCCCGCGAGCCTGGCACATCGCTAAAGGGAGGAGTGACACTCTACTTTTCACTCGTCATTTCTCTTACTTCTCCTCTACGATGTTAACACACTCCCTTCTTGCACTTTCTTTTCCCTCTTTCCCCCTACTTCAGGGAACTCTGGGAGCTCTGGCTTTGCCCCGGCTGGGGTTGGCTGTGAAGACGGAACCCTCATGAGGTCTACTCCGGGGCCTGCCTACGCCCTGCGCACCAGCTCCAGTAACCAGGAAGCTGCCGCTGGCCCAGATCCATGTGGGCTGAGCTGCCTGGTGCCACCCTCAGGTCAATGCCACCACTTCCACGGGGGCAGCGCTGGGGGATAAGAGCACAGGTCTCAAATCCCGATGCTTACAGCCGTGTGAGCTTGGGTGAGGTCCTGCGTGCCTCAGTTTCTTCACCTGCAAACAGGGTGACTGGAGTGTGAATTGAGCGCTTACTCTGTGCCAGGCTATTCTAAGTTCTTTCCATGGATGGATTCAACCCTCACACCATTCCTAAGGTACACATGTCCAGTGCCTCCCCACTGCACGGACGTGGACACTGAGACACAGACAAGTCCGGAAACTTGGCGAGGAGCACGGCCTGGCGGGTAGGGACTGTGCCTGACACCCTGGCTTCAGAAGCAGTTCACAGTCACTGCCCCACCTTGGTCCTGTCGCCTGCTCCTGATGCAGTGAGTGGAGAATGAAAGGGGCACTCACAACCCTGCTGTGGGAGTTCCCCTTGTGGCTCAGCAGTAACAAACCCAACCAGGATCCAGGAGGACGTGGGTTCGATCCCTGGCCTCGCTCAGTGGGTTAAGGATCCAGTGTTGCCGTGAGCTGCAGTGTAGGTCACAGACACGGCTTGGATCTGGCATTGCTGTGGCAGTTGTGTCGGCAGGCAGCTGCAGCTCTGATTCAAACCCTAGCATGGGAACTTTCATGCACCATAGGTGTGGCCCTAAAAAAAAAAAAAAGCTCTACTGTGCATACTAAATGCACATATAGCGGTAGCAATTGGTGCATAATAAATGGCAGCAAGGATGATTGCTGTTGTCATTGTTTGCCTATCACCTGTTTCTCCAAAGCAGGATGTGCAGCCTGCATGGGCCCAGGGAGGGCACTCTCTTCTGCTTTCATCTCTGTGAGGGTGGGCAGCATGATGTTGGATCGCAATTCCCAGACCAGGAACTGAACTTGGGCCACAGAGGCGAAAGCACCAAATCCTAACCATTAGACCACCAGGGAACTCCCTCGGCCAGCTTTTGCAAGAGCCCAGGGAAGCTGTCTGGCCCCTCGAGGCAGAGGCTGCCTGCTTCCCCATCAGGAACTCCCAGGAACTCTATTCTTAGGGCGCCTCCTCTTGCTTTTAACTCCGACATCTTCTAGAAGTTACCCCGCACAAAAGCCACCCTGCCACGGCTGTAATTTACACGTCACGTCACTTGCTCAGCGCACGGCCCACCCCCTCCAGCCCACTCCTTCGCACGCACATTCCCCTGCCTGCCCTGCAAAAATGGCTTCTGTAGCCTTCCAACCACAGCCTTCTGCGCGTCGGCCCCGAGAGAAAAAGTGAGATGAGAAATCAACAGAGGAAGGGCAGTGGGGAAAACTTTGGCTACATCCACGCTTTGGAACTTCCCGGATTCCAGGCTGGGCATCGGTCCGCATTGCCATGGCAACAGCCCAGCCGGGGACCAGAGCCCCAGCTCGCTGCCCGACCTGCGCGCGCTCCTCCGGAGCCGCTTACCGTGATGGTGTTTTCCTTGCTCTGCTTTTTTCCTGGTGACGAGGATCCCAGGTTCTGGGGAGAAAGGCGAGAAACATCGTCAAAGCTGTTCTCCATATTAGACATCCTCTTTCATTTGGGTTCCATGAAGGTGGAGGGATTGGCTAGAAGCTCCGCGCTGAGACGGGGAAGTTCGCGGATGCTTGTTAACCCCTCAGTCACCATATCCTGGGAGAGGCCAGGCAGGGACCATCTGTGCCCGGGGGCTGGAAGGCTTATTAGAGAAGAAACCGCTCCAAACCAGGGCTGCCGCTTCTCCCCGCTGGTGGTGGGGGCGTTAACCCCTCAGGTGCCCTCTGCTGGTGAGCGGTTCTGAGCACCGCCTGCTGCCTTAACCGGCAGCATCTGCCTGGGACCACAGAGTTAAGGCAGATGGCAGGCCACCACCTCCCAACACCGAGGATTCAGAACACGACATCTTATTCCGAATCCCCCAGGTCTAACACATCACGTCCTAGACACGTGAGGTGTGGACTGGGCGTGCTCAGCCACCTGCGTGACTTGTCACCCTCCTGACCCCCGAGAGCTGGGAGGGTGTTTTGGCGTCCAGTCAGACTTTGGGTTGCCTTTTAACATCTTCCCTTTGCCGGCAGGAAAACCGTCCTTCCAAGGACCGCCGAGCTCAGAGGGTCTCAGCAGCTCAGAACCCCAGCCCTAGGATGTGCGTGGACGGAAAACTAGGGGTTGCCAGCTGAAAATATCACATTGGTCCCAAGACCCCACGACCCTTAAAGAGGAGGGTCAATTTCGGGTCTTCGTTGTCCAGTTCCACTAGGGACTCAATAGTGCCCCCGAGCAGGATGGATGCCCACTCCTGTGCTGAGCCAGACATCAAGCTCCTTGGAGAATGGTGGTTCCAAATGCCGGGTGGCCTTGGGACCTCTGGAGGTAAGAAAGCACTCCATAAACGATGTGATGTAAGGAAAGGACACAGACACCAGCTCAGAGGGGCTCCCACAAGCCAAGTCTGGGACCATTACTCATAGCAGGACTACGAACAATGACTTCGAAGGATTAACTCCAAAAGATGGGGGCGGGGGGAGGGCAGTGCTTCTTTAAGAAGGCAGTCAATAAACATGTCTAGATGCAAACTATTGTATGCAGGATGGATTAATAAGGTCCCACTGTATAGCACAGGGGACTATACCCAATCTCCTGGGATACAGACCAAGATGGAAAATATTTTTTTTTTCTTTTAATGGCTGTACCTGCGGCATATGGAGGTTCCCAGGCTCAGGGTCGAATCGGAGCTGCAGCTGCCAGCCTACACCGCAGCCACAGCAATGCAGGACCTGAGCTGCAGCTTTCGGCAATGCCGGATCCTTAACCCACCGAGCAAGGCCCAGGGATGGAACCTGTATCCTCATGGAGACTATATTGGGTTCTTAACCCGTTGAGCCACAATGGGAACTCCAGAAAGCAGTATTTTAAAATAAAAACGTATATATAAAAATAAATTAAGTTAAATTAAAAAAAAAAAGTCGAAAGTCACCACTGGCAAACCCCAATGTCAAAAGCGACTCGAGGCCACGACCATCAGGGATACTCAAAGCTCTGAGTGAAAACGTTGTTAGGAAACAGAACTGTACATGGCACTCAATCACCCCACAGCTTACGGACACATTAGAAAGGGAAAATGGAGCCCTGCCAAGGAGAACGCTGTGGTCACCAGATTCACTAAAAGCTCCAAGTGGACGTCACAGCAGTGCTGAACCGGGAGCGCGCCCCCTGACGGCCGCCAGGAAAAGTACTCAACAGGCCCCCAGCTGCATGGCCGGAGTCCAGGCAAAAGGGAGCCACCGCGCCAGAACACAGGTTGTCAGACCACACACCTGACCCGGACTCTTCCCCCAAAACGCCAACGGCAAGGAAAGACAAAAAAAAGCAAACGTGCAGGGCATACGATCGAGATGAAACGTCACTAAAGCAGTCACTGAGATGAAACGGTAAATCTCTGCGACAGAATGTGGTCTGGCCAGAAAGACAGTGAGGTGTGGAGACACAGACACGAACGGGCCCTGAACATTATCCTAAGACAGACGCACACGAAGGCCACTGCGGTATGGTCTACATACGTGAAAGGTCCGGAACAGGCAGCCCTAGAGACAGAAAGCAGGTGAGTGGCTGCCTGTGGCTTAGGGGGATTCTTGTAGGGGTGATGAAACTGCCCTGAAACTGATTTTGAAGGTGGATGACCATTCTCAAAACTACTGCAGTGGGGGGAGTTCCCGTTGTGGCTCAGCGGGTTAAGGATCTGGTAGTGGCACTGCTGTGGCTTGGGTTCAATCCTTGGCCCGGGAACGTCTGCACGACCCGGGTATGGCCAAAGAAATAAACGTATTTTTTTTAAGAAAACACGGCACTGTATGTTTTTAAATGGGTGAATTCTACATTATGTGAATTACATCTTCATAAAACGGTTTAAAAGAGAGGAAAAAAAATGAAAGAGGAGAAATTGATGTATCCGAGCGTGAAACATGAATGGAGTCTGAATCAGGGAGAAAAGCAGCTACAAAGGACACTCTGGGAACAACTGAGAAGCTTAGACATGGATTTTACATATATCTATATATATATCTATATCTATATCTACATATGCATATACATATGTATAGATAGATATACTAAATGATATTAATGAATTAATGTTGGGGTTTTTTTTTGGCCACGCCCATGGCATGTCAAAGTTCCCAGGCCAGGGACTGAACCTGCACCATAGTAGTGACCCAAGCAGCTGCAGTGATGTCAGATCCTTAACCCACTGAGCCACAAGGGAACTCCTTAATGTTTTCTTAAGTGTGCTAATGGTATTGCAGTTATGTCTTCATCCTTAGACATACAACCTGAAATAGTTGTAGCTAAAACCATACGTGATGAATTTGCTTTAAATGAATCCAGTAGGGAGTGAGGGAGGGGAGAATGGGAGTAGAAATGAAAAAAGACTGGCTGAATAACTGAACTGAAATGATTGGTCCATGGTCCTATGTTATAATATAGGTGCTTCTACTTTTACAAATGTTTGCAAATGCCCATAACAGAAGTCTGTCTTTTTAAAATTTCCTTTACCAATGATTCTAGAAGGGTTTCCTCCTTTATCTAAAAATCCTGGCTGCAGTGGATTGTTCCCAGCCGATTCAGCGAGCCCCTGCTCTGCACGTCTTCTCAGCCCTGCCTCCTTGCCTTTTAAGAGTCTGGGCCCCACACCCTCATCAGGCGGGATCCATGATGAAACAGTGGCTCACAGCACTGTTAGGATAAAACCCCAGTTCCTCGCAAAAGCATCAGGGACTCCTCCAGCCTCCTCCACTGCTCCCCTTACACCTGCCAGTCTAGCAACCACAGTCTCCCTCGGCCTCAATGACTTCTTTGAAATCACTTTTCTCCTTCCTGCCTCCGAGCATCCACATATGCTATTCCCTCCACCAGAATGCTGTTCCCCTACCACCACCTCTTTACTGAGCTAAGCCTCTGCTCCTCCTTCCAGGCTTGGCTCTTCTTAAAGTAGCCACCCCTGACATTTCCACCACCAGCTGGGCAGGTCCTTGTAGCACACACTCCCTCCAGCCCCATCGCTGCCGAAATGAAATCATCATTTATCTCACATCTCTCTCCAGCCCCAGCTATTCACCTCCATCAGGACAAGGGCTACCTCCATCTATGCCTCAGTGCCTGGCAAAGCAGGAGATGCTCAGCAGGACATGTGCTATTTACTAAAGGCGGGGGAGAGCGCTTTAAGTAAGTGAGCTCTCAGAATCTCACCTCTTTCTCCATTTCAAACTACCTTTTCCAGTAGGTCCCTTAAGTTCCCAAGCTCTTGGTCCCATTCCCTCTTCTCTCTCCTGAGTCTAAAGACAGCCTTCCTGGGGCGGGAGGATGGTGGTTCATGGACGTTAAAGCAGTGAAAAGGGGCACTAAAGGACCTGGGCTCGGCTTCCTCGCCCTCCTGGCACCTGCACAGGGACCAGAGGTGGTTCCCACCACCATAGCCCCAGGCAAGAAGGCAGGGGGCAGTCTAGTACATGCTTCTGCCAAGGCCACCAAGACTCTCCTCAGCCTCTGATCTCCCAAACTCCCATCAGATGGGTCCCAAGTCTCTAGCACCCTGGCAGCTGCCCCAGGGCTGCAGGGCTGCAAATCTCCACTGGGTGGCGCCAGATCACCACCACCTGTGCCCAGCGGTCCAGGTCTCCCAAAGCTTGGTGGGAGGAGAGGCAGGCACCCCCACCCAGGGTTGCTGGGCACCCAGCCATCCGTCGCGCCCATGACAGCACAGACAGACTCCTGGTTTCCATGAACATTCCAACCTTCCTGATTAGTTGGCTCAAGGAAGGGCAGGTAGCAGAAAAAGAAGACAACAGGGGTTTGACCACTTTACCCACCCCCAACCCTGCATCTCAAATGGCCATGCGTTCACTCATTCACTCACTCACTCTTTCTTTCATTAAATGTTAGGTGGTCACTGTCATTAACCACTGCTGACAGCCTGGAATAAGGGGAGTAAGGACTATATGCTGAAGTTTGCTGCAGATACTCTGGGGCCAGAAGCGCCAACATCCCAGCCCTTCTTAACCCGTGATGGTCTGTGGCGCCTCTGTGGGGAGCCAGCTCCTTCTCTCCACACAAGGCACTGCTCACTCTTGTTATTCTGACAGATGACACGTGACTCTCTCAACATTATCATCTGAAAAGAAGACACTGGGTTCCTCTAGTCCTGAAGCAGTGCCCAGCCTCGGTCTGCAGAGCTGATGTTCCCTTCAACCTCAGTACAGGTGCCCTAACTCTAACTCCTTCTTTTATAAGGCTGACTGCATCTGCCACCCACAAAAGTAAAATGGGCTCATTTTAGGAAATTTTTAAAATCCTGAAAAGTACAAAGAAAATTCACCTTAGACAAAGGTTCCTCAACCTCAGCACCAATCATCTTTTCTTTCCCTTTTTTTTGTGGGTTTTTTTCTTTTTGAGGGCGGGCGGCTGTGCCTGCAGCATATGCAAGTTCCCAGGCCAGGGATCAAACCCGCACCACGGCAGCAACCTAAGCCACGACAGTGACAATGCCTTAACCCACTGAGCCACTAGGGAACTCGCAATCATCTCAAATGGGATAATTCCTTGTTGTGGGGCCGTCCTGGGCCTTGTGGGATGTGTAGCAGCCCCGGCCCCGACTGACAAGATGCCAGCAGCACCCCCACTCCCCTTAGCTGCGACAACCAAAATGTCTCCAAACACCGCTAAATGCCCCCTGATTGAGAAAACCACAGTCTTAGAATCAGACAGAAGCACCACCAACATTCTGGCTTATTTTCCTCCCAGGCACCTTTCTTCACGTACAGACAGACTGCCTCTTCCCAAGTAAGGCTGACTGTACATACAGTTTCATTCCGCTTTTCAATATCATGGTCCTGAATCGTTCAGTCTTCTTCAGACCGCATCTTCATGGCCGCATGGTGTCAACGGCCGGATGGATGTTCAATGCCACAATCCATCGTACCCATCCTCTGTTGTCAGACAGCTAGGTTGGGTCCAATGTCGCAGGGTTGAAAACAACACTTAAGTGAACAGCCTCACACACAGATCAGAGTCCCTCAATGTACCCCAAGAACAGATGCTGGCAGGGAAATCCTTAGGTCAGAGGCTTATGGCACATCCTGTCCAAGTAGCTTCTGAGAAGGTTTTATTTTTTAAAACTATTTTTATTATTATTTTTGTCTTTTTAGGGACGCACCTGCGGCATATGGAGGTTCCCCAAGCTAGGGGTCGAAATCAGAGCTGTAGCCATCGGCCTGTGCCACAGCCACAGCAACACCAGATCCGAGCCATGTCTGCGACCTACACCACAGCTCCCATCAACGCTGGATCCTTAACCCGCTGAGCGAGGCCAGGGATTGAACCTGCATCCTCATGGATACCATCAGATTCGTTTCTGCTGAGCCACGATGGGAACTCTGAGAAGGTTTTGTTTTAAACGGTTCAGTAACAACTTCTGAGTGTTTCAGGGCTGGGGAACCACATCTTATGAGGGAGGGAAGGCTGTTATGCGGGAGTTGGGGGGGGGTGTTTCCAATATCATTCCAGACGGCGCCTGGGGGACCAGCTTTTCTAGTTATTGGGAAGCCACAGCAGAGCTCAGGCTGACGTCTTAGGCAAACAACACCCTGCAGTTAGGTGGCAGGTGAGCTTCTTTTCCAGCGGGCTGACAGGGGCTGTGCTGAGAAGGCTGTGTGGGGTTGTGCAGGAAACACACAGAGAGCCAGGGCTGTGACGGGTGCCGGGAGCAGGGGCCGAAGGGGACATACACGTGCACTAAGGCTGTGCCTGCAGCCTTGGCTGTCAAGGCTCGGTCCCCTCAGCAGCACTCAGTGTCACCTGGGGGAATCTGCTGGAAACTGAGAACCTCCGGGCCCTCCCCAGGCCTCCTGAATCCGAGCCTGCAGGCTGACAGGAGGCCAGGACACCTCCAAGTCCAGCAGTGGGTAAGGGGCCTGGGTCCACACAGACGTCCCAGTTTCCTTCCAGAGTTTTAATTGAATTGACCCGAGCCCAACACTCGGCCTCCTAAGACAACAACGTAAGTGGTTTTGGAGAATTAACCCTCTTGCCGGCATCACAGCTAAATGTCACGTGGGGGCCGACTGTCGTCACAAGCCACAAGGTTTTTCTTTTAGTGACTGAGTCAGAGTCCCCACCGTCAACACTGTTGTTATCAACGTCATTGCCACCGCCGCTGGGGCCCAGCTCTGAACGCCTGGAAAGGGCTGCCTGGGAACGTCGTGGAGATAGTTCATGGATGGGCCACCTAAGGCCAGTCGGCAGCGCCTCCAACGCGGCTTAACGCCACCGAAAGAACCGGGCATCAAGTCCAGTCTGGCCCCTTGGTAATCGTTTCAAACCTGTGCTGGTCACTTAACTGGTCTGAGACGCCGTGACGTCCTCTGTAACAGGGGCTCCTACTGCCACCTCCCCTAGGCGTGCACAAGTGTCGCTGAGACGACCAAAGAGAAGGTGCTTGGGGGGACCTTAAAGCACATTCCCACGTCCCTCTACCGCACAGCTGCCCCTCTGCTAGGCTATTATACGCAATACGGTATTTTACTCGGCTCCGCCCTGGGCGCATGGGGGAGTGGGAAAGGGGCACCGCCTGGCTCGGCCCCTATTCTTAATGCCACGGGAAATCTGGACTCAGTATTAGAAATCTAAATGGCAGGATGGACCCCTCGGCCCCAACAGCATTAGAATCCCATCACCTCATCCAAACCGCCCTCAGCGTCTAACGAAAACCAGCAAACCACGCTCACCCACTTTCCCCCAATCACGGTTCACTGGAACGAGCCAGATACCAGCCAGACACCAAGGACCTGGATACCAACCACTTTCTACTAGGGGGGTGTGGGGAGCAGGCAGAACCGGCTGTAGGCACCGGGACCCCCGTGGCGCCCCATCTGAAGGACACCGCCCTGGGCGGCACAAACGGCGCCCCCTACCGCCCGGAAGAGGGGAAGAGACCCCTTACCTGGGAATCGCCGGTGGATTTTCGGACACTCATGTGGGCTGTCTCGGGAGGGTACGCCGGGGCCCCTGACGTGTGGTATCCATTCACTGCGGGGACAGAAACACCACTCAGATGGGCACCTCCGGCCCCGTGCAGCTGCCGCGCCTTCTCCCACCTCCTCGACTGGTTCTGAGGGGCCTTGTGGGGCCGGGGACCACCTCTCAGGATCTCACCCATCTCTGCAGAGCTGGACACGGGTTGACAGCATCTCGCCAACCCCCGGCACCCGACTAGCGCACTCCCGGGGGACCGAGTTCCGTTTTGAACCAGAGAAGAAAGGATGAGGCTCAACAGAAGGTGAGGTTGGTTCAGCCCAACAGCCGTCGCCAAAAATGTCACATCAGCGGGGGCGGGGTGGGGGGTCGCCAGTGCTGATCCAGTGTCCGATCTCTCTACACAGTCAGGTGGCCCCCCTACTTCCTTGGCAAATCCACGCACCCACCCCACGGACTTTCTCCTCGAGGGCCTTCTCATCCTCACCCAGTATAATGTGGGTGTAACGGAAACAGGACTGGCCTTACTGGTTTCCATGAAAGTTGGCTTTGCCGAGTAACAGCCAGGATGTCATACGATGTCCTTCTTTGGTCATGGGTTCTGCCTTTCGTTAAAAAAAATTCAAGGCTCTAAAATTCTATCTCTATGACACTCACTGATGCTCCCAGCATAAGCTGACACCCCTGCTCTTCAAGGGGGCGGATGAAGGCACAGTCCCGACATGGTGCAGGCCGCTGCCCACACATCCTTAGTGCCCAGGGGCGGCGCCACTCTCTCCTGGCTAGAGCTACGGGAGCCTCGGCTTCTGCATCTGTACGGCGGGGACAGGTCTAGCTAGTCTTCAAACCTACTCTGTTGGCATGAAAACCCAACAAGCCCACACTTGCAAAGGGGACCTGTGCGTTGCAAAGCCCTTCACGAAAAGACGAGGAAGGACAAGGAAGGGGTAAGTCCACTGCTTCTTTCTGTTCCCCAGTCTGGTGGCCCTGAGCCTCAAGCTTGCGTGACCTCTGGACACCAGGAAAGCAGGCCTTCCTCGTGCTCCGGGGTAGCAGGGTTTGCTGCAACGCAGACACTGCAGGTCGGCCTAGAAAACCATGCACAAGCCGACAGCCGGCTGACGTTCTTGCTGAGCGCACCCTGCAGTTATGGAGGAAGTGAAGGAGGATGGACTAAAGTTACGCTCCTACCCGATCGAGCGCAGGGCCAGGGCAGGGGGCACGTGATAGGGTGTGAAGGCCACCCCGCGGAGAGCCTTTTTCATGCTGGGGGGTGGGGGTTGCCCTCCATTCTCCACCGACCACACGGAAAAAATCCCAGCCACCTGTGAGCAGAGGTGCGCTCAGCAGATTCCTGTGGTGGCTGGGTTTCTCCCCATCCACCTTTTGGCCTGATACCCCCAAAGGAAGCACTGGCACAGACATATCAGGACAGCAGAAAACTGGCCACTGAGCTGGCCTCCCGGGAAGGCTGGCCAACCGCTGACACCACCCAGAAGTCTGCCAGGTGAGCGGTGGGGGTGGAGGGGTGGGATTCCAAGGGCATCAGAGGGGCTGAGGCCAAGGGAAAAAAAACCTCAGGTTGGCACTGGCTATGCCAGGAAAGGCACGAGACCAGGGATGAAGGGAGCCCACAAGGAAGGCATAAAACCTTGGAGAGATTTTACTTGGCAAAGACCGTCACGCTGAAATGGGTAAAACGACAAAAGTCGGAGCATCTGCAGACGGCAACAGGGACTCGGCTTTCGGTCCAGGACTGATGCGCGGACCAAAGTCAGGATGTGGAACATCTCAGTAATTTAATTTAAAAGGCTGACTGAACTAGATGTATTAAACATCATCCCCTATAAACAGAGATAATATCTTTTGCCAAGAAGCCATGGAACACTAAAAACAAAAACAAAGAAAAGGTGGGTCTACTTAAGCCACAAATCAAGTCCCAATACATTGCCAAAGGTATAAAGAACACAGCCATGTCTTTTGACCAGAAAGCAATGAAAGTAGATACAAATACTGAGAAAAACACTATAGCAGGTCCCCATTTCCCTAACCCCCTCTCAACTCCCCTTGGAAATTTAAGAAAACGCCCTCTTAAATAATCTCAGGTCAAAGAGGAATTTAAAATTATTACAGGACATTTTCAAAATAATGAGGAAGAGCAGAGCAAAACAAATTGGGGTAGGGCCTGAATTCTATCGGGAGGAAAATCCATGGCCTTAATTATGTCATTACCAAAGCCCGGGGAATAAAAATAAATGGACTAAACATTCAGCTCAAGAATTTAGAGCAAAAAGTTTTAAGCCAATAAAATAAATCAGAGGAAAACAGGAAAATAGGATATAAACAGGGCAAGAGAAGTTAATGGCTCAGCAGACAGGATAACATTAGCAGCTCTGGTTGGTTCTGTTGGGGGGGGTGGCGAATGAGGATAATTAAAAGGGCAGATCAGCCTAACATGAGAGTGAGAGAAAACACAAATGCTTAGACTGAGAATTAGAAAGCAAACATAAGCCTGGCAAAGACAGTGGAGATTCTGTTTTGTTTTGGTTTGGTTTCGGTTTTTTGGGTTTTTTTTTTTTTTTTTTTTTGCTTATTAGGGCCACACCCGTGGCACGTGGAGGTTCCCAGGCTAGGGGTCTAATCGGAACTGCAGCCGCTGGCCTACATCACAGCCACAGCCACGTGGGATCTGAGCCACATCTGCTACCTACACCAGAGCTCGTAGCAGGACTGGATCCTTAACCCACTGAGCGAGGCCAGGGATCGAACCCACAGCCTCATGGATCCTAGTGGGTTCGTGAGCCACGAAGGGAACTCCGAGATTTTTTTTTTTTTAATGCAAGAGCATATGATTGATAATTCTATGCTAATGAGTACAAAATCATCCGTAAGAGTCAAAAGATCAAAATGGCTTCAAAGGATCCATTTTACCAAAAGGAGTAAAATCTTTGAAAAACAACCTCCCTCCAAAAGGCACCGGACCCAGAGGGCTGTATGGGCAAAGTGGTTTGTTCAAACTCTCAACAAAGAAACACACAGGCCCAGAATGAACCATACAGAAACACCTGGCCAATTTCCCAGTTTATTACAAAGCCAGCATCGCCTGGATCTTAAAATCTACCAATGACAACAACAGCAAAAAAAAATGGAACCACAGCGCAGTGGATCATGCAAATGAAATAGGAAAGCTCTTACCTGAGCAGCCTTAGTTCTGAACCAGTCAGTACTCTTGATGGCATTGGGCCCCTGTCACCCAAGGGGGTCCCCACCTTCTTGAGGGCAGAGGCTGCCCTTGTGAGCCCCGCCTTCTCCCTCCAGGGCACCTCAGAAGTGCACCCTCCACACACCATTCCCCCCCAGGCTGGCGACCCCCGTGAGAATGGCAGCCGGGAACTGTCTAATGCGTGGCATTTGCCCCCTAATCCATCCTCTTGTTCTCACTTCAGTTCTGGTCTGTCAGCTCTTGGCTAATTACCGCCTGTGTCAAAACAATTACTGGGAGAGAAAAAACAATTTTCCATTCAGCCATCTCTCCTCATACAGTGGCTCCCATCCGACAGTCTAAATGCATTTCACTCTGACAGCCCTGGCACCTTCGGAAACGTCATCAGTGGGGCTCTGAACGGTGACAGCTCACCCATGATGGTCCTGCCCGGCATTTCCACGCTTCTGGGCCCTGGCTTCCTGAGAATCAGACCGCCAACAAATGAGGCCAGAGGTGGGTGCCTCCGAGGGGGAAAAAATACCATAAAACGTAGTCAAGGACCGCTCAGAACCACCAGGAACAGAATTCAGTTGGGGATACAAGAAAAAAAGCAAAGCAAAACAAAACAAAAAAAACCCGAAAGGCCTAATTCAGCTGTTTTTAAGAAAAGGGAACAGAGAACTCTTAGCTAACGACTCTGATAACTGCAAAAACAAACATAAAAACACACCTGCACACACGTCATTCCTCTTTGCGGGCAGGTAAACAGACCGAGGGAGGGACGAGGGGACAAAGAGGGAGAGGAAGGGCCAGGTATTGCCTAGAAAGGAGGAGAAGGAGTTCCCTGTGGGGCCGGGGGATAAAAACAGAAAAGCAGCAGCACAGAGAGAGCCGTCTGGAGACAGAGGGACTGCCAGCATCATCCACGGCCCAGAATTCCCCATCCCCACCGCTCCACGCCCCCCCGGCTCCGACCCGCCATCTAAGACGATCCACACTCCAAACCCCAGGGCCCAGGTTCTAATCCCCCAAAGGCCAGAACCTCCTTCTCTCTCCTGTGGTGCTGGCCTCATGGCCCTTCTCTCTGGAATCCTCAAGAAGCTTCCTTCCCCAGGGCCCCTGTTCTGGAAATCCTTCTTCCTGCCGACACGTGACGTGCAACGGGGCCGAGTGGAATCACCTCCCGTGACACGCGAGGCAACCGTCACCTCTGCAGGGTGTTCATCGCTGAGTGTTACACAAAGTACAGGGCAGGGTCTTCTGGTCCATGGAGTTGAGGAGAGATTGCCCCCCACCCACACTCAGATTTAACTTGCTTTGTTTGTACTTGGCTTTTAAAAACACGCCAGTGTGCTCTGGGAGTCTCAGACAGCGACGTAGCACAGAACGCACTGGGGGCTGGAGGGGTGCCATGGAACCCACTTTGGGAACCACAGCTCGGGCTGCGGGAAGGCAGGTTCTGAAGCTGGGCTGCTGAGGTGAACTCCGCCGGAGCCGGATCTGCACTCGGCCTCCCCGGAGGCAGGGTGAGGATGCTTCGCTGCCCCACCAGGCCCTCCCCCAGGAGGCCCTGCGAGCATGCTCTGCATCCTGGTCACCGCCCCGGCTACGTGCTGTATCTGCCTGGCTCTGCTTAGGGGAGCGGTTTCACATTTATAGGCTTCTGGTCCAGCAACCCTTCTGGTCTCCAAATTTCTCTCTGTCCCCCGCCCCACCCCCAGTCCCCATTGCCTTCCTGGTTGTTTGAGACGTAAAACTGTACAAAGGGAACCCACCAGGCAGTTTCCGTTGTGGTACAGAGGAAACAAATCTGACTAGGAACCATGAGGTTGAAGGTTCAATCCCTGGCCTTGCTCAGTGGGTTAAGGATCTGGCATTGCTGTGGCTGTGGTATAGGCCGGCATCTGTAGCTCCAATTCAGCCCCTAGCCTGGGACTTTCCGTATGCCACAGGTGCAGGAAAAAAAGAAAAAAAAAATTCTAACAAGTAAAATTTATTTATCTATTGTGCTTTGTCATTTTAGGGTCACACCCACAGCATGTGGAGGTTCCCAGGCTAGGGGTCTAATAGGAGCTGTAGCCGCCAGCCTACACCACAGCTCACGGCAAGGCCGGATCCTTAACCCACTGAGCAAGGCCAGGGATCGAACCTGCAACCTCATGGTTCCTAGTAGGATTCGTCTCTGCTGAGCCATGACTGGAACTCCCTAACAAGTAAAATTTAAATAAAATCTAAATGCACACTAATACCCAGGATTGGATCCTAAACCAGAAGGACAATTCCGGAAAAATGGGTGTAACTGAAGGAAATCTAATTTAGTGAATAATACATTCAACATTAATTTCTTAGTTTTAACAAATGTACCACAGTTATGTAAGATGCTAATGACAGGGGAAACTGAGGAAAAGGCATACAAGAGCTCCTTACATTGTTGTTACAAGTTTTCTTCTGTAAACCTGAAGTTATTCCAAAATTTGAAAAGCATGAAGTTCAGCACATTTAAAACTTCATTCCTCAGGCACACTAGACGCCTTTCAAGCACCCATGAGCCACATGTGGCCAGCGGCTACGACACCGGATGACGCAGACACGGAATGTCTCCGTTAGCGCAGGAAGTCCTAAGGGCCGGCTCTGGCGTGTGCTGTCATCCGCTCCACCCAGTAACTCAACACCAAACTCTAGAACCTCCTTTTTCCTTCGTATTTTCTTTCCATCTGCCTGCGACTCTGCCTGTCTACACAGACTGCTATTGCTACGCTGCATGTTAACCGGCCCAAAAAAAGGTGGCGATTTTTTAATACGTGCGGTCGCTACAGAACAGCGTTCCGCCTGGGTTTCAACTTCACTCACATGGGCCTCGCCCAGAAGGCCTGGCATTAAATGCCTCCAGTACGGTTACTGAACCCACACAGCTCCCACTGTGCTGTTAAAGGAAGCCACGCAGGGAGAGTCCGGGGCCCAGGGCTGACTCAGAGCAGCCCCTAACATTCAAAGGGCAGAATCCAGTCGGGGCAGGGAGGGGGCACTGGGTGTGTTGCCAGGTCTTTCACCGCAGCTGGTAACCTGGCCCGCGTTCTTCCTGTTTTTCCACGATCTCCAGGAACGACCATATGGGATGTTGTGATCAATAAACGGAGCTCTACTTTCCCTCCACCCACGGGGCAGGTACCTATCCCCACTGCTAACCCCGAGCCGCCTGGCTGCTTCAAGGAGGTACCGTCCCAGGCAGCCAAGACATTTCCGCTGCATCTCACTCTCGCCCCCTCTCAAACATCACACTCGGAACGAAATCCCAGCACCACCTTCCTCTGGTCCCTGCTGAGTCTCCTCCCCTCACCCGCCGGCCGACACCGCAGCCACGGCAACACCAGATCCAAGCCACATCTGCTACCTATACTGCAGCTCACAGCAACGCCGGATCTTTAACTCACTGAGCAAGGCCAGGGATCGAACCTGCATCCTCATGGATACCAGCAGGGCTCATTACTGCTGAGTCACAGCGGGAACTCAGGTTTCGAGAGATTAACATGGGTCTTGGAATCAATGAGCTGGGGTCCTGCAGAACTTGCTGCTGCTTCTCATTGCCATGGTCTGTGGTCCACCATCCAGGCCCTGAATAGTACTGAGCTGGGGTCCCAGGTCCCCTTAGAAGAGAGAGCCTAAGCCTGGCACTGCTGACATGTGGGCTGGACAGCCCTGTGTGGTGGGGCTGTGCCGTCCTGAGCCCTGCAGGATGTTTACAGCATCCTTGGCCTCTATTTACCAGATGCCTGAGGCACCTCCCCCACCACGGTGACAGCCAAAAATGTCCCCAGGTGGGCAAAATCACCCCCGAGCTGAGAACCACTGCACCACAGTCAGGGAAGCAGACAAGGGTGTACACAGGATGCAAACACACACACACACACACACAAGGATGGAAGCACGAGTGGAGCTGGACCCCCGTGCTGGTCGTGAAGGCGGGCATCTGTCCCAGTGGCCAGAGCCAGCTCCTCCCAGTACTGAGGGGGCCCCTAAACAGCAGAGGGGGAATAGGATGCTGCTGGGGACGGCGCCGGGGACAGCAGGCTTTGGAGAGGTGACCCCACTGACTCAGAGCAAGTTCCTTAAGCAGCCCCATTTAGCGGGAAGCGCAGGGCGGCAGGCTGGGCAGTTCTCGCCTATGGCCTCACGTACCCAAGCCTCCCCCTGCCCGTGTCACAGCCAGTCCTGCTCCGAGGGCCCCGAGGACCAGAAAAGACAGCTGGGTTTTCCGTCCAGTGTCCGGGTGGCCCGGAGCCAGCCAGGATAGAGGGCCACACCTCACATCATTCACGGGGGCATTTCCATTGTTCAAAAAGCACAAGAACAGCAACAAAAGACAAGGCACTGTGCCCAGAAATACCGACTGTCCTATGACAGCTCGGAAGGCTGAGTGGCCCCATTTCTGGGGACTTGGTTGGAGCACTCACTGCGCCATGGGAAATCAGGAGGAAATGCCTCACTTCTCTGCTCCCCAGGGGGTCTTTTCTAAGTTAAAAAAATATGTGTGTGTGTGTATAAATATATTACCAAAGCCTAGAAGAACCCTCCTGGGGAAACACCCCCCCCCAATCCAAACACCTGTCTGCTCTTAGTAGAATCTCCGAGTCTATTTTGCCATCACTCCGGTTTGGGGTGCTTCTGTCGGCAACCTCCGTACCCCTGAGTAATGTACTTGGATCCCACTTTGATGCCTCAACGGTGGAGAATATTTCCACCCCGCCACTAGGAAAGGAGGGCTTGCTCAGCCCCCTCCCAGACCCAGGGTTTGCGAGCCCAGGTGGCCCAGCTCTTCCTCTGGTTTACCTGTGATGCTTCAGATTACCTGTGTTCCCAGGAGGGTGCGGGGCTCTCGTGTCCCCTCCCTCCAGGTGAGTGGAGGATGTCACTGGGGTTTCTCCCCCCACCCCCTAGAACCCTAGGCCTCTCCCCCAACCCCCCCCACCCTGATCCGCTACAAGCTCTGCCACATTGTCAGAGCCATTCCATGTTAAAACTCCACGCTGCAACCACCACCAGCACCATCGCCTCAAGGACTCCGGATACCTTTGTGAATTTACTCAATGCTGCCGAGGCCGGGCTCTGTTTGGGGACGGAGGATTCCACAAAAGAAAAGGTGAGACAAAGTCCCCACCTCAGGGAGCTTACAGGTCAGGGTGGGAGAGTGACAGCCAACAGGGAGGGAGGAGTACTCTGGGGACAATGAAACTGCAGGAGGCAGGGATCCGGAGTATGGGCGAGGACTCTAAATTGAGCGGTCAGGGAAGGCTTCTCCGAAGATGTGACATTTAAAACAAGGCCTAAACCATCAAGGAGTCAGAAGCTGTTCTCCCCATGGGAGTGCCCTGCAACCAGCCTCCTGGGGTCCCAGAGTGACAGGTCTCCTCAGCAATAACTACTTGTTACAGGAAATGTCTTCCTCAGCCACCTGGGCTTGATTACCTGTACAGACGGAGAACTCATCTCCTCGTAAGGAATCCATTTGCTTTCTAGACATTCTGTTGGAAAGTTGCCCTGTAAACAACTGCCTGCTTTAACTTCTGCTCCTTGATGACTTTGGGAACCACCCCAAGTCTGACCCCGGCTTGGCAGACAGAGAAGAGCTCTATTTAATGCCTCGCCCCCTCCCCCAGCCACAACCCCCCGCCCCGCCCCTGCACCTGAGAAGGACCGAGAGGGACCACAGCTGCTGCTGGCACTGCCAGGGCCATGCCATCCCACAGGGCCGGGCCACAGGCTATGGGGCCTCAAGCCCTCTAGACCCCTCCCCAGGTCCGGCCCGTTAGCTTTCCAGGCAGGTTTCAGAGCTGGGATCCAGAGTCTCGGCCTCTCCCACGAAGGTGCCCGCGCCCCTCCCCCGATGCCCCGAGGTGGTGAGTGGACAGTACCTGTTGGAGGCAGAGAGCTCCTGTGAGGGCCAGGGCTGGCTGGAAGCCCCGGAGAACTGCTGGGACGCTCCCAGGTGGTCTCTGGTCGAAGAAAGAAAAAAAAAAATACAACCGCTGTAAGAATTTCATAGAGTGTCATGGAGTAGAAGCGGCTGGTCCCCCCCTCACTCCCCCTGGGGGGGGGGGTGGCGGCAGGAACCCGTCTTCGGCTCTCTCGTCCACCTCTCCTCCTGAGGACAGCGTTTCCCTCTGCGGGACCCTTCTCCACGCAGCTGGGATCAGAGCAGGTGGCCTTCTGGCTGCGACCCTCTGAAACACTCCCCAGTGCCCCTCCTCATCCCCCGAGGCCAGCCCCTCATGCACCTCCACTTTAGTTCCAGTCCCGGAAACCCAGCCGCCAGCCAGGCATTGTTCCCCAAATGCCCGAAACGCCAAAACTCAGAGGGGAGACCCCCTCCCAACCCTGGCTGGGGGTCTGTACAGAGACACGGGTCCTCCACCCCGTGGGGGTGACTGCCTTTCTGGTTCTACAGTCCTACGGCCTGTGTGAATTACAGCCGCTGCATCTGACTGGTCCCCTCTCCAACGCCCAGACCGAAATAAAGCTAATGTTGTGTCAGGAGTTCCCACCGTGGCTCAGTGGAAATGAATCCGACTAGAAACCATGAGGTTGCGGGTTCAATCCCTAGCCTTGCCAGTTTAACGATCCGGCATTGCCGTGAGCTGTGGTGTAGGTTGCAGACGTGGCTCGGATCTGGCATTGCTGTGGCTATGGCTTATGCCGGCATCTGTAGCTCCGATTAGACCCCTAGCCTGGGAACCTCCATATGCCACAGGTGTGGCCCTAAAATGACAAAAAAATAAAGCTAATGTCGTGGCTTACCATTACTCCCCCCAATTCTACTTTACCCACCTCACGGCTGTGAGCAGAGATCTCCCATAAAATTATCTAGCAACAGAAATAATGCTTTCTCACTATTTACAAAGTGATGACACAGAAAAGCACAAAGAAGAAAATGGAGCGCCTGCGATCCAACTTGGAGATGGTCACTAAAGGCGTGGGTATATCATCTGTTTCCCAGGCACGCGTACATCTTTAGAACGAAACAAAATCACACTGTATGTAGATGCTTTTCACCTAGGGATTTTAGTGGGTATCTTTCCAAAAACACTGAAAGGGCCAGAGGGTATAGCGCTTGGGATTTATCAACAGTGCTGAGTAGTCTGGAGCCAGATGCCTGGGTTTGAATCCCAGCTCTGCCTCTTAGCACCAGTTTAACCTGGACTGAGCTACTCTTCCTCTTGGGACCTCAGTTTCCTCCTCTGTAACATAAGAGCAGTTATGGCCCCCACCCACGGCAGCCACTGCACTCACGTCAAATGCCCTCTTACGTGCTTTTAGCCTAAAGATATGTTTAAAGTTAGTCCAATATGTGAAAATAACATTACTCAGTCAAAAATTCTATTACTGAAAATTCAAATATTCACTGTCTCAAATACTCAAAATGAAAATGAGCACAAACTTTCAATGGCTTCTCTCAAGTAAGATTTGAGAGAACTGGACTTTTGCCTCAGCTCTGCCTCTCATCTGCTGTGCAGCCCTGTGCAAGTCACACTAACTCTCTGGTCCTTTTTTTTTTTTTTGTCTTTTTGCCTTATCTAGGGCCGCACCCGCGGCATATGGAGGTTCCCAGGCTAGGGGTCTAACAGGAGCTGTAGCTGCTGGCCTACGCCACAGCAACACAGGATCCAAGCCGTGTCTACAGCCTACACCACAGCTCACGGCAACACCGGATCCTTAACCCACTGCGCAAGGCCAGCAATGGAACCTTCAACCTCATGGTTCCTAGTTGGATTCGTTAACCACTGAGCCACGACGGGAACTCCCTCTCTGGTCCTCTGATTCATCATTTAAAATGAAAGGGTTGAGCTGACTGGTCTTTTAGGTCCCAACCTTTTTTTTTGGTCTTTTTAGGGCCGCACTCGAGGCCTTAGGTCCCAATATTCTTGCCCCCCCCAGCTTTGATCAGTGGTCTTAAAACTTTCAGACCCATTTTTTCGAGTTTAAGACTCTTAGGGCTCTAGGAGTGGGGTGGTGCTATGGTTCTTTCTTGTCTTAAGGAAGAAAAAATGGAGGGGGAGGGGGAAGCAGCAGGGAGGATGTGACCAGGAACAAGAGAGCAAGCCTGGTGGCCTCCCTGGAGGAGGAGAGACACGTATCAAGACTTGGAAAATCTACATGAAACCCACCAGCCTGTTTGGAGGCCAAGGGCAGTAGAAAGAATCCCAGGCCTGGCTGTTCATGAACTGGGTGACTTGTGGAAGCCCTGTGCTTCGTTTTTCTCAGCTTAAGACGGGGATTACCACGGCACCTACATAGGGTTGTAACAGCATGAAATGGGTTATTACGTGTAAAGTGCCTAGGATGACAGCGAACCACAGGCAGGGCCCAATCAGAATCAAATCAAGCAAAGAGACCAGTGAGGTTGGATGTGGAAACGCGGGGAAATTTCGATAAGAAAACAAACAGGCTTCTTAAAAAGTGAGGTGGGCTCCCCCAGGGACCGGATGCGGCCTACAGCCTCTGTCTCCTTTCTCAAGTGGCCTCTCTTCCGCCTGCTGGAGCGGCCCCACCTGGAGGGTTGGCCCCCTGTCCGTTGCGCCCAGCTTGGGCTCCGCTCTCCAGCCGGGCCCCCTGGGGCTCCTGGGACCAACGTCCATGGCTTTAGCATCTCCCGGGGTCCCACCCACCCCCATCCAATCAGTGCCCCCATCACATTCCTCTCCTGCTCCCTTTCCATCTCACGTGTCTCCTCGCTGGTGTCCCAGGCAGTGGGCTGCTCACCTGAACCCCTTGCCGACTCCTTTCCAACACGGCCCAGAGACTAAAGTCCAGCCTCTGTCCGGCCCACCCCGCCTCTCGGCCAGCAAGGCTCCATCCGGCACGGCAACCTGGTCTGTCTGCCCAGAATGACTCCCGTTGACCTCACCGCAGCCCAGGTTACTCCCTGGCCGGTCTCAGAACAGCCTTTGCTAGAGTTGTTCCCGAAACACCTGCCGGCTCCTGCCCCCCGCCACCCCTGGCTGTCAGAATCGTGTTCATTTGTCAGGTCCACCCGAAAATGCCTCCTCCGCTGTGCAGCCTTCCCAGGGGTCTGCGGGAGGAGGTTCTGAAATCACAGGGAGATGCTGCCGGCAGTCCAGATCCCGTGCTAGATGCTGGGGCCCAAGTGGGAGGTCCCTTGCCCTGCCCTCGCTGGCCTGGGTCGCCCCCACAGGCCCCCAACGATGGAGTCTCTTCTCCCCATTAGTACTGCATCTCTCCTATTTATTTATTTATTTATTTATTTATTGTCTTTTTGTCATTTTAGGGCTGCACCCACGGCATATGAGGTTCCCAGGCTAGGGGTCGAATCGGAGTTGCAGCTGCAAGCCTAAGCCACAGCCACAGCAATACTGGATCCTTAACCCACTGAGTGAGGCCAGGGATCAAACCCGTATCCTCACAGAGACAGTGTCAGGTCCTTAACCCGTTGAGCCACAGCAGGAACTCCAGTAGTGTATGTCTTTATCCAGCTCCACCTGGGCTCCATCAGGGACAACGCAGACAGCACGGAGACAATGCAGACAGTAGGGTGGCAATGCCCAGCCTGCCTCCTGGTCTTAGCCAGCTGTGACCAACCCAAAACACAAAGCCATGGGGAGCCTGGGGCAGGAGCAGGGCTAGGCCAGGCCGACATCGAGAGGGAATCCCCGCCCCCGCTGTCCCACCCCAGAGCTCTGGCTGACTGACCTTAGCAGCAGCAGGAAAAACTGGCCCAGACGACCACAGTGGCCACAGGAGGAAGCCATTTCCAGGTCTTTTCCAATAAAAGACTCCCTAATCTATTTACAGCTTGCCAGGCTCCTTGATGGAGCCTAAGCAAAACTCAAATGGTAGTTCGGGGCACAAGTCACCCTGGATCGAGGTCCCCTTGCACCCTCTGGGCTTCCATCCTGGGGTTCAAGGTCATTCCAGGGGACCACCCAGACTCCTAAAAGTCATCGTCATGTGGGCCCCAGAGTCCCTCGGCGGGACAGTGAGGTCAGAGTGAAAGGAGTGAGAGCCACACTGAAAACCTTGGCTCAAACCCAATTCACAAGAAACACGTTTTTTCCTAAAAGCGGATCTAATTCGACTAGAACCTCTTCCTACTGAAACCAGGGGAGCCAGACACACACAAATGAGCTGCCCGTGCATCAGATCGGCCCAAAGGAGGCTGCTGTCCCAGCCAGCCATTCACCTGCGAAGCCAGAAATTTCCATCTCCCCATCAGTGGATTACAAAGGCTGCGCCATGCAGAATCGAACTTCAAAAAGACAAAGTACAGTTTGAAAGGTGGAGAGTGCTGTAAATCTGGGTTTCAGAGCACCGATGTCCTCTCCTTAAAATAATAACATTATTAGTTTAACAAAACAGTAAGCAAAGCAGGCGTTACCGACTTTAAAGTCACGTCTAGATGTTATGTTCCCTTGGTAAGTCTGCATCCTGCACGGGTTACAAGGACTGGATTCCGGCAGGAAAGTCAGTGAGCCCCTGGACCTAGGCCGCTGGTGGTGGTGACATGCCTTGGGTGGATCTGTAAGCCTTGCCACCCACCTCCCCTCTCCCCACCATCCCACCCTCTGCCCCACCCACCAACCAGTGGACTCCTGGTTCATGACCAGTCAACCTTCTTGGTTGTGGTAGTAGCTCTCTGCTGCCCCCACTGGCTATTGGGTGAAATAACTACAGGTACCAAGCCGGGAGGAACTGTGTTCTTGGATCCTCCTCACACACAGCTTGGATGCCCTTGACAGGGATGACAGGGCATGTGGATTCCGAAAGCTGCTCGCAAACACCCTCTCACAGGCCCCTGCCCACTGCAGAACTGCTCTGCAGAATCATCTAGGTCTGATCACCAGCAAGAGAGCCTTTTTTTTTTTTTTTTTTTTTTGGCAGCACCACGGCACATGGAGTTCCTGGGCCAGAGATCAGATCCGAGCCTCAGTTGTGAGCTACACTGGAGCTGCCGCAACGCCAGATCCTTAACTGACTCTGCTGGGCCGGGGATGGAACCTGCGTCCCAGGGCTCCAGAGACACCCAGATCCCATTGTGCCACAGCAGGGAACTTTGCAAGAGGGCTTCTGCGCCTGGGCCAGAGCCTAGAGTTTCAGGAAAGACTGCACCACGGATGCTGGGCCCCAGCATCTATTTCCTGAGCTTCAGCAAACACAGACCCCCACCCCCAGGGACCCGAGGTCTTCAGTGAGAAATGCTGGCGGGAGTCAAACCTGAGTTAGAGGTCGCGGGCGGGGGGATGAGTAGGCGGCAGTTAATGCCGCCCAGCTCCCGGCGTTCAGCTACGGGGTTCTTCCCGGAGCAGTGAGGAACAGGAGGGCTGGGGACAGGACTCTGCTGCCACAAGAAAGCAAAGAAATGGGATGGAACCTGGCCTGGGTGTTTAAAACACCCCTCAAATACCAGACGGAGCCTAGAGTTGTTCTTAAGACCTCAGGCAACACAGACGGCGGTTCTCATCCTGAATCCATCCATTGTAACTGGGTGCTGGGCCTCAGTTTCCTCACAGCTAAGCGGGGACGACGTGGCTGTCACCTCATGGCGCTGGGGACGGGCAGTCAGCGGGCACAGACAGCTTCCAGCACAGCCTCTGAGACTGAGTACGTCCTCAAACACATTAAACAACGATAACACGAATGAAGCAAACCCTCTCCATTCCTTCCTTCTGTCTCCCGACTTCTACCCTACCAGCCATCCCTGCCCACCCTCCTCTTTACACCTTCACAAAACACATCTCCCAAAAGGACGGTGGGAGGAACCCTCTACGGTGCTGTGGGGAAGGAAGAAGAGCTAGAAGGTCTTCATTCATATGTCTGAGCTGTGGGGCACAGGGGGCGCTTAACCAGAGGAACTGCCCGCCACACAGCAGCCCACAGGCTCCCTGCCGCCCGCATCGCAGAAGACACAGAGGCTGGAGATGCGGAGGGACGGAGCAGCAGCCCCTTCGGTGCCTTGGCCCTTCGATACTGGCCCGAACCAAGCTCTGGACCGGCTCCAGCTGGCACAGAAGGGCCTAGAAGGGCAGGGCCGGGATCTGCTGGAGGAATTCCAGAGCGGAGACGGGTGGCCTACCTGGCACTCCCCGAGCCCATCCTTCAACCCCTTTAGGTTCCCGGAGGTACCACCCTCCTCGGAGAGCGTGGACTCGGGCAAACGCACCGGGAATCCCTGAACTTGGGCCGGGGACGGATAAGCACTGAGGTGACATAGGAAAAAGGGTGTCTTGTCACAGAGCCAATAAGCGTGGGCAGCTGGCTGCCAGCTCACTGATGTCATGACCCCTTCTGTAACACGGCTGAGAAAAACGTAGGTAGGTTCCGAGAAGGAAACCCTCCTGGAATCAAAGCCTGGACGCTCTGGATTCGCAGCCTAAGAGCGGCTGTCGGGCAAAGCTCCAGGCCTATTTCCCAAACGTGGTCTCTGGTCGGGGCCACCCACTGAAATGACAGATTCCCAGACCTTGTGCCCAACAATTCTGGTTTGGCAGATCTTGGGTGGAACCCGGAAGCCAGCATTTTAACAAGCAGTCTCAGGGATTAACCAGATGTGGGAAAAACGAGTCGAGTCCACAGTAAAACCTGACGGGAACCAGCCGCAGACTGGGAGGTACAAGGATGAGACAAAAACCCCAGGGAGGGGTCAGACACAGGATCAGGCGCAGCACCAAGCTCGATGTGGGACAGCAATGTAGCGTGACTTAAGGAGCTCCCAAACGCCGCCTCCACCCCAACCCCCTAAAAATGCCAGGTTCAGAACACGCGTCTCTGGCAGTCATCCTTGCAGGGGGTGTCACAAACCCCTGGCATGACCGAGTCCCTAGGGGTTTTCCTAGAACATGAACTGCTGAAGGAGAGAGGCGAAAGCCCCGCAGCAAAGGAAGCCAAGAGGGAAAAGGATCCGGGAGATGGTCCCGGTGAGTGGGCAGCCTGGAGGTGGCGGCGCTCCAGCGGGGCCTGGCCTGGTCCACAAAGCCTTATCTCAAGCCCCTGAGGGCAGAGCCCTGAGTTAGGACAGGAAAGATGAGTTTTATGCAATCCTGCTCCCAGATGCTTGGCGAGGATGGAGCTGACAGGTCGGCGCCAGCAGGATAGTCCCAGCCTGGCTGGGATGCTCCCAGTCCTGTGTGCTCCCTGCCAACATCCCGCAGACTTTCTGAGCGCTAACCATCACCAGGCTGCGGGCTGGGGGCTCACAGCAGCGCCACTGCCCTCAGGACGCTGACCTGGGGCGGCGGCGGAGGGGCGGGGGTGAGCTCTTCCTGTCTATCAAATCCAGTCCTTCCCCAGAAGTGTTCTGAGGGCAGAGACTGTGTCAAATAAACACTTCCCTGACTCCCTGGTACCCGCTACAGCAGGCACTCGGTAAGTGTTTGATGAATGAGGAAAGATGCAGAGCAAAGCACTGTTAGAAGTCAGTGCTATGGTTCAGGTCACTGCTGTGGCATAGGTTTGATCCCTGGCCTGGGAAATTCTGCATGCAGCAGGTACAGCCAAAAAATAAACAGTAATAATAGAAAAATTACTAAAAATGAATGTGTGTATTACAAGACAGATAAACAGATGATGAAAAGACAAAGGGCCAGGGAGAGCAGACAGAACACCAGTCCTCCTCACACAGTATGAATTACAAATCAAGCTAGCTGCCCCATCCAAAAGGAGCCAAGAACAGGAGCTCGCGTTGTGGTGCAGCAGGTTAAGAACCCGACTAATATCCATGAAGAGTCAGGTTTGATCCCTGGCCTTGTTCAGTGGGTTAAGGATCCGGCATTACCACAAGCTGCAGTGTAGGTCACAGACGTGGCTCAGATCTGGTGTTGCAGTGGCTGTGGTGCAGGCCGGCAGCTGCAGCTCTGATCTGACCTCTAGCCTGGGAACTGCCACAGGCCGCCGCTGGAGCGGCCATCAAAAAAAAAACAAAACAAAGAGAGACAAGAACATACACAAGCGGTTCGCAGAAACGACCAACGCGGAAGAAAAGATGCTTATCCTCACTCAAACCTGAAGAAGTGCAAATTGAGCTGGCGAGAGCTTAGTTTTTCACCCATTGGGTCATCTTCTGCTAAATGGCTGCTCAAAGCAAGAGGCAAGATGACGGAGAAAAACATGTCTGAAACAAACCCTGAGAAAGAATTGGGCATGAGACATCACGAGGTCCCAGAAACCCGGGAAAACTGCACAGCTGATGTTCCGGTCCCGAAGGACGGGCTTCATGAGACGCCCAGATCCTGCTAAAAAAAGTCCTTTGTCATACGCAAGGTTGGGCAGGCTTCTGTTCCTATAAGAAAAGGTAGTCCCTGCCCGTGGATATTCCCCAAACCGCACTGCCCGGTAAAAGGCCAAAGCCAGCCCCGAAGCCATCAGATCCTCATCTGGAATCTTCTGTGACCCCCACCGAATTGTGACTTCCACAGTACGCCCCCAAGGAGGCT
Source organism: Catagonus wagneri (assembly GCA_004024745.2). NCBI lineage: Eukaryota > Metazoa > Chordata > Mammalia > Artiodactyla > Tayassuidae > Catagonus > Catagonus wagneri. The sequence goes on from PVHT021183615.1 coordinate 1,743,338, forward strand.
TCACAACCTCTCCAGGGGAAAGAAAAACAACAAATCACACCGGCCCGCCGTTTAGAAGCTTCTCTATCCACGAAGTGGTATTTTCCACCCATACGTCATCTTTTTGTTTTGTTTTCTGAGAAACTCGGCATTTTTGAACTTCAGTCTCCCCGCATTGCTAAATACAGATTTAGAAGACTTTCCAGTAAAAGGTGTGACTTTGCGTTTATAAATACTGCTTAGAATCACAGAGAGTGTTGCATTTCACAACCCGGAGGAACCTGGCAGAAAGTGTTGAGGTTATTTTGGGAAAGAGAAATTAGCAGTAATCTCTCTGAACTGCAGCCACAAAGGCACTTCCAAGGCCGCTGCACTCCTGGGGAAAAGGCCGCCCGGCCAGAGTCCCAGAAGCCCCCGCTACTCTTACAAGTGCTCAGTAGTCCTTATCGTGAGCCAGCCTTGCAAAATCTGGGGGAAACAAGCACAAACATCAAGAAACGGCATTTGGAGAGTTCCCATTGTAGCGCCATGAACCTGACTAGTTAGTATCTGTGAGGACGTGGGTTCGATCCCTGGCCTTGCTTAGTAGGTCAGGGATCCAGTGTTACTGTGAGCTGTGATGCAGGTCGCCGATGCAGCTCGGATTCCACGTTGCTGTGGCTGTGGTGTAGGCTGGCGGCTACAGCTCCAAATTGACCCCTAGCCTGGGAACTTCCATATGCTGCAGGTGTGGGCATTAAAAAAAAGGAAACAGAAAGGGCATTTGGAGTAGAAAAGACCACACAACATGGGGAAGGAACAGGCAGCGTTTTAGAGCTGAATGACACAAGATTCCTCAGGAAAGTGCATGAGCAGGTTAAAAAAGAAAAAAATTAAAAAAAACCCCAAAACCCTGCCCTGCAGAGAAGTCTGAAAGCCTCAGCCAATTAGGGAAAAACTAAAATGCTGGGGGGCAGGGAACCCTCCGTCCTTAGAGCGTGACAACGTCACCTGGAGAGCTGGTTAAGCCACAGGTCACAGGGCCCTCCCCTAGCGGGTCTGAGTCAGGAGGACGAGGGCGGGGCCTGAGAAGCTGCATTTCTAACAAATCCCCAGGTGATGCGGACGCTGCTGCTCCGGGGACCCCGCTTTGCGAACCACAGTCCTAGAGAAAGACGGGGGGAAGCGGCCTCTCTACAACACTTCACCTTGTCCCCAGAGGCTGGAGGGAGGGCCATTAAAAAAAAAAAATTTTTTTTTTTTGAAAGGCGCAACCATCAAAGCAACCCCTAAGTGGGCTTTCTGAATGGCGGAGGCTGCCGGAAGCCATGCCAAACAGTCAAGCTGGCCCGAGAGATGCAGAAGAGTGAACCCCACAGGACAGATGCTCTGAGAGCAAAGGGGAAACCCGCCAGGACCACAGATGTTCGGGTTGTCGTGGAAGCCTCTTGGGGGTCTCCTGTCCATCTCTCAAGGCCGCCAGCCAAGGAGCCTTTGCATCTGCACACCTGGGACTAGGACTGCACCCCTGGCGCACAAGGGTTGAGCCAGCTGGCCAGGGACGTGGTGTCCAGAAGCTCGGCGTGCTCCCTGGCCCCTTCTGCCCTGCTTCCCAAGGCTGTGCCCCTGCTCTGTCCTCTTGGTACTTTTTCTGCAGTGGCCGCCCCCCGTCAGCACGTATAAATTTTATAGACTAGCAGCAGAGAGCAAGTGACGTCTTTATCTGTGGCAGAGAGGAAAAGGGGAGGAGGGAGAGAGGAAGCGGGGAGGGGGGCGAAGTGGGGGGTCTCCCAGCCCAGCACACGCCTCCTTCACAGCGGGCATCACGTGGCCTGGCACCTTTGGATGCCCCTCGCACCATATCAAACAGACCAGGGCCCTTTCAGGCTCTAGGTTCAGCATCTCCACCCTGGAAGGACCCCGGAACACAAGACCACCCCCTTACAGGAACAGAGGAGAGTGGGGTGTTGTGCTGGGGAACCAGAGAGAGCCCCGGAGCCTGGCTCCAGTCCACTCCTCTATTTCAGAGAAAACATTCTTACTGTACTTTGAAAAGTAATACAGGTCCGGGGAGAAAACACTGGAAAACAGGAAGGTCAAAAGAGAAAATAAAAAACCCTCCTTAATCCCATCGCTCAGAAAGAACCGCTGTGAGCAAGTAGCCCCTCCACATCGAAATGCAGTGGTGGGAGTTCCCGCTATGGCTCGGTGGGATAGGGACCTGACCTTGTCTCCATGAGGATGTGGGTTTAATCCCTGGCCTTGCTCCGTGGGTTAGGGATCCTGTGTTGCTGTGGCTATAGCTCCGATTTGACCCCTAGTCCGGGAACTTCCATATGCTGCAGGTGTAGCCCTAAAAAGAAAAAAAAAAGGCAATGGCACATCATGAGAGCGAGGGCACCCGAGGCAGCAAGAATCAGGGACAGAGGGAGGTGGTGGCCTGGGTCCTGTCTGCCTGGCCACGAAGGCCTATCCCCAGGAAACACAGGGCTCGAAAGGGCTTCCAAAAGCAGCCCAGCTGTCATTTTAGAGACGGGGGTTCAGGAATCAGATGCAGGGGTGCACGCAGGAACTGGCTAAGCCAGGCCAGGGCGGAGCTGGAGGCATGACCTCCAGGCATGACCTCCAGGCAGGTCCTCCCCAGTATTTCAAGAGAAGCATCAAAAGCACCTGGAAATCAATTGCTTTCTAAGTGTATTTTTCCATAGCATTAAAGCACTGCTGCACACGCTTCTCTTGGAACGAACAGAGTTCTGGCACCCAGGCAGCTATTCTAAGCCACAGCCCATACCCCGCATTCACTAGCGGGCTGGCAAGGCAACCGAAAAGCAGGCCACCCTTCCTGCTGCTGGCGCCACCTGACCCTTAGGCTGGGTATCTGAGACACAGATGACAGGCTGCTCCTCTCCTGGGCACTGAGGGGGACAAAACATCACTTCCTTGGCTTCCTGGTGCCCAGAGAGACCACGAATGCCGTGTTATGCTGGGGCATGAAAACGTATTGGTTTCCCGGGGCTGCTGCACAGGGGAGCGGCACGCAGTCAACACGCATCTCACAGAACTAATTTCTCAGCCCCTGCTCCTCCCACGCCTCCTGGAAGAGCACTCTGGAATCCAGCTCAAACCGAAATAACAAAAAACCTGTTCCCCAGTGCCAAGATCTTCCTCCAGTAAGGAGGATGCGATCGCCAGGAAGCCACGCCAGCTTGCCACACAAAGGCCAGTTCCTAAAGGTGTGGGTGACGGGCACCGTGGCAGGGTGACTCCCAGGTGTGGCAGGAAGGAACCCCCCCCTCCCAGGTCTCTTCAGGGGAGGAAAGAAAACTGACTCCCACCCTGGACGAAAGTCCCCTTTAACAATCTCATCTCCACCAGGAAGCACTCACGGAGCCAGTTGCTTTGTGCTCACCCATACTGCCTCTGCAAGGAGCCATCCAAGTGGATAATGAGAGATGGGCACAGACGAGGCATTGAGCAAACACTTGTTGCTTGCTAATCAATTCGCATGGTCCCTGCCCACTCACTTCTCCGAATATAACCTACGGATAATTTCCACTCTTGCCAGGCGCTGCGCTAACCCCACGGCACCTGGCCCTTCACACGACTGTGACAGCTGCCCTTCCCCGTGGACCCCAACTTCCTGCTGCACCCATAGGCTCCCACTGCCGCCTCTCCCACACATGCGTCTTACGGAAGCCCCCAAAAGGCGATGTTTCCTGCACTAGTAAGTCGGGTGAGCATGAAATCTCCAGGAATAAGGCAGACCCCGTGAGATGAGCCTGAAGGTCCTTGTTCAGGTCCTTGAAGTGGAATCGGCCCCTAGCCTGGGGACCTCCACGTGCCACTGGCGCAGCCGCAGAAAAATAAAACAATAAAAATAAAAGTAGGAGTTCCCATTGTGGCACAGCGGAAACGAATCTGACTAGGAACCATGAGGTTCCAGGTTTGATCCCTGGCCTCGGTCAGTGGGTTAAGGATTCAGCGTTGCCGTGAGCTGTGGTGTAGGTCACAGACGTGTCTGGGATCCCACGTTGCTGTGGCTATGGCATAGGCCGGCAGCTGTAGCTCTGATTCTTCCCCTAGCCTGGGAACCTCCATATGCCGTGGGCGGGGCCCTGAAAAGCAAAAGAATAAAAAAAGAAAGGAATAAAATACCTTCTTGACTTTATGTCTAATGTCAATTCTCTCCTGCAACACTTGCTGTAAAACCATGAGGCTATGTCCACACACAGGCCAGAGCTCAAGCCCCCATGAGAACTGGACACGGAAGATGCTGCATGCCGCAGATGCTTGAGAAAAAGAAAGATGGGGAGTGGCGGCAACCTGCTCAGATCCACCCAGGTGTGTTCAGGCAGGAAGGTGGGTCAAGTGCGGCCATACTTCACCATCTTTCAAAAGGAGACAAGTGTCTGGGTGTCTACGAAAAACCTCTCAGTTTTTCTATTTTTATTTTTTTGTCTTTGTAGCGCTGCACCCACAGCAAATGGAAGTTCCCAGGGTAGGGGTCCAATCGGAGCTGAAGCCACCAACCTACACCACAGCCACAGCAACATGGGATCTGAGCCACGTCTGCGACCTACACCACAGCTCATGGCAACACTGGATCCCCAACCCACTGAGCGAGTCCAGGGATCGAACCCACGTCCTCATGGATGCTAGTCGGATTTGTTAACCACTGAGCCACGACGGGAACTCTAAAAACCTCTTGATTTTTCAGTGGTGGCAACTCAACCGAACGTCTGTAAGGACTGAGCACAGAAATGCTTCTGTGGACAGCTCTGACCTCCAGACAATGCAACCTGCAACAGCTATTCTGCCTGGCTCTCGACAGGACAGCTCACCTGGATAGAGGTCCTAGTGCCACCTCGTTTCCCAGTGTCACCCGCGGAGGCGCTACCATGTCACTGCCCTGGAAATGCAGTCCCCACAGACCAGCACTTTTTAAAAAAGAGTCACTCCTTAGGGGTACACAGCTTACAGTCAACAAGGGTACATAGCCTTCAACGAATGGCTATGGGTGGCTCTAATGACGGGCAGAGAGCTCTGCCCCTTCATACGGATGGATCGGCATGACATGGCTGGTTAATCATTCAGTACAACCTGATCCCATCAGACACACTAGGCCGCTGGGCTCTGCGGTGTGACGGATGATGAGGGCACAGTGACCCTATGCTGGCACCTACTTCCAACCAAAGCGGAGGCAAGCTAGGAAACCCCAAGCTAAAAATCTCCAGAGAGCAGAAATATAAAGGCAGAAATGTCACAGACAGACAGAACAGACCTGTGGCTGCCAAGCAGGGGATGGATGGGAAGTCTGGGATTGGGAGCTGCAAACTACTCATTAATTTTTTTATCCGGAGATAATCACTTCTTTTTTTCTCAGAGATAATCACTTTGGATAATTTAGGGCACTGCTTTAGAATATTTTTGCTAAGCATGCTTTTTTAAATAAAATTTAGTATAGCTGATTTACAATGTTCTGTCAATTTCTGCTATACAGCAGTGACGCAGTTTTATATATATATATATATTCTTTTATCTCACGTTATCCTCCATCACGTCTATTTAGAATGGATGAGCAATGAGATCCTGCCGTGTAGCACAGTGAACTATATCCAGTCTCGTGGGACAGGCCCTGGTGGAGGGAAACAAAAGAGAATGTATGCATATGTAGGACTGGGTCACTGTGCTGTGCAGCAGAAATTGGCACAACATTGTAAATCAACTATAACAGGAAGGAAGGAAGGAAGGAAGGAAGGAAGGCAGGCAGGCAGGCAGGCAGGCAGGCGAGCGACTTCCTTACGTCTCCATGGCCTGAACTGTTTCTGTAAACTCTAAGCTCCTTGAGGACAAGGACGGCGTTTATCCTGTCTCCATGTCAGAGTGCTGCGCAGAATGGGGAAATCACACAAGCCCTAAATCCTTTAACTTAGCTGTTACTAGAAACAAAATTGAAACCAGAGCCTATAGATTTTTTTTTTAAGGGAAAAACACAGATTAAAAAAAAATTTTTTTTGAACTATTGACTCAAAAGCATTGGAATTTTAAGAACTGCCACTGCATCCTGTTATGAGGATAAGAATAAAGGCTGGAAACATCCGCCAGTCAACTACCCTGACATCACTTAGGAATATAAACATAAGACAGGTGAAGAGCCTTTCCGGGCAGTTTTATACTCATTCTGTGTCTTGTCCCTGCAAACCTGAGTTATTTGTTTTCAAGTAGCTCTTCCTCAAGGTCCTACTTTAACTACAATAGTTTATGGTCATAGAACCTTTAACCCTGGGACTACAATGCATATTTACTTGGTGGAAGAAAATTGTATTTGCTCATGGAATTTCTGTAAGAGAAAATTGGATTTAAATTGATTCTTCGGCTTCAGAAGATCTGATCCACTGACCACACGGTCATCCAGCTGGTTGTCTCCCTATACGCAAAAAGTAGGTGGTGACTATGAGAAAACACTTCAAAATTTAAACCAGAAATTTTTACTCTTTCCAAAGAGTAGATTCCAATTCAGTAGGTTTGCAATGCGGCTTGTGCACTGACATATACGTATATTTTTAACAAACTCCAGATGTGCTGCTTCTTTTTTTGGCCAAGGGCAGGGAGGAGTCACACCTACGGCATATGGAAGTTCTGGAAGTCCCCAGCCCAGGGATCAAACCCGTGCCCCAGCAGTGACAATGCCAGGCCCTTAACCACTAGGCTACCAGGGAACTCCCTTACATGCTTCACTCTAACGCCACCAAAGGTGGGGAATCGGGCAGAAGGAAGGTCCAACTGAAGCATCTGCGGAACTGTTTCAAAGGGACATTAGGAAAATGACCAGCTTGTCCATCCTTCCCAGCAGGCCTGTTTTTATTGTGATGGAATTCATATACCACAAAACTCACTCGCTAAAAGCACACACTACGGGGCTTTCAGTATCTTCCCAGAGATGTATGCAGCCATCACCACCAGCTAATTTTAGAACATTTATGTCACCTCAGAAGGACACTCCTTACCCGTGACAAGTTGGCTCTCCCCCCGCCCCCAGTCCCTGGTAACCATCTATCTACTTTCTGCGTCTAAGAATTTGCCTCTTCTAAGTGTATCTCATATAAATGGAGCCATACAATATGAGACTTCTTGTGTCCGGCTTCTTTCACTCAGCATGACATTTTCGAGGTCCACCACATGGTGGCATGTACCCATTAGTACTTCATCCCTGTTTACGGCTGAGTAACATCCCACTGCAGGGTTAAGGAGCCGGTGTTGCTGTGAGCTGTGGTGTAGGTCACAGACGCGGCTTGGATCTGGCATTGCTGTGGTTAGGCCAGCAGCTCCAGCTCTGACTGGACCATTAGCCTGGAAACCTCCATATGCCGCAGGTATGGCTCTAAAAAGACAAAAGACCAAAAAAAAATATATATATATATATATATATATGAAGAATATCCCACTGCAGGGATAAACATCTGGGTTGTTTCTGGCCATTATGAACAACACTCTTATGAACATTCACGTGTAAGTCTTTGTGTGGACACGTGTTCGGTTCTCCTGGGTATCTATCTAGGAGTGGAGTTGCTGGGTCATATTCCACACATCGCTTTCTGTTTCATCTCTGAACCATTTGCTGCTAATCGGTGACTCTACTTAAGAGCCAATGAGGAGAGCTGACCATAAACTTGGAGAAGAGACCTGTGGGTGCCAAGGTGGAAGGGGAGGGAGTGGGATGGACTGAGAGTCTGGCGTTAATAGATGCAAACTACTGCATTTGGAGTGGATTAGTGTTGAGATCCTGCTGTATAGCACAGGGAACTATATCCAGTCACTTGTGATAGAACATGATGGAGGACAATGTGAGAAAAAGAGTGGATATTTACGTGGGACTGGGTCACTACGCTCTACAGTAGAAACTGACAGACCACTGCAAACCAACTATAATGGAAAAAATAAAAATCATTTAAAAATTAAAAAAAATAAACAACTACAAAATTAGATACTCAAAAAAAAAAAAAAAAGGTTAAGTAACTTGAGGGGGGAAAAAAAGTTGACCTTAAGAAGTCTTTTTCAAAGTGACACCAGCAAACAATACAATTCTGCCCGTCCCCTTTGTCCTCTGATTTTCATGGATCTTCAGTTCGCCATCAGTGATAATGACTCTGTAACCCATCTGGCACATGTCCGAATTCCAAGAGATTACCAATCTTAAAAACTCCTGAGAAACGAGGGCTGTGTTACATACTGAAGTGTTACCTTAACATTTTAAATTAAAACGAATTATCTGGGAGAAAAAAACACAACCCACACAGAAACAGATCAACAGTAAGATTTAAGGTCTAACAGCGTCCCATTAAGAGTCCATTAAAGGAAAACAGTAAAGCCAAACTAAGAAACACGCATGCACGCACGCACACGCATGCACGCGCAAAAGCACACACAGCTGATTCAATCGACAGGATGTGCCAGATAAAAATGTCTCTCTCGTCTCACATTTGTTCAACACAGATGGACAGAAGCAAATAAAATCGATGTTTTCAGTGTAAGAGTTTCTCGCGCTGACTTTTATTAACAGGAAATCATCAGGACTATCCTATCTGGGTAGTTAGAAAAACATCCAATTATTGGTTGCCAAGAAAAGCTCAAAAAACACTTTTCAAAGTGTTCTATCGGAAAACGTATCCGGAAACTCACAGTAGCTTTGGGGGTAATAATGTTAAATGGGAATCTACTCATTTCAAGAAAAATTAAAACAAGAAATCAAGAAAAGTGCCGACTCTTTGGCAAATGAATCCAAAAGCTCAAATCTTGGTTTAATGCGCCAAGCTACTCTCACAAACATAATAACACGTTTACGCATATGAATCCTTTGTCAAAAAGAGCTGAAAAACAATTCCCAGCTCTCCTGGGTTTCAGCTGACACTCTAAGAAAATGGTTGTTTTCCCTTGAAAACAAAAAGTTCTTTTCAGATTATTTTTCCTACTAATCATGAACTCAAGTTATCCTTACTGCAAATTACATCGCCCCACCCCCACCCCCCTTCAGCCCATACCCATCCTCCTGGAGACTGAGGCCAAAAAAGGAAAAGACAGAAGATTGGGGAACCAGGCAAAGCTTGGGCTCTGAATGGCCAGGTAACCTTGACAGGAACCCTTTACCACGTGAGGAGCTTCCTTCCTCCTATGTAAAATGAATGAGTTCTATTTGTTAGACTGGGGATCGTCCTACTTTTCCTTTTTTTTTCCCTCCCTGTATGACAATTCCTAGGCTAGGGTCGAACTGGAGCTGCAGCTGCCAGCCTAGGCCACAGCCCCTGAAACACTGGATCTGAGCTGCCTCTTTGATCTACGCCGCAGCTTGCGGCAACGCCAGATCCTTAACCCACTGAGCAAGGCCAGGGATCGACCCTGCGTCCTCACAGAGACGTCAGGTCCTTAACCTGCTGAGACGCAACAAAAACTCCAACTCTTCCTCTTAAAGGCCAAAGAATAAATATTTGGGGTTTTGTGAGAGATTTGGACTCGACCTCAACTCAGCCATCTTTGGCCAATAGCAGCCTTGGGCAATAGGAAAACAAAAGAGCACAACAGCTGTGTTCCAATAAAACTTTATTTATAAAAATAGGCTGCAAGCTGAATTTGGCCCAAGGGCTGTGGTTTGCCAACCTCTGTGTTAAATGATTTGGAAGGATCCCCCCCCACCCTTGGATGACTGTGGAGTAAAAGTCACTGGCCACGGAAACCCTATAAATAATTAGGTCATCAAGATCCAACGGCAGAGAGGGATGTACAGCACTGCACTCAACTACAGGAGCCTCCGGGCTCCGCCAGGCCCTGGGCTCTTCCTCACGTCTCCACCGACTGCCTCCTTCTCTTTTAGTTGGTACCCCACCCATACTCCACGGACTATCCACCTTGGGCTTGGATGAAGCATCATTCCATAGGGGGTGGGACCAGGCTTTCCAAGAGGCCGCTGGGGATCAGAGGAAATAGCGCTCCACAAGGAGAAGCGTGGCCAATCAGAAACAGGAGGTGAGAGAGAGGTGAGCAGATAAAACTACGTAAAGGCATGGCTCCTTTCTGCAAACCTTGAACACACCTGCCGAGTGACCTGCAGGATCCCTCTGCAGTTCAGTGGCCAGCATCACCTCTTTCTTTACCCTCCTTGGCCCTCTCACCCACTCTCCCTGCTCTGGGCTTACACCTCCTCAACAAGGTGTTAACACTTACTCCTTGCCTCAAGGCTCTGCCTTTGAGAAAAACAGGGCTTCGGAGCTACCGCTCAAATTACCTTTGGTTTAGAAATAAAAGACACAGGCAAATGAAGCTGTCAGATTTAAAGTATACAAAGATGCATGTCTATACAAGAGGTCAAATACAGACTCATACACTGAGCAAAATTAAGCTTGGCCTTCATTACTGGCTTCACGCGGCCCTTCAAGGCCCAAATGGTCAACTCTATCCTAGACAGTATCTAAAAAAGAAGATCTGAATACCTCTGACCAGTAAGATGTGGCCTTCCGACTACAAAGGGAACAGAACAGCTTTCTGCTATATGTCCTGAAACGCAATGATCTTATGCAAATACGAGGTTATACAAACAGTCTTATACAAATAAGATCTTTAGAAATAAATAAATAAAGATCTTACACAAATAAGAGGTTCCCCCCTTGACACTAGTTTAGGGCCCTGAACAGTCTAGCTATTGATAATAGCTCAACGTCCAGAAACTAAACGCAACTCCCAATTTTGGCCACAGAGTCAACTTTGGGTGGAACGGAGCATTTTCTGGAACTGTGTAGCACAAGCAATTTCCTGATACCAGAACCTCCAGGGTTCCCGAGGCCTGAGCTCAGGACCACCCTGCCTGACAAAACGCCCTGGAGAGCCATAAACCCTGAGCAGATAAGGGGAGATGGGGTGGGGGCTCCCTTGTCTGCTCTGAGGGTCTTGCTGAGTTGACACGAAAGCAGCAGCGTCATTCCATTAACTTACCCACCGAAATTTCCTGCGAGCCATCTGGCCCAACACGATTTATTAGATCATCTGCGCTTTCCCTCAAGGATTTAAAATATCCCCTACAATAAATCTGATCTGGATTTTGGTCTGTCTTGACAACCTTTTCTCCTTTGCCTTTCATGACACCGCCAGCTCCCCGCCCCACGTTCTCTGATGACTCTTTCCAAGCCCCCACCCTGAAGCCTGGTCCTGCAGCCTCGCTCCTGGAGGCTTGCCCTTGGCGGGGGTGGTCTCCAGCATTCTCTGACTTCCTTTTCCTCTGCTGATGGAACGCACAGTCTGGGCCACCAACCACGCTTGCGCAGGTCCGTCGGCGCCTACCCAGTGGGCTCAGACCAAGGGGCAAATGGGGGTGAGAGCTATCCTGCTCTCCGCCCGCCATGCCTCGCACCTACAGGGCCTCCCCGGAGTCTCATCTCCAGCCCAGATCACGCCTGAGTCACAGACCCATCCATGCGCACATACACTGGCTGCCTCTCCCTGGATGCCCCCCAAGGCCCCGTACACTCGATGTGGATTTACGTGCTTTCTTCCAAACCCATTCCTCCCTGGAGTCCCCTGTTCTCCCTGCACGGCTCCGGAACGCAAGGCAGAAAACACGGAGCAATCCGAGTGTTCTTCCTTCCGGAACCTGCCACATCCTGCCTGACAGATCCCACCCTCCTCCCCAGCCACAGCCGCAGACGGATGCCCAGCTGACTTCATGACTTCTCATCCAGACGGCCTGGTCCCCGCTCACCATCCTCAGAGCCTTCACTCTGCCGCTCGGGCAGTCCTGCCACGACATTCTGATGATGTCAAAGCCACCGCTCGGATTCCTCCCACGGCTTTCCGTGCCCCCAGGGCAAAGCCCCACCTCTGCAAAGTGCCCCCATGTGGTCTTTAGTGGATTAGATCCCAACTCCCTCTGTTCTTACCCGCGCCAGACACATCAGCCTTCCCCTTGCTGCCTCGCCTCTGCTCACGCTGCCCCCGCAGAGAGAGATGCCCCAGTCGAGTTCCCCCCACCCCTTCTAAGACCCATCTGATGCCCAGATAAAGCTGGAGACCCGCTTCCTTGAGCCCCGAGATTTTCACGCCAACACCCGCAACATTTATTGGTTTCTCCGACTCCACCAGAACTGCAGTCCTGGAAGGTGAGGACAGCCCTCTGGCTTGATTTTGAATCCCCACAGCCCAGCCCTGTGACAATCCCCAAGCAGAAAATCCTAAATGGATTTGAAAATAAGAAGATTAGCCAGAGCAAGGTAATACAAATGTAAATTGGGCTTTGAACGCCTTATATTTGTACATGGTGTAAAAACGAGGACAGAGCACCTATTGTGCCCCAGTGCCCTCTGCCAAAGGAGTGATTAGGGATTAAGGGAGAGCAGAGGCCCTTGGAAGAAAGGTAGACAGATGGGAAGAAGAAAAGAGAAATGGCCCGTGGCGGCCGAGAGCGGGGCTCAGCTTCCTGCGCAGTGGTGCCCGGCTCTGGCCTGAGTTACACATCAGGAGAGATTCAAGAGTTGGGGCAGAAAGGTGGATCCGGCTTTCCTCCAAATGCCTCCACAGGTCAGGGGGTCCGGTAAACGCAGGTGTGAGAAGGGCGAGAAAGAGGCTGTTCTGATTAAGTACCTTTCTGAGGAAAGGCGGTCAAGTTCAGAAATTTACCAAGCAGCCCAGCAGCCAAACAAAATGGGTGTAAGAACAGATTCCGGAGGAGAATCCGAGAGACAGCTGGGCTTCCGGGGTCCTTAAGACCAAGGAGCAGAATCTTTCGCGTGAGATTCAGGGTTCCCACCATCCCTCTACACCTGCCTGACCGTCTCAGCTGAAGGGCACTGCCTCCTCCAGGAAGCCTCCCCTGACCACCTCCCAGGGTCTCTCTGGGACGCACTGTCAGAACGCTGTGGACGCCTGCTTCACAGCCCTGCTGCCGTGTAAGCAGCTACGGATTCACTTACAATCCGCTTCGACTCAGAGAAGATAAGCCCTTTGAGACCAGAGCCTGCTTCTTTGTCCTTATTACATCCCCGGCAACCAACACTCTGCCTAGAACGTATGTGAGGCCCAGTACATGTCTGTTGAGCGAACAAGTCGGTCAATTCATCAATCAGAGGATGAATGAAAAAAAAAAAAAAACAGTGAATGACCAGAACGGACAGGTGTCTGGTACACCGGAGACGTGGATGAGCCCCCCGGCCTCTACCCCCTGGATACCAAGGTACTCCCCCACTTGGGACAACCAAAATTCTTGGGAGCAAAGTTTGTCCCCATTGGGAAGTACTGTTTTACTGGATTTTCTGAATAGGTCCAGTAAAATTATTTATGGGTAATTTAGCACAATTTGACATATTATGTGTACATAATACATGCAATTGTTTGATTATTGATTTAAAAAAAAAAACTGGCACGTGTCTAGAATGCAAGACCAAGGAGCCAGGATTCTGAAAGGCATGTGGGGAGGGTGAACAGGCCCGGTGGGACTGGGGACAACAGAGAGTTCCCAAGAGGGCTGGGCTGCCAATATGGCCTGTGGGCCAACTTCCATATGTCATCACACAGCCTGGGAACCCCTTAACTCAGATCAACTTTTTCTTTTCTTTTCAGGTACGCACCCACAGCACATATCTGTTCCCAGGTTAAGGGTCAAATAGGAGGTGTAGCCACCGACCTACGCCACAGCCACAGCCACGTGGGATCCGAGCTGCATCTGCCACCTACACCACAGCTCACAGCAACACCGGATCCTTAACCCACTGCGCGAGGCCAGAGATCGAACCCACAGCCTTGTGGATACTAGTCTGCCTCTTAACCCGATGAGCCACAATGGGAACTCCAAGCTCGGCTTTTCTTAATGGTGGAAGAAAGAAGCCCAGTCCCTGACATGCAAGTTATTGGAAATTCACCTTGCAGGGTCCATAAATAAAGTTTTATTAGAACACAGCTGCCCCGTTGGTGTATTATCTATAGCTACTTTCACGTGAAAATGGTAGAGTCGCGCAGCTGCAACAGAGACTGCGTGAGCCTCCAAGCCTAAGATATCTACTACCTGGACCTTTAGAGAAAAAATTTGCTGACCCCTGGGGCCTGGGGTCTCTCGGGATCACCAAACCCCAGGGCCAACAAGAAAGGCTGACCTATGGCATTGGCTAACGTCTGGGCCTCAGAGAACAGGCTGCCTGACACTGGCTGGCCGTGTAAAAATGGGTCTTAACTATTCACTTAATAAACAGAGGGCCAGTCAAATGAATGAGGCCATACGCTGTCAATGGACTATTTGTTCAAGGGCTGTTTTTGAAAAAAGATTTTAGAAAGCCACTTTTAGCCCCCTGCCTCTCTGCAATTGAGGGCAAGAATGGAGCCAAATTCTTTTTTTTTTTTTGGGTAGGCAAGAAACAGATTTATTAAGATAGGAAGGACACTTGGGGGAGATGCAAGCAGGCAGGCAAGGAGGCTCTGGAGCCAAATTCTTGATGATCTCAGGGTCATACGGTCCAATTTCTGCATTTTACAGATGAGGCGATGCACAGAAAACACACGTTCCCCTGAAACTTCAAAGTCTGGTAACAGTACAAAGCTGATCATGTGTTTACTTTGAGGAAGCTTAAGCTTAGAATAGGCAGAAATAGTCCCACTTCCCTTTTCCTAGAAACCCTGGTTAATTCTTCAACTGGAGCCCCGCCTCGAGCCCACAGAGGGCCAGGTTGCCAGGGGACACAAACAAACCAGCCGCCCCAAGTGGCAGCTGTCCGCTGCTTTCTCTGTTGCTCCTTCTAAATAGCAGCCGGCTCTCCTGTCACCAGGTCCTCCTCCCACCACCCCCGCCAAGGGCAGGTGCACAAACATAAGCCACATCAACGCTCCCATCGGGTGAGAGGAGGTGGCCATAAGTGAGGTGGGCGCAGATGAGAGAAGGGTGCTGTCAACAGGTGGCTCTGAGCAGGAGTTCACTTTCTGCCTCGGCACACACATCTGTGATTCCCGCCAAATCGAACTTTCGGTGTTTCTATCCTCACCGTTCTCTAGTGGCAATTTCCCTGGGGAGTCCCAAGGTCGGAGACAGAGCCGTTGGCTGGCTCTGCTCTGCCCAGCCCAAGGCCACCGTCTGTACGGCCTGCCGCCCACCTTGGGATGGATCTGGATCCTGCCACTCCCCCTTCCCCTGCCTTCTTGCAGGTCACTCTACAGCCTCCATGCTGGGATCCTAGAGTCAGTGTGAGGCAACGCCCGTAATAATGGGGGGGGGGGGGCAGGGAGGTGCAGTCCTGTCTTAACACAGAAATGCATGGGGAACCTCTGTTAACCCACACGTAGCCCCAGCATTTCCCGGAGGACACTCAAGAAAACGCCAGCCAGCGAGCGAGCAACTTCAGGGAAAAGAGAGCAATGTTGAGAAATCAGGAAAACCCCACTCTCAATCAATTGATTGATTCCATCAATTCAATTGGTGCATCTCCAGTTCCAAGACATTAGGCAGTAGCTTAACCCATTGTAACTTTTTTTTTTGTCTTTTTTTGCCTTTTCTAGGGCCGCACTTGCAGCATACGGAGGTTCCCAGGCTAGGCGTCTAATCGGAGCTGTAGCTGCCGACCTTCACCACAGCCACAGCAACACGGGATCCGAGCCGCGTCTGCAACCTACACCACAGCTCACGGCAACGCTGGATCCTTAACCCACTGAGCAAGGCCAGGGATCAAACCCGCAGCCTCATGGTTCCTAGTCATATTCGTTAACCATTGTGCCGCGACAGGAACTCCAACCCGTTGTAACTTGATTTAAACCAGCTGTGGACCATAAACCCTCTTTACAGCTGCAGACCCTGAGGCTGAGTTCCACAAAGATGCCAGGTGGCCGTGGGGTTCCGAGGATGACGCCAGCCTTGAAGTTGGCGGCAACCCCGTCCAGGCTCGGTCCCTGGCCACCCAGCCCTGCAGGGAAGGCAAAAATTCCCTTGCAGCCTCTGAGGTGATGTCGAGAGGAAAAGTCTAACACCCAGGAGGTGGAGGAAGGAGGAGAGAGCCGCCCCCGCTGGGTGATGGGACCCCAGGACTGGTACAGGAGGCCATGCAGAGCTGGACTCACCATTGGTGGCCGTGTTGACATAGTAGCGCCGGCCCTGGGGGGACAAGTAGCTTTGCCAGCCAGGCGGAAGGACGACAGTCTGGCTTTCCTCTCCCGGCGGCGGGGGGACCATACCAGGCTTCTGTGGAGGAGGAAACAAAAGGTCACACATGTGTGGCATTTTTGCAACTGTCTTTCAATCAGGAAGTCAGAGGCAGAAGAAGCATCGCTGGGATGGCTCGACATTGTGGGGGGACGGGGGACTCGCATGTGGCCCACAGGCCTCCCTGGGGGAGGTCACAGGCTGCAGGTGTGATGTCGGGGGTTGCCTGAGTCTAAGGTGTGAGGAGCACCTGGGTTTTCAGAACCACCGCAGAGGGGACAGCTCCCCCCAGAGGCCAGGAAGATGTCAGCCAGTGAACAGAGCTGGGCTTTCTCCCCCAGAGCCCCTAGAAAACCACTCCCGGGGTGCTGCCACACCTACGGGGGTGTGTGTGTTTGTGGGTGTGGGTGGGTCACTCCCCAGCCCCCACTGTGGAATTTGAAACTCCCCAGGACCTCTGAATACACCAGCAGACGAGGTCAGGACCTGCTGTGGGCACCTCCTGAGAAGTAATTAATGCACGTCTCAACAAAACAAGATATAAAGGCTGCCATGATGATGCTGGGAATCAACGAAGAGCTCATGGTGTTTTCTAGTCAAGGGTCCAAAGCACCCTGGGAAAGTGAACTGGGGATCTGAGTCAAAACGGGCTTCCTTCCCATCGTACACACTGACGTGCGGTTTAGCTTTTACTGTGCTCAGTAATACTTGTCTCAAAAAAAAAAAAATCAGAGAAAAAAATGTAACAGAAAGAAGAGGCAGATACAAAGACTAAAACAGGCAATTTCTGGTGGTGGAATTATGGGGCGTTTTTATTCTTTTCTTTTAGCTTCTCCCATTTAAATTTTCTTCAGTCAACACAAAAGCAAAAGTTGTTAGCTAAAGAACAGTTTTTTTGGTAGCGCCCGCAGCATGTGGAAGTTTCCAGGCCAGGGACTGAACCTGAGCCACAGCAGTAACCAGAGCCACCGCAATGACAACGCTGGCTCCTTAACCCACCGAGCCACCAGGGAACTCCCAGGAACATTTGAAAATAAGGAAAGAGGGTGCAAATTAGCCTGTCATACAACGGCTGTTCCTTGTGAAGAAAGCAAATTGACTAAAATCAGCATTCCAGCCACACCAGAAGTGCTGTGCATTTCTCCACAAAGCTGGACCCTGTTCAGAAATATTAAAACCCATCAGCTCCTAAGAGCCCTCAAGCCACGCCGCAGAGGCAGTTTCTGGTCACTGACGACCACGGCTTAGGAAAATGAAGAGACTGAAAGCAAGGAGTGGAGACACAGCTCCCGGACTCCTGTCGGCTTTTCCGAAGCTGCGAAACCACGTGCCCCGCCTCCTACGGCGCCCCGCACGCCCTCAGCCGGATGGCGTCAGTCCTAACAGCTCTCGGGACTTCGGGTAAACACAGCCTTCCCGCGGCCCAGTGTGTCGTGGCGCTGTATATTTCACCACGAGTCTTCACAATTTAATTAAAAGCCTTCCCCGTGCCCTGATCACTTCTGTCTCCCACACCTGTTAACTCACAGCGCCTCTCCGACCGGCTTCTAGAACTACCAGGGGCCAGACAGCAGCCAAGAGGGCTGCTCACCCACGGGGCACGCCCATTGCGCCCAAGCACACGCCTGAGCACGTCTGCCTGGGTGTCCAGACACTGCTCTAGCTTCTCCCAGATTGGAAGGGGGTCAAAATTACTTGCAAGCCCTATGACGAGGGCAGTGTTTGTGTGCATAGGAAAAAAAAAACACACGCAGGAGATGGACTTTTGGCTGAGGGGAATTTGGAATAAAGAAGGAACAGGGAGGGCAGGGGGCCTGGCTGAAGAGAAAAACATTCCAGAATCAGGTTGCTTTGGCTCAAGTTCAGGTAACTCATGGCATCCAAGAAAGGAAAGGCCAGGCTGGCGCTGGTCTAAATAGCTTGGTAAGAAATGAGACATTGTTAAGATGTGTTCGCCAAGGCTCAGGGACGGACCGCCCAGAAACAGGTGGCCAAGAGAGAGGGACCCAGAAGCAGAGCGAAAATCAGACCTCTGGCCCCAGGTTCAATCCTGACTCAGCCACTTATCTGTCACGTGACCTGGGGAAATGACTCATGCAGCTGTGTCTATTGCAACCTCTGTGAAATGGGGGCTTGTGTGTGTGATATTAGCCTGCTTGTGTAAGATGCCCTGGAGATTCATAACAAAGTGGCCATCCAGGGTCATGCCTGTCACCAGCTGTACTCAATATGCCTCCAGCATGGGGGCGGGGGCAACGCCGCGCAAGAGCAGGCTTCACTCAGCCCGTGCCTCCCGTAATGTGAAGTTCAGGGGCACGCACCAGGCCTCCGCCCCACCATCACCGCAGCGAAAATGTCACCTTTAACAGTCACTCCTCTGAGGTTTCTGTTTCCAGGACTCCCCAACTGAAAAGGCAGAGCGACTGCAGGGGAGGCTGACAGGTTAAGACGCTGGCTCATGCGCTCTGGTGAGTAGACTTCTGGGCTGGTGGAAGGAGTGGACCCAATCTTCTGTCCCTCCAAGTCCCACCTATGAGATAGCATCAAGGACGTCCGTCCTGTCTCCATAAGCTGTGTGACTTTTTAGAACGACTAGGTAATTAACCTAACTTTGTAGGGTCAGAAGAAGCCCAGGTTTCTCAGGACACTGATGACCAAGCAGGGGGCATGACTGAGGTCTCCTCCATTAAGGAAATGCAGGACCCTCTGGAGGGCACCCGGGGGAGGCATCCTGGCTGCTGAGCCCAGGAGAGCCAAGAGATGCTGAAAGAAGGGACAGGGCACCCGGGACCAACTCAGCCAACTTTCTAGTTTGGCCAGCGTGGCCAAGAAGGTCTCCACCTCCCCTCCAGCACGGCCATGGGGCCCTGCTCTGCCCACCATCCGAGAGCAGCCACGGTCCCACGTGCCTTCTCCCTTCTTCCAGAAAGTTCCTCCTCTTGGCTGACCTGAAATAGGTCAGGAGTCAAAAGATGTGGGGACAACTGAGTACATCCCCGAGAGAACCCAAAACAGTGCTAAACACACACCCCTACGGCCTTTTCAGAGTAGCATTATCCACAATCGCCAACAGGCAGAAACAACCCAAGCATCCATCAACTGACGAACAACAGGCTAACAAAACGCGGTGTCCCAGATAAACAAATATTTCGCCATCCAAAGGAATGAGCCCTGATATATACACCAACACAGACGAACCTGGAAATCGTGCTGAATGGAAAAAGCTAAACACAAAACCCCACCTATTGTGTGATCCCATTGACATGAAATGTCCAGAAGAGAAAAATCCAGAGACGGAATGCAGATCAGTGGTTTCCAGGGGCTAGGGGGAGGGGGAAATGGTACAGAGATTCCTTTGGGGGGAGATGAGGATGCTCTGGAATTAGACAGCGGTGATGACGGCACACAGCTGTGCATGAATAAATGTCGCAAGGTCGCTCCTGGTAAATTTTTGTTAGGTGTATTTTATGAGACAACAACAACAAACACTGGCCTCCTCACCTGCAGGCCGTTGTCTAAGAGGCTCAGACGAGCAACAGCCATCAAGAACATTCAGTGTGTAACTACCCAATAATGAAGGTCTCCGGTAAACCTATTCTTCTAATTAGTTCCTTCCAACTTAAATCCTCCCCTTCGCGTCCCTAGTCCTGAGGCTTCTCCCCCTCCACTCCGGCAGCCCTTTCCCATGGGAACAGGACCTAGAAGCAGAGGTGAGGCTGGCCCAGAGCTTGGGGTGGGGGTGGGGGCCCACCTACAATGAACAAGATCAGAAGGAGTGGGAATAAGGGCAGATGGAGCCGGTTTCCTCCAGCTCAGAAGTTCTTCACCCTAATGCACAGGAATGGCTCTGTGGGAATTAAACAACGCTGCCTCTTCCTCCATTCCTCCAGATGGGCCAGCCCTCCGAATGCAAGGCTGGGTTTAAGCCTCCTTGACCCCTCCCCCCAATCAGGGCCCCCTTGTTCAGTAAACCACCTGCTCAACTGTATATAACAGCCCACCCTCTGAGAATCTGAAGAAAAACTGTGGATCTTCTGGCCTCCAAAACAGAGGCATGTGTGTGCCCGCCCACTCACCCTATTTCCTACGGAATACCAAGAGTTTCGAGACCACTGCAGAACACCAGTCTAGAAGGTGCCCGAGAATCAACTGAGCTCAGATTCCATCTATACCAATCGATCATGTTTTTCTGCTCAGCAAATGTTTACAATGTACCGAGGACTGGACCAGGTGCTTCACACACTTTTCTCCTTACCTTTTTCTCTACTCTTTGCCTGCCACAGAGAGGCTATTTTTTTCTCCATTTTTAAAAGGAGGAACCTGAGATTCAGAGAGTTTAATATCTCACCCAATGCTACACAGCTAATTAAACGTTAAGACCAAGCTTTAAAATATTCACTTTGTTCTAGAGATTTCTGCCCAGTTACCCAAATCCCGGCTGTCCTCAGCCCATCCCTCTCGGCTGTCCCTGACCAGCTCTGCATCTGCACCTGGACCACTTGACGGCCCAACTCCCACCCAAGGAGGGTGGCAATGCGGGCCTGATTCTCTTGCCTGCCTCACCGTCTCCAAATGAGCATATGTCTTCCCAGGAGACGTGCAGAAATATCACCACCCACATCCAAGCCGTCACGTTCCCCGGCTGTGAGCTGACTTCCTTGTCTCCTTTACTTAAAACAACACAACCAAAGACTTTTTCTTCTTAATGATGGCTACTGATTCCCCAGGTAAGGGGCGGGGGTGGTGGTGGTGGTGAAGCAGGCAACAAAGGGGAGTCACCCAGAGATTAAAAACAAATCCCCCTAGGGAGTTCCCAGGTGGCACTGTGGGTTGAGGATCAAGTGTTGTCACGGCTGTGGTGCAGATTCCATCCCTGAACCCAGAACTTCAGTGTGCTTCAGGCAAGACCAAAACAAAACTAACGAAACAAACAAACCCAAGTCCCCCTACTGCAACGTTTCTCAAAGTGTGGTCCCTGGGACACCCCCTCTCATCACCCAGGATGTGAGTTAAAGTGCAGATTCCAGGGCCCTGTCTCGGCCACCAAGTCAACCTTGAGCCTGGAAAGCTGCCTTTTAACATGTATCCTAGGGGAGTCTTTTGCTCAAGGAACTCAGAAGAGACTGGCCTGCAGCTTTATTTAGAAGGAGCGATAGGGACATCACTCCTGAAATCAAAACAGGGCACAGAAAATTAATCATTTATTAAAAAGACAGTGTTTGCATGGCTACTTGTTAAAGGAAAGGCTCCGAGCCTCTAGCCCCGACCCTTCACATAGACTATTTTAAGAGCGACTCCATCCCGTCTGCAGCCTCCAGGCAGTAGGAACCCCCCTTCCTCAGCTCCCCACAGCCTCCCCGACTCTTCAAGTTCAACCCGGGACTCCTCTCCCTTCAGGAGACTTCCGGGAGCACCTGATTCTTACCTTCCGCAGATGTGAGCAAACGCTGCTCGCCGGTGGTAACGGATACTCTTTAGGCACTTGATTTCACAGTCGATCAAACCGTTTTCAGGTCCCCCCCAATCCGCGTCTTCTCACACCCCAAACCCAGAAGCAATAGGAGCGCTAAAGAAAGGCATATCCACGGGCCCCACACCCCCACCCCCACATCTATATATAACAGCGCCGAAGTTGTCAGCCTAACGAGCCACTTTCTGGCAGACCCGTTGCCATGGCAATGACTGCTAATGAGCCGGGTGCCGTGATTGGCACTGCCTGAAGGCTTCTCCACAAAGAACTCTCCAGCAACTTCTCCCTTCCCCAACCACACAGCCGGCTGGGACGCCCCCGAGCGGCCAGGACACGGCCAGGAGGACCTAGAACCTGGTGTGTTACTAGCTCGCCCTGGGCAGTCTCAGATCCAGCGGCTAGGAGTGGCCCCCACGGTCACTCAACATGGGTCGGCCAATTAGTGACGGAACGGCAAGGGAGCCACCAAGACGACCAAGACCCGGCCGGGCCAAAGAGTGGAGAGTCACGTCTGCTCCACGCTGTTGGGCTGGACACCTGCTTAGAGCCGAGCATTTCCTACGCAAAGCTGGGAACAGCTTCCCAAGGACAGATAATACCTGGCTGCGGGTTAAGACACAAGGCATGAGGCAGGGCCCCACGTCCCGTAGCGACATGGCCAGCTTCCGGTCGGCGTCTACAAGAATCCTGGGCACCTTTTCCTCTGTCTCACAGGTGTAAGTACTTTTCCCTCTGGCTCTGGCAGCCTTTGTATCCACAGAGAGCAACTCATAGAAAATAGCTGGGGAGGAAGGAGGGGACCCAGGACGCTAGCACAGTGCATTCTGGGAACTGTAGTCCTCACAGGTAGTCTTACAGGCTGGTGGGGAGAAGACAGGCATTGGCTGCATCTTCCTGTTCTTCTAGGGATGAGAGAGTTGGAGACCCAGACAGAGGGTGGAGGAGGACAGGCCACACAGGAGATAAGCAGACTCTGGGACTCAGGAAACCAAGGCCATACCCATCCTCTTGTTCCTAGCTTTCGTTGCAGCCCAGTACCCGGAATACTGGATGGATGCGTGCACGCATAGAAGGAAGGAAACTGGGAATTGTAGTAGAAACTGGGCTTTGAACAAATTTGAGAGGCTATTTCACCAAACAAGTAGAGAGAGAATGGCAGTCCAGGCAATGTGTGTGCCCTGCTGTGACAAACCCCAGCTCTCCATGGATCTGGCTGGACTGTTCAACCCTGAGTACAGGAGGTGTGGGAGACAAGAGAATACAGTGTTTCTTTAAGTGCAGAAAAATAAACCAAGGAACAGTATCCAGAAGCCTCAGGAGCAGCACACACTTCTCCTCCTGAGCTCATGTGGTCTCCAGAAGGAAAATTCCAGGAAATCATTTAGCAACCTCCAAAGAGGGAGGAAGATGCTGCATCTATGATACATAAGCAAGAAGAAGTCATGAAGAGAGAACAGACTCATGCAAAAAAAAAAAAAAAAAAGGAGTGGGGGGCAAGTTGATTTTTTTTTTAAATGATCAAAAAGGGACAAGATGTGCTCCAAACTGTAGGGGAAAGGTAGTAACAGAGGGAACATCCACAGTGGCTGCAAAAATTATAGAATATAGAATCAGTATTGCAAAAAGAAAAAAAAAATCAGTTACGTACAAAACAAAGAGAAGAATTTTTTCCCCCGGAATGCAAAGGACTTGGGGAAGCATGAAAAGCACAAGCAACAGAAAAGGAGACCAAGACAGAGATGCTAGGTGTTCCTGAAGAAGAGACTAGAACAAAAGCCGTAACAGAAAAGAAGCTATAAACCAAGGCTAATGGAGCAAAAGAAAATCTCCCTCCCCTCAGCTCAAAGGAGACAGGCAGGAAGGGCCTGCCCTGGTCCATGCCAAGCAAGAGGACACCTTCTAACAGCACGTTTACACAGCCAAGAGGGTAAAGTCCTACAACCGTTTATGTGGGAGGAGGGTGTCCCCTATAAAGGAGTGTGAGCGCTCCGCTGTGACCACACTGCCACCTCTGGACTGGCCTGCAGACAACACGGAGCTCATCTTTGGTGGCCACGATCTTTCATGAGTGCAAGCAATCACTGTTCTACAGACAGCGGTTCGGGCTATCTACCAATCGGGTGCCTTAAAGATGCACTCCAATTGCCTAAGAGATGAAAACAATCGCAGGTTGGAGTTCCCCGGTGGCCTAGCGGTTAAGGATTCGGCATTGTCACTGTTGTGGCGTGCGTTCAATCCCTGGCAATCTGGCGTTGCCGTGAGCTGTGGTGTAGGTCGCAGATGTGGCTCGGCGCTCAGACAAGACCGTAGCTATTGCTCTGCCTCTCCTGATCCCTTGTGAGAGGGCATCAAACCACAAGACCCACCTCCAGCCCCACCCGCCAGAAGCCACAGAGCCGCGGGCATGCCGTTCTCTCTCCCACTCCTCCGTGTGCACAGTTTCTCAGCAAATGTGACCAACTCGTAGGAGGTACTGGCCAAACCCTCCATGGGTATACCCATACTCTTATTAGAAATCACCTGCTTGGCAGGGCTGCCTCTCTCTTTTTTTGTCTTTTTGCCTTTTCCTAGGGCCGCACTCGCAGCATATGGAGGTTCCCAGGTTAGGGGTCTAATCAGAGCTGTAGCTGCCGACCTAAGCCACAGCCACAGCCACAGCCACAGCCACGCAGGATCCAAGCCGCGACTGCAACCTACACCACAGCTCACCATGATGCCAGATCCTTAATCTACTGAGCAAGGCCAGGGATCGAACCTGCAACCTCATGATTCCTAGTTGGATTCGTTAATCACTGAGCCACAGCGGTAACTCCCAGGGTTGCCTCTCTTTGAGTCCATTTTATTTTTGTGCCACGTTTATTCTTTTTTAAATTTATTTTTTAAATTGATTTAAAATGTTATGCCTTTGAGTCCAAAACGTGTCTTTGAGTCCATTTATGAGGGGCCACACCTTGTAGCATATGGAGTTCCTGGGCCAGGGATCGGATCCATGCTGCAGTTGCAACCTATGCCGCGGGTGCATCAATGAAAGATTCTTAACCCACCGGGCCAGGCTGGGGATCGAACCTAAGTCCTGGCACTGCAGAGATGCTGCCCATCCTATTGCGCCACAGTGGGAACTCCTCTTTGAGTCCATTTCAGAGGAAATTTCCAAACCAGCCTCTACTCTCTTAAGGGGAAATGTCCCAAGATTCTTCTAAACCTGGTACCCAAGTGTCCTCGGGCTTCATTGCTTGGGGGTGGAGGGATGAATGGCGTCACGTTCACAGCAAAGACCCACATCCCAGCTTGCTTGACTTCCCAGCTTGCTCATGCCGCACCTGCACCCCACGAGAAGCCTCCGATACCTACCAGAGCCCAGAGTTTGATTCCCTTGGGCTTCCCAGCCCCCGCCCCCATCCCCGCGAGCGACTGCCTTGCTCTTCCTTGCCTGTATCAGCTTCCTTCTGCAATCCCCCGGCCCCAACACAGTCCTCTATCCACGAAGCAGCTAGAGGAAGCCTCACAATGCTGGTGCCCCCTACAGGAGGTGGACATCAGTGCCATGGGGTTTTTCTTCCGGCCCTCTGCAAAGGTGCCCGCCCTGGACATGGAGGCTGAACCGCTCTGAGCACTGCAAACATGTCTGGCTCCCGGGGACCCTGCGAGGGTCCCGGCCACTCTGAATATCCATCAGCAAGCCCCTGGGTGCCTCCCCGAGGGGAGGGGGGCCCATCAACTCACTGGGACCGAACAGGGAAAGGACACAGAACAATAAACTCTGTATTTTCTGACCCTAAAAAGGAAGGGGGTGATCTGGTTCACCAGGAATTTTGATGAACACAGTTACAGTGTGGTCCACGCAAGGACACAGGAAAACTTGCTCAACTGGAAACCAGGGGGTCTCCGGCAGGGCAAGGGGGGACGAAAAACTTGGCAAGCGACAACTCGAGTTATAAGAACGAGCTGGATGAATGAGCTCTCCTGGTGCAGAGGCCCTTCCGCGGCCATGAAGTGCCTGGGGGCCAAACAGCAGAGGGTAGGAAGGAATCGATCCTGCAGGAAGTGGCTTCTTTGTGGGCCCGGCACACATTCCTGCATGACCCCCATGCCGCTGACCCCAGAGAAAAGACCTGTTGGTACCCTTGCACCTGCCATATAGATATAAGGCAAAAGGGCCAATTAACAGGGTTCTGGAGGAGACAATGCAAGAAGCGAGGAGCTCTGCATGGCTGCCCCTTTTCCTGGTGACGCCTTCCAGCATGACCGGTGTCTGTGACATGCCGCCTCCTCAGGGTCTCCTGGGAGAACATCCACACTGACCGAACAGCACAACCGTGCCACCGAACATCGAGGCCCCTCTTGTTGCTTACGAGGGGTCTAGCGGGTGTCCAGAGGCTTCCGTCCTGCCCACGCTGAGGGCCACACACGTGGAGGAAGGGGGTGCCCCTGAAACGTGAGGAACAGCTCCAGGAGTAAGATGGGGAACCACAGCCGCCTCCCCACCTTGGAGTCTGCGGGGGCTTGGGGACCCCAGAGAAAAAAGCCCCTCGCTTCTGTCCCGTTTCCCAGGTCTGTCTGACCCCGAGGCTCCGGAGCTTTCAAGGGCAAGGCAGCGAGCTCCCAGAGGCTGTGCCAGCTCTGGCTTCTGAGCAGAAAAAAATCCAAGTGATTCTGCTCGCCCGCTTGTGATTAACAAGAGACATTTCATTCAAACTCTGCTTCCTGATGGGCTGTTGACAATGTTGGCTCCCGTCCTCCGACCCCTCCCCCTGGCAGATAAAAATAGCCGGGGCTGTTCTGACATCCCACCCCCCACCCCCGCAGCACCGGAGATGCATCAGCAGAAAGCACAGGGGTCTAGGCATAAGGAGACCGTGTCCCCGCGCAGCGAGCCGTCATGTATACCGTGCCTTCCGCGTCTTTGGACGTTCGCCTCTTCCTCTGTGAAACCGGGGGCTGCCAGCCCTCCAACACTAGGGTTCCACCCCCTGATGAATGAACATCTCTCGTAACTGAGCCCAGAACCACCACAAGGGACATTTCGAGGCATTTAAGTGACCAGAGCGAACTTGCAAAAGCCGCTGCCACATAAACAAGAGAGGTGCCGGAGACCTTCTGACAA
Organism: Catagonus wagneri; assembly: GCA_004024745.2. Classification (NCBI taxonomy): domain Eukaryota; kingdom Metazoa; phylum Chordata; class Mammalia; order Artiodactyla; family Tayassuidae; genus Catagonus; species Catagonus wagneri. The sequence continues at coordinate 1,770,023 of PVHT021183615.1, forward strand.
TGAACGTGAGCATTCATGAAACATTACCTTTTTCTTTGTTTTTTCCCCTGCACCAAACTCTTTTGGGCTCCAAAGAGGAAGAGGTGTGAGACGCTTTCAGTCTAGAGATAACCGCTTCATTCAACGCAGACTCGGCAAAGACCCCAGTGAAGTGCAGTGATGAACAAAAGTTGAAAATCCTTCAATTGATGCCGAAACCCCAGGATAGTACACTGGGAGCCTTCTACCTCAAACCTCTATGGGAAGGCTAAACACGTAATTCTCCTCCTTATGCAATAGGACCTGGCTTCTTTAGGACCGAAATTTCCCTGCTTGTCACAGCAAGAAAGTGGGGCAGAGTCTAGCGGGCCTCCTAGTTGCAAAAGTTCTCAAGTCCACACTAAAGAATGAATACATGTGTGTATGACTGGGTCTCTTCGCCCACAGGAAACTGGCACAACACTGTAAATCAACTCTAATGAAAAAAATCTTTTTAAATCAACCCCCCATCTTAGATTTTCTATACTAGTTTATTTATTTTTTTGTCTTTTTGTCTTTTCTAGGGCTGCACTCGCGGCATACGGAAGTTCCCAGGCTAGGGGTCTAACAGGAGCTGTAGCCACCAGCCTACACCACAGCCACAGCAACGCGGGATCCGAGCCACGTCTGCAGCCTACACCACAGCTCACAGCAACGCCGGATCCTTAACCCAGTGAGCAAGGCCAGGGATCGAAACTGCAACCTCATGGTTCCTAGTTGGATTCATTAACCACTGAGCCACGATGGGAACTTCTCTATACTAGTTTAGATCTACAGTGATATCCATTATCCTGCCCTAGAAGCGGCTTCTGAAGGATACTTTGAGGCCTGTTCACCAGCAGCACTCTCCCTAGGGAGCTCCTGGTAGGAGAAAGAGCCCTCTAGATGATTCCGGATCTGATCTCCCTTCACAGAGGGAAAAACCCAGGAATAAGAGTTTTGCCAGCACTTGGTAGTGGGAGCGGGGAGAGGATGAGAAAAAGAAATACAGCTTTCCTTTAGTATTAAGGTGCAAAACTGCCAAATGCCTTATGCTATTGTTTCTGGCACTTTAAGCTATTATGACTCTGAAGAAAACCCCATAACTAAAATTTCCCAAGCATTCTGCTCTGTCTGAAACGGATTTAAGCCACTCAGAAGCGAGGGAGGGAGTTGAAAGTTGCTAGCCCGGGCAGTCGGAAGCTCGGTACCTCGCAGAAAGCAGCCTGCCTTCCAGAAAGGAACTTCAAGGACAGGTGACACGGCTGCTGCCACAGACGCTCTGGGGGCAAAAGCAGGCTTCCTTGGGGGAGTTGGAGCCGTTTTAAAGGCAGGCAGACGGGAGCTCATTAGGGCACGATGGTGGGTGTCTCAGATGGCCTGCCTGTGGCTGCAATCCAGCGGGTCCAGCTTTGTGGATGTCACTTACAGGCCCACAGGCACCAAGGGAAACCTGGGGCAGTCAGTCTTCTCTCCTTGGACACACTCCAGTGAATGCAGTGCCAACGGCCCGTGCTCCCAGCGATCCCAAAGCCTTCTGACCCTGCCGGCTGGTGCCCAGCCAGCCCTAACTGGCTCTGAACCACGAGCATCAGAGGGAGATGGAGGCTGATAGGGGCAGGAAGCCTTTCTGTGGGTCGGAAGGGGTACAATCCCAAGCAACCCAGGTCAGCTGCCGTTTTGGAAGGTTTGGCTCCTGGTGCGTTAAAAAAAAAAAAAAAAAAGGCAAAGGGGCCGCCACGGTGAGGACGATCGTGGTTTGGGGATCGGCCACCGCTTGGGAGCGCCACGCGAGGACAGGGAGGCCGGAGCGCCAGGCCCGGTGCTGCCGCTGTCTTGCTGTGACATCTTGAGCAACCTGCTTCATCTCCGCTGCTGCGGAATTTCCTCATCTCAAGAATACGGAAGTCGGACGAGATGGTCTCCAGGGCTGTTTCGTGTCTTAAACATACGGGAAACTACTCAATGATTCTGGATGTTCGCCTGTCTGTTTTAAGGAAGTGCCGTTTTCAGAGGCGGCAAAAAGTCACATTCAAGTGCAGACACGTGATTCAGAGGCATAGGATGGCCCTGGAACGCTGCCCGGGCCCCAGACCCCTGGGCTTCTGCCTCGACCCCTCAGAGCTCCGTGCCTCTGCCTCTCACCATGGGGAGTCCTTCTGTCCTGACAGCCTGTGTCTGCCCCGCCCCTGTCACCCCCAGAGCCACACACGGTCACGCTCTATCTTGCCTAGAGCCAGACATCCACCTAGCATCCTGGAAGTCCCTGTGTCTGAAGTTAGAATTCACCCCGCACCAAAGGCAGGCTGCAGAAGGTTTGTTCTGGACCTGCTGGCAGAACCATCAGCGCCTCTGCTCACCACACACACTGCACCCCAAACAGAGCCTGGGTACATCCCGCCAATGGCCAACACCCCCCACGCCTCAGTCCTGCCAGGAGCGTTACCGGGCTGCACCCTGCTCCCCGAATGCCCCGTGGCGTCCACCTCTTTGCTAGGTCTTCCTGCCACCACCCACAGCCGGGGCCAGACCCACCGGGCTGCCGGTGCTCTGCAGCCAGGTCCTGGGCAGCTGTCAGAACCGGACTGACTGGTCTGGGTTTCTCTACAACAGCCATTCTCCAAGTGCGGTTGTTGCAACAGCAACACCATACGTCCTCCAGGAGCTGGTTAGAAACGCAGAGCCCCAGGCCCTACCCGCGAGCCAGGCTCTACATTTTAACGGTTCCCTGGCAATTCAGATGCACCTTAAGCTCTGAGAAGCCCGGCTTTCCTAGGTCCCATGGCCCTCCAGGGCATGCTCCAGGATGCTGAGCCCCTCTCTCCTCCCGGTACAGGTTCAGGCCTCCACTGGCAGCCATGCCAAAACCTGAGATGCTGATGTTGACTGAGCCGGTGGGGACAGAGGAAGGTCTGGCGCAGACAGACGAGCTTCTCCATGGACCCCGGACCTCCCTCAGTTGTCCAGAATCTCAAGAGAGTGGTCACAAAAGTCCTGGCTGATAAGAGGTCCCTCTTTCCAAAGAAGCAGGGCGTCTAACTTCGAGGGGCAGGAGGGTTGGCAAAGTAAGTCTGTTCCCTCCCTAAGTCTCAGGAGAGCGTCCATCGCCTCGACGGTGACCACTGCTGCCACCACCAAACTGGACAGAAGCCTCCAGCCCGGCCTGGAACCGCAGGGCAGGCACCTTCAGGGGAGCTGGGGCCCCTAATGGGCTGTCACCCTACAGCGTCCCGGCTGGAACTGGGCCATGGCATAGAAGGCAGGGGTGGGCAGAAGCCAAGGTCTGGATTTGGGAGAAAGGAAGAGGCAAGGTCTGGACTCCCATTTCCACGACAGAAAACGTGTCACCGCTCTGCTTCTCGGTCCCACCGAACTTCCTTTCCCTCCGCAAACGTCCCCTTTGCCACCTTGTCCCTGCCTTCCTCCCTTCCTGCTTTCTCGAATATCACCCACGTCTTCTCTTCTCCCCCCCCCTCCCCCGGGCCCATGAGAGATGCCCCCAACCCACGAGACTCACCAGCTCAGCCGGGAGCCCCGCTCCCGGAGGGTACTCAGAGCTGCGTCTTTACGATGCTGAAGTCGTTTTAGAAACCGGCAGGGGAAAAGCAAGCAGAACACACACGGGCCAGTGAGCGGGTTCTTACCCTCGGAGGAGAGCTCATCCTCAACGGGGGCTGCGAACTCAGAGAGCCGTGGGTCCCGCCTGAAGTCCCCAGGCTGCTGGCCAGGCCCCTGCCAGCTTCCTCTCCATGGCCCCCTCTGCGGGAAATGAGGCCCAGGCGAGCCGCCACCCCAGGGTCAGGGCCCCAGGCACCCAGGAGGATGTTCTGTGGCTTTTCACATCGCTGTTCTTTCACAAAGAACCCACCACATTGCACAGTTCCTTCCAAATCTGCTCCAGCGCTAGTGAGGAAATCAACGACGCATTCTGGACTCTCCAGAGGCAAAGGATCTGGAGGCTTGCTTGTTCTTTTTTTTTTTCTTTTTTGCACTCTCTCTTTTTCCCTTCTCAGCTAAAAACAGTTGGCTGAGGTCACGACATACAATGGCCAAGCCTGTGTCACTGACCAGATCGCCTCCCACCCCCAGGCCTGTGGACAAGAGCTCCTTTGTCCACAGCATTTTAGGCGGGACTCCCTGGGTCTGCCCCGGCCCCACTGGGGAATGTTCCGCCAACTTCTTCCCAACCCGAAGTCACGGCTCTGGCCCCAGCTGCGCGAACCCAAGGCCAGATTAAAACGCACATACAAAGGATGGAGAATGCTCTCCCAAAGAACCATTGTGTTAGACCCAACCAGAGCCAGAAAGCCGCTGCCCCGTCTTCACTCCGCCCTCATCACCTCCAACCCTGGACGGAAGGCGGGTAAAGGCAGGCAACGCCGGGCATCTAAGATGAGAACAGCCTGGGATCACAAAGCTGTTAGTTTCCAGTGAAAAGAGCACTGGACCCTGGGAGCAACACTGCCTCCACCACCAAGTTTGGACAGGGTCTTGGATTCTTGGTGGATATTATCATATCCCGCCGCTAAGAAGGCTTTTTTGGAGCAGCTGAAGGTTTAGCACTTAAAATGCCATGCATTTCTGGGTCTGCTCTCAGAGGCAGACCTCTGGGATTTTAGGAAATGATTCTTTACGTCGAAGTAACTATGGTTTTCCGGAGGAACCGAGGTCCTGAGGGCTGGTGGTTTCCCATCAGCTCTCACTTCTTCTCTCAAACACATGGATGAAGCGTCTACTTAGGAAGCGGTTTCAATGCCAGCTCCTCGGGTTGGGGCTGGGCCATCAGCGCTATCCTCGAGGGACAGAGTCAGGTCAAGGTCACGCCCTTTATTTGCTGTGACACCTAGGGCAAGGCCTCTAAGCTTCAGTGTGAAATGGAGGTGATCACAGTATCTTTCTCAAAAGGTCGTGGTAAGGATTAAACAGGGAAAAAAGTCCACGGACACACTTGGGATCGTGTGTGGCTGATGCAAGGTACTGTAGCTGTTGTTGTTACTACCAGCAGGGGCCGAAAGAGTAGGAGCTGCAGTTGCCCTGGACACAAAATAGTTGAGCCTCAACAACAAAAGGCAAACGACCCGATTTTAAAGTGGGCAAAGGAGGAGTTCCCGCTGTGGCACAGTGGGTAAAGAACCTGACTGCAGCAGTTCGGGTCACAGTTGCAGCTTGGATTTAATCCCTGGCCTGGGAACTTCCCGTGTGCTGTGGGTGCAGCCACAAAAAATATAAATAAATAAAAAATAAAAATAAGTAAACTACAAGGGGCAAAGACTGTTTCTCCAAAGAAGATACACAAATGGTCTAAAAGCACCTGAAAAGATACTCACATCACTAGTTACTAGGGAAAGGCAAATTCAAACCACCATGAGATAACACCTCACACCTCTCAGGACGGCCACTATCAAAACCCAGCCAAGAACAGGTATGGACCAGGATGTGGAGCAACCGGAACCCTTCAGCACTGCTGATGGAAACGTAAAAAGGGTGCAGATGCTGCGAGGAGCAGTAAGGCAGTCCCTCTAACAATTAATCCTCGAGTTAACATATGACCCAGCAATGCCACTTCTGGGATATACCCAGGAGAATCAAAGGCAAGGACTCAAATAGCTATTTGTACACCCCTGGTCACAGCAGTATTATTCACATTCACCAAACGGTGGAAATAACCCAACTGTCTATCAACGGATGAATGGATAAACAAAATGTAGTCTACACAGATGCCCAAATCTGCATCTGTAAAACGGTCCCAGGCCAGCCCCGAAGCCAAGAGGTGAGCGGCATCTGTATCCAGAGGTTATCTCCTCTGCAGTGTGGGCGGAGAGGCCGGATGCAAACCCACGCCCTAAGCTGTGGGACGAGCCGTGCCCTGGAATACACAGACAGGAGCAAGATGTTTCTCTGCTCCTGGAAACGGGCTCCCAGCCCAGAGAAGACTGAAGCAAAACTTCCTTTACACCTAGACAGCCAAGACCTTCACCTCCGGGCCCGCCGGCTCCGTGGAATTAAAAAGGCAATGGAAGCTTTCACAGCTCATGACTTCTTGTTTTCATAACAGCAAAGAAGGGACGGTTTTAAGGTTGTTCAGCCTTGACACGCCTCTGACTGCATCACACACATAAGCAGCTATAACCACAGACAGTGAGGCCCCGCTGAAGGCAACACAGAAATCGCCGTTGTCGTGGCGGTTCTGTGTAAGACCTCCAGCCAATGGCAAGGGGCCTTTCTGAGCCATTATAACAGTCAGGAGGCTGACTGTTCTGACCAGAACTAAACAGAACAAACCAGTCCTGAAGAGGCTTTATTCTTTAGGAGTCACCCAAGTTAACATTTCTGGTTGTGTCAGACTCACATATACTTTCTAATGGGTTTACTCTCTGGGGTCATCAGAGATTCCAATCCAGAAGTCCCGTTCATGTTGCTTTGCTGATAAAGCCCTCTATCATTCAAATGCGCTGGGAAAGCACTTACTGTTTACCTCCTTTGGGTCTCTGAAAATAGGTATGTTTCTGCCTACGGGGGGCGGGCATGTGGACAAAAGAAAGGCAGCAACAAACCTGTGATCCAAAAGCACAAAGAGTTTAACAGTATCAGATGCAACCAACGCTCCTGTGCCTATTCTTAGTTTCAGCTGCGTTGAAAACTGTCAACCAAAAGAGGCCACTTCTGCTGGGAACCCTTGTCCTCCGCTGGACGAATCATGCTATCTTGCAATGTTAATTAAGAAGAAAACATCTGGGGATGATGATGACTCACTTTTTCTAAATAAGCTTCATAGTCATGATGGGAAAAATTATTCATCAGCCCGTGCGGTCTCCAGGGTATGGTACGGGGTCTCAAAGACACCCCCCTTGCCCCCCGGACACGCAGCCCCTCGGGCTACATGATCAATCAAGCGACTAATAATTAATCAAGTTAATAACTAGTCAAGTCACTAACGACCCCTTCCTGAATACTGTGGATAATGCAGGCAAGTACCTATGTAGGACTTGCCTTTGAAATTTTTTTTTTTTGTCTTTTTGCCCCAGGCTAGGGGTCTAACAGGAGCTGTAGCTGCCGACCTTCGCCACAGCCACAGCAACGCGGGATCCAAGCCACGTCTGCAACCTACACCACAGCTCACGGCAACGCCGGATCCTTAACCCCCTGAGCAAGGCCAGGGATCAAACCCACAACCTCGTAGTTCCTAGTCGGATTCGTTAACCACTGAGCCACGGCAGGAACTCCGACTTTGAAAATTTGGAAGATAAGGCACAAACACAAGCGAAGAAAAGGAGTGCCCGTACATAGCAGTCTGTGATGAGCGCCAATGGATAAATCGGGGGACAATAAGAACTTTCAGGGAACTCCCATTGTGACTCAGCAGTAACGAACCCGACCAGTATCCATGAGGATGCAGGACTGATTGCTGGCCTCGTGCAGTAGGTGAAGGATCCGGTGTTGCCGTGAGAAAAAAAAAAAGGGAAAAAAAAAGAACTTTCAGAGGACAGAGCGCTTTCAGCTGGGATGAGCAGGGGGCAACTCCTAAGACGACTCAGAGAAGCTGGAGTTCCCATGGTGGCTCAGCGGAAACGAATCTGACCAGGCACCCTGAGTTTGCGGGTTCAATCCCTGGGCTTGATCAGTGGGTTAGGACCAAGCGTTGCTGAGAGCTGTGGTGTAGGTCACAGACATGGCTAGGATCTGGTGTGGCTGTGGCTGTGGTGCAGGCATGGAGATGGCGGTGAGATCTCACGGGTGGACCACCAGTTCACGCAGGAAGGATGCACAGCGGAACCCTGGGGGGGGGGGGGTTACACAATTCAGGGTGCAAGAGAATGAATTCTCCCCGATATGTGGGCTCGACCCTTCCCAGCCCTGTGCCCTCCGTTAGCGCACGCAGCACACCCCCGGCCCCTCTCAGTCCTCTCAAACACTAAAAACCGGGTCTTGATCCTTTTCCCTCCAGGGCCTCACACTCAGGGGCTCCACGGACGATGGAACAGACATCCCTCCCCCCACCCCCTTCCCGGCTAATTCACAAAGAGGAATACGGAAATGAGGTGGGCATGGAAATGTGCACACAGATGCACAAGGAGCTAGGGACCATGAGGACACACAGCGGAGGGAGGCAGCACATGCAGAGAGATGCCCACTCAGAAGAAACAGGACAGAGGACAGTGCTGTACGTAGGCGGCGGCTGGCCCAGGCCCACCAGGCTCCCACTGAGTGACCGGCAGCCAGTTTCTTGCACTCCATTTGGTTGGGACCAAGGCCCCTCCTAAGGTTTCTCTGTCCCACATCGTAAAAGAGTCCCAAGATCAAGTGGACATATGGCATCTGGTTTCAGAGGTCCTATTCTAGATGCATTCCCCAGATCAGCGTCTCCAAACCTCTGTCACGTTCTGCTGTCACGACAGTCCCATCATCGTGCATCAGCTGCACTGTGATTTCCTTAAGCGATTTTTGTCTCTTTTTTCTCCCGCCCATACCCACGACATATGGAGGTTCCCAGGCTAGGGGTCGTACCGGAGCTGCAGTCACCAGCCTATGCCACAGGAACGCCAGATCCAAGCCATATCTGTGACCTGCACTGCAGCTCACAGCAACACCGGAGCTTTGACCCACTGCAAGGCCAGGGATCGAACCTGCGTCCTCATGGATACTAGTCAGATTCGTTTCTGCTGAGCTGCCACAGGAATTCCTACTTAAGTGATTTTTAACTGACTGACATGGAACTTGAATTCAGCCTGGCCATAATTTCTATGAAACTAGGTTGTTTTCCTTCTGTTACACACTGAAATAAATGGAACTTAAAAACTACTATCTCCACATGATCTAAAATGATCTCGCCTCTCCTTAGCTGTAAACTCAGCCCACTCTGAGAAACGGGTTCAGGCTATGTGTAAAATGATCGTGCAGTGTCCTTGCAAAGGTCTAGAAGGTTCTTTTTTGAATCCCAGAAAATCAAACTTCAATTTTTTTTTTTAATGGCCACACCCATGGCATAGCCAGGGATTGAACCCATGCCTTTGCAGCAACTCGAGTTGCTGCAGTTGGATTCTTAACCCTCTGCATCACCTTGGAAACGCCCAAACTTGAATTCTTTACTGACCACATACGCACAACTGCGGGAATGAAGCCCCAGTGTGGGCCTGAATCGCCACGGGGCGGGCCCCGAGGACCGTGAAGGGACACAGAGGACTCCCCACGGAAAGGGACACCGGACGGGAGCCCTGAGGACACCTCTGTCAACTTCTGATTAAAGTGGCCATCAGAGAAAAAGAGAAAACTCACCCAGGCTTGGAAAAAACCAAAAGTAGGAGACCATGAGAATCTGAGGAAAAAAACCCTCCAAAACCGTGAAGGCCAGTGGAGCAAACGGAGAGCATCTTACAAGACAGAGACCAACTGTGAAAGGGGAAACAGCGCTTCACACCTTCACTGCACTCGGCCTCTCCTTTGAGATGCACTTGCACTTCGTCCGTCTCGCCCCCGATGTGTGATACAGGATCTGCACCCGCCCGAGCGCTGATCAGCCGGCCCCTGTGGCTCAGAGCAGCCCGAGAGCTGCTCCTCCCAGAAAACAAGCCAGCAGGCAGTGCGGGAGGGGCTGGGGCTGGGGAGGGCTTAATCATTCAGAGAGATATGGATCCCCCCGGGTCAGGCTGGAGAGTGCCCTCGGCAGCGGTGCGTGGGCACGGGGCCAGGGGAGCTGTGATTTCTCACGCATGCCACCCACTCGGAATATCGGAGAGCTGGGCGGTAAAAGAGCAGTGTGGTGGGTGACAGCCAGGTTGAAAACAAGAGATGGGTTGGGAGATGCGTGCATCACTGAACCCACAGGTGAGTAACTGTGAGGGGCATTCAGCTGTCCCCCAAACACCCAAGGAGGCAAAGCCAGTGGCAGACGATTTCGACTCTGTTGGTATAAAGCAGGGTCTGCACAGATCCTGCTTTGCTAAGAAGGAGCAAAATGAAACTCCCTGGTGGCTCAGCGGGTTAAGGATATGGTGTGGTCACTGCTGTGGTGGGAGTTCCATCCCTGGCCACGGAAGCTCCTCACGCCTTGGGCATGGCCAAAAAAAAAAGGAATGAGTAAAGAAGGGAGGAAACACAGGGGAAATGAGCAAGGAAACACCATCCTGAAGGCTCAAAGAGCACATCTCAGAAAGTAATTCAAAAAGTAACTCAAAATGTCAGGAAGCTGCTAGAACACAAGACGTTGGGACCTCTTGGCGAGAGGAACAGGAAAATATTAATGGAAAAAAACAGCCAAAAGAGAAAGGATGACATAAAGAAGAAAACAGATGAGGTAAGGATTATCTGAAAATTGCTCATGTAAATCCGTGTTAGCAGTTGTGCATAAATAAAAAATATTCAAAGTTAAACCAGTACAGTGCAGAGTAAACTTAAAAGGATTTCCCAAAAGTGCAAAAAAAAAAAGGCAAGGAAATAATGAATCAATGTGGAGTTAAAAAGGATTCCATTAGACAAGACCAGAAGAGGGAGTTCCTGCTGTGGCACAGTGGGTTAAGAATCCAGCTGCAGTGGCTTGAGTCACCGTAGAGGTTCTATCCCCAGCCCGGCACAGTGGGTTAAAGGATCTGGGGTTACCACAGCTGTGACCTACGTCCCAGCTGCAGTTCAGGTTCAATCCCTGGCCCAGGGATTTACACATGTTGCAAGTGCAGTCATTAAGAAAAAAAAAAAAAAAAAAGACCAGAACAAATACATTAAAATCGGGAGTTCCTGTTATGGCTCAGCGGTAATGAACCCGACTGGTAACCATGAGGACACAGGTTCAATCCCCAGCCCTGCTCAGTGGGTGAAGGATCCGGCAGGTTCAATCCCCAGCCCTGCTCAGTGGGTTAAGGATCCGGCATTGCTGTGAGCTGTGATGTAGGTTGCAGAGGCGACTCGGGTCTATTGCTGCTGTGGCTGCAGTGTAGCTACCCCTGCCTGGGAACCTCCATATGCCGCAGGTGTGGCCCTAAAAAGACCAAAAAAAAAAAAAATTAAAATCAATAATCAATGGCAAAAAATGTAAGATAACAAAAAAATCATGCACTCCAACATGGCAAAGAGAAAAGGAAATCAATTATCTTGGAAATCAATTCTTCCTCAGACTTTTCCTCTACTCCCACTAACAGCTAGAGAATACTTCCCACCAGAAGAAAAGCTCTAGAGGTGGGGACTTTGTTTTGCTCATGGCTTATCAGGACCTGGCCTCGCCCATCTGAAAGTGCTAGAAAGTACAGGGAGACAAACCCCACTGGGGTCTAAGCTTCATGGGCCTGGCCATCATTCTGTTCATCCCTGTAGGTGCCCAGTAAACATTTGTTGAACGATGGAAGAAGCTGAGATGCCAACATGAGTTTCTGCCCCCAGATGTGACATCCAAGAGGTACCTATCGAGCCAAGTTGTATGACTATATGACATGAAAGATACAGGAAGGGCTCTCGCAGGCATGCAAGTGAAGACACCACACACTTACTCTCTAGGCATTGAGAGAGAAACCAAAATTGGGAAGACGACACTGGGAAGTTACCGTATAAAGGCATTTCTTAGCGTACTGCCCTAACTCGGACATCCATCCACCGGTGCCATCTGGTGGATTTTCCAGCTCACGGGTGAGGGCTGGCACAGAGTGATTTCCCCGGCTCCCCCTCCTGCTTCCCTCCCATCCTGGAGCCAGGATCCATGTTTCTCCTGCAACATCCGTCAAGACCAGTCCCGACGAAGCTTCCAGCCACGTGTGGGGCTCGTAACTTTTCTGTCCAAGTGCATGTCCACAGTGGGGGGGTTACTGAAGCCTGAGGGACGCTGTGCTGAGAGAACCTCCAAACAGATCGCCTTTGTTTCCCTCATCCACCCAAGCGGTGCTGTACCGCACAGAGCACCAGAGTGGCCACTCCCTTTGCCAAAGAACTTGACTGATGATTTCCTGCCTATTTACAACTCAAGTCTTCCCCCACCCCCCCCAAAACAGGAAAGACTAATAAGCCACCCAGCGGCCAATGCCTTCTGCCATCAAAACCCTTTTTTAGAGCGTCTTCTCTCCGAGAGTGCTTCCTGTGCTAGAAATCAAAATACACAGCCTGACCTCAGCGATGGAAAAAATAACGCCCTCCCTGCCCCAAGCAAAGCATGAAGGAAACACATGAAAAGGCTAACAAAGGTTATCTTTGTACTGTGAGATTCACTGGCTGCTGTAACTGTATTTATTTCAACACGTTTAAAATTTTGAGTTAAGGTTAAAATTTAAAAATTTAATTTTTGTTTGAAAAACGTGTATAATTACCTTTACAAGCAGAAAACACTGCCCCCCCATCTGTATATACAATTCTAAATAGACCATATGATCCTACTTATGTAGACAAATATGCACAGTGGGAAAAAAAGGGAAAAGAAAGCTATCTTTTCTTATTTATGCTTTTCTGTTATCTTCCAGGTTTTCTATGATAAGCCTACTAACCTCAGTGCATTTTTAAAAAATCTTTATTCCATTATGAACTAACGCATGAACACGGCCTTATTTAAAATATTTAGATAATATTTGCTAATAAAATCCCCCTTGACAGATCCCGTCTCACTTGCCATCCTCGCAAACGAACACTGTTTATCCAATGAGCGCTCGCGGTATTATCTTTCAAACGGCAGGGAGACTTGGGGGGGGGTGGAGCTTTATTTTTAAGAAAACAGATGAAGACAAAATGAGCAACAGTAAAGAACTTACTCAACCAATGCAGGGCTCACAGAAACTAGAGACGGAGGGGACGGTAGAGAGCATTTGATCCCATGTGGCCACTTTACAGATGGGGAAACTGAGGCTCAGAGCAGACAGGAGTTGGATGCTAAAGGCTCTCGGTCCCCACGCGGAGTCTCCTCTTCCTTGCCCTTTGGCCGCCTTAAACCTTGGTGCTTAAGTCACGGCTGCATTAGCTCAGGCCAGAGGGTATGGCAGAAACCAAACCCCACCTAGGACCTCTCCCCAGGCTGGCCCCCACGCGGCCCTGGGCACGGCGACCTGTGCCAACGCGTCTGGCTCTCTGCTCCAGCGCGAGTCACTTCCCATCTGTTTGCGGCCAGTGAGCCCCCGTGAAGGGGGGTGGGGTGGGGGGCCCAGGGAGGAAACATCTGTGCACACAAAGCGGAGTCATAAATGCACTTGATTTTCCCTTTTGGCAACTCCTCTTGCTTATTTTTTTCCACTCATTGAAATGCAAAGCTCCATTCCAACAAGGAGGCCTGGAAGATTCCAGAGGCTTCGAGGAACCACAGCTTCCACTCTGGGACAGGGCCTCCCAAAACAAGCTAGGCACGCACAAGGCATCAGGCTGTGGGCGCGGATAAGAAACAGAAGGTGCAACCCCCACAAACCACTCGAATGTCCACAGACGTTCCTTTGCTGCTCCCCAAACCCAGCTTCTAATCATCGGCTGGGCAGAGGAAGTTCAAGTACAGGTTCCACTGCTCACCAGCCGTACAACCTCAGGCAAGTCACTTCACCTCTTTGAACTTGCCTTTTGTTTTCTTTTCCACACACACAAACGGAAATACCACCACCTACTGCACAAAATTCTTGCAAAAACTACATAACAAGGCCGAAGGGATGGAAGCAACTCTGTAAATATTAGCTGTGCCCCACGCTGTCCCATCCACAGTAAATCTCTAAACAACCCTTCAGAAAACTCACCAGCGGTCCCCAAGCCTGAGTCACTGCTGTGGGCTAACCTCTCAGAATGACACCTGACCTTCCTGACACAGAACATCTGGTGAGATTCCGCCACGTGGAATCACCACGCATGGGGAGGGCAACGCCGGGATGTGGGGGAACAGAAGAGACCAGAACACACCCACGTCCACCAGGGCTCCTGGAAAGATGGTGACCAAGAAACAGACACAGCTCATGGCTGTAAGCCCCCATCCAAGGCCTGGCAACCTTTCCCAAGCAGTCTGTGTCCACCGTCATTTGAACTGTTGCCGGCAAGGACACTGCGAGAACACTCTCTACTCTGAATTCGAGCTCCTAAAACTGAGACAGGCAGGATAATAAGAAGGACCAGGGGTCTTTCTCCCACCGAAGTCCATCCCACAACTTGAACTTCACACCCACGGTTCCTGTCCTTTCCATGGTTCTTCCTTGCTGGCGTGCTTTCTGTCTATTCTGGGCCAGGAACTTGTATCTACTGTGGCTTATTTGACCTTCAGAAGAATCCTGGAAGACAACTATTTTTACTTTCATTTTATAATCGAATAAACCAAGGTCTCACTGCTAACAAGACACAGACCTGGTTTGGCCCCGATGTCCTGTCTCAGGAAGGCTAATGCACTTCCTCCTGACTCCAGGCCCTCCCCGAATCCTCCATCAGTCAAGGCTCAGCATGGGTTCATCACTCCAGCCCAGACGGGGACCCACCCGGCTCACTCTGTGTGGTGGGCCAGGCTCCTTACCTCTTGCTATCTCCTGGGAGACGCAGCCCCCTCCCCACCAATCCCATCTTCTCTCCCCCTGGGCTGGCCCACTCCCCACCTCCACGGCTGCTCTTGCTCAGGCACCGATGATGAGCGGGCCTCGCCCCTGAGCTCCCCAAGCACACAAAACATGTCCTTAAGTGTGTCCCCAGAAACAGGAAACGCACCCCACAATTATGGGCTGAATCGATGGGGTTCCTCCAGGCTCTGGTTACATTGTCAGCCCACTAAGAAAATGGGTTTCTTGGAGTTCCTGTCATGGCTCAGCGGGTTAAGAACCTGACTAGTATCCATGAGGATGTGGGTTCCATCCCTGGCCCGGCTCAGTGGGTTAAAGGATCCAGTGTTGCCTCAAGCTGTCGTGTTGGTCACACACACGGCTCAGATCTGGTGTTGCTGTGGCTGTGGTGTAGGCTGGCAGCTCCAGCTCCGATTCAACCCCTAGCTCAGGAACCTCCAAATGCCACACGCAGAGCAGAGAGAAGAGAAGAGAAGAGAAAAGAAGAGAAGAGAAGAGAAGGGGAGAGGAGAGGAGAGGAGAGAAAGCATTTTCATACTTTCCCAGGGTCATGTGGCATCAAGGCAAGGGATGGGGGAAGCAGGAAGATGGAGGCGGAAGTACTGCCTGCGTGTTTATTTTATATCGGGAGGGGTCTTACACACTGAAATGTCATCAGGGCCCCCAAATCACCACTGAATGAAATGGGTCAGGAGGAAAGTCATCAATGGCTCGATCGGGGTCTCTGAAACTAGCCTCTGACGGGCCTAGGGCCAGCCAAGTAAATCCACTTGGAAAAAATGTGCTCTCCCGCAGCCCACTTAGACTGCCCACTGAAGCCATTAAAGCCTTCAGCCGGAGAGGAAGTGGACAGAAGCCAAGTGGTCATCTCTGATCAGAGCTGCCCGAGTTACCAAGGGCAGCTCTGCCGTGTCCTTACGGGACTGGCTCTTCCCTCTAAGTGTTTACAGAACGGGGATATTCTTTCCATGTAAGGACCTGGTCATCTCTGATACAAGCCTGAGCAGCTCACCCAGTCCCTCTGGACGTGATTCACTGCCTGGCCGTGTTTGCTGGGGTCCACTCTGCTGCTCCCAAGGGAAGAGAGCCCAGCGGTCATTTATCTCCCCAGCACACTCAAGGGCTCCAGTGCTCCTCACCCGTGGCCCCAAAGGGACCCAAAGATAGAACTGCCGGACAAAAGGGAAGCGGGGTTTGCCGAGATCCCGAAAGCGTCTCAAAGCACGCGCAGGACTCTGCCTGCAGTGGTGCCGAGGTGAAGCCTTCACTTTGGCTGGAGATCCCCATGCTTCCTTCCCTCGGAGTCTTAAAAGGATGGAAAGCGACAGCAGCAGGTGCTGGCATCCCGTCTGCACTCGGAGCCTCCGGGCAGTGGTTCTCAGCCTTCAGCTCCTTCAGCTGCATCAGAACACAGACCGCAGGTCCCCACCCTCCACCGTTCTGAATCAGTAGGTGTGGCTAACACCCAAGAGTCTGCATTTCCAACAAGACCCCAGGTGATGCTACTGCTGATTCAGGCATCCCACTTTGAGAACCACTGATTTCAAGGAGGGGAGAAAAGGCACTTGTTCTAAATCTACCTCTGTCCCTTAAAAATTAATCTTTAGGGGACCAATAAATTCACTTTCAGAAAGAAATACACTCTTGACAATCTTCTTGAAAACTGTGTGGCCCTCTCGCTTCCCCTCTTTGCATACACATGGGTGTGGGGTCTATTTCATATTTCCTAACCATGAGAAAAACATCACAAATCACATGAATATCGGCAGCTGTTCCATTACTGCTCTTGGTGCTGACGATCAGCAGGGAAGGGAGGGGACTGTGGCAAACTGGACAACCTGCCGTTCATCCTCGGCATATTGCTGCCACGTAGGGTGGCGGACTCTGGGTTGCCAAAGCTACTCATTTTTGCAAGAGACGCCGGAGATATGAATTTTTAATGCAAAATCTGCTGAGTTATAGATGTTGGCAACCAACTCAAAAAATTTTACACGAAACCACGGGCAAAAACGAAAACACACCAACATCTAAAAACCCCTGAGGTTTTGCACTTGAGTTTTCCCACTGGCCACCAGTGGGCAACTCCTGGTTTTAATGGCTGGGTATCAGTATAAGCAGTCATTTGTAGAGAGGGCGCCCTTGTTTTAAAGAACTGAATACCACCATCCTGGACGAAGAGCGTAATTAGCACTTTTACTCTGTATTAACCATCCTCTGGCTGAGACCTCTTACTCCCAGCATCTCCTGGTGGGTGAGTTCAATGGCAGCTCCCGGGGTCGCAGGACACACCTTCCAAGGGCTGCAGATCTGTGGCCAACTCCATCTCACCCAGAGCTGAGTGCCCAGCCCAGGTCCAGCTTTTCTTGGAAGGAAAGCCTAAGACAAGAAGGTTTTGTGGCCAGAAGGATGCTGGAGACCCTGTCCCACTCTGTCGATGGAAAAGTGGTATCCCGACAGCTGCTGAGAAGGTTCAGAAGCGGAGGAGGCAGAGAGGAAGCCAACACAGCTTAAAGCGTGAGGCACGCGCCAGCAGCCGGGTTGGGAGGCAGAGGTTTTCGGAGGGAACCGAGAAAGTGAGTCATACGCAGCAGCATCCGGGAGGACAGAAGTGCATCCATGGGGAGCAAAGTGAGGTGACACAGATGCCACAGTTAGCAGAGAGTCCCAAGAGATGAAGATCACGTGCACTGAACAGCTAGGAGCCCGTACCCATGGGGCAGGGTCCTGGTGGGAGGGCAGCCAGGTCTGTCCCCTGTGAAAGCAGTGACAGCTCCAAACCCACAGGACTCTGGGCCAGGGGGAAAGCAGCAGGAGTGGGCAGGTGCTCTAGGAATCCCAGACATTCTTCTCCATCTGCCCACAGGGAGCTCTGATCTCAAGCCCAGGGAGAAGACAATGTCATCTCTGGTCCCCAGACCTCATGCTTCCCAACCAGGCTGCCGGTCCCTGTCTTCAGCTGCACACTGCATCACACTGGCTTCTCCAAATGCCACTGGCATAGGGCACCCTCCCCACCCCACCCTGGAGAGCCCTGCCTTTCTCCTCCCAGCTTTTCCTTGGAGAGGAAATCCCCAGCCATCCGCAGGCGACTTCAGGCTTGCTGGGTCCCCACTCAAGGCCAGCCATTGTCATTTCTTGGGAAAGTCTGACCCACAGTGCAAAGCACGTTTGACTTCACAACCCAATACACATGCAGAGCAAAAGTTCCACGTAGCAATAATTGCTTTTCTACAGGCAACGCACCCTGCCGTCTGCCCGTTATGTTTTCCAAGCATGGCGTGGCTCAGGGCTCCTGCTTCAAGAAACACGACCTGGTCCCAATCCTCTTTTGAATAATCCCCCTTCTTTACGCCCTGCCTCCTTGTCCATCCTAAATTCCTACAAAAGCTCCCCTTTTCTTGGCTCACCCCAGTAGAGCCAAGGGTTCCCAATTTCCAAGCTCCCAGCCCCAAAGACTGTTCAGCACTCAGGATTTTTTTTTTTTTGTCTTTTTGCCTTTTCCTAGGGCTGCATTCACAGCATATGGAGGTTCCCGGGCTAGGGGTCTAACAGGAGCTGTAGCCGCCAGCCTACCCCACAGCCATAGCAACGCGGGATCCTTAACCCACTGAGCAAGGCCAGGGATCGAACCCGCAACCTCAGGGTTCCTAGTCGGATTTGTTAACCATTGAGCCATGACGGGAACTCCAGCACTCAGGATTATAATTATAGAAACTGTTTCTTTCTAAGAACGAGGTCCGAGTGCACTTAAAATTTGTCAAATGTCTGATATGAGAGAGGAGGGAGCCGGAATGAGACTTTCTCAATGACGACAAAATTATACTGTGTTTCAAAGCACTGCCGAAACCCAGTCTCCACAGAAGTCCTCCAGCTGGGAGCAGCCTCTCTCTGCCGGGGGGCGGGGGGAGATGCCTAGTGCTTTCCAAAGCGCTCGGCTCTCAGCTGCATCACACGCCCATCGAGGCCCAAACGCTGCCTTCCGCAGGTTCACATCGGCCGTGACACTGACCCCCTAACAAGGGTGCTGGGGAAGAGATCGCAGCACTTAAGTGGGGAAACTGAGCCTCCAAAAAGTGGACACAGTTGTCACATGGCAAGTGGCTGCATTCCACATGAATCCCAGTTTCCCAGATTCCAGCTTCTGTGCTCTTTCCAGAAACCTCTCAGTGGCTTCTAATCTTGTTATGTAATTCTGTGTTCCTTACATGTCCCCCAACTTGTGACACAAGAAAGGAGTGCCCCCGACTGGGCCACCCTCTCTGCATCCCCCTAAGTCTGGTGTGTACACCCACTGCCACGACGACGGAAGCGCCCGCACGAGGCACAGGTGCCCGAGATCCCTGGGGACCTGGTCCTGTCCCGCTTTCTCCCCGGCTCACTGTGTGACATCTGGCAGGGCACGGGCCTCTCTGGGCTGCTCCCTCATCTAGAAGAATAGCTAAAACAGAGGAGGCGAGGATCCAGCCCCAGGAACTGAGTCAAAAGAAACAGCAGAAACTCACTCTACCCTCAGCTCACTGCAGCACCACCCTGGCTCCCCTTTCCGAGGCCTCAGGTCCCCAGATGCCCTGAAGGAACGAGGTGGGAGATCCGTGGGGAAACAGAAGAATCAGCCCCACTCAGCTGGAGGCCGTCCCTCCCTCCCGCAGGTGTGGCGGCTGCCTTGCTCTCTCCCTGCGCCAATGAGCACCTGCCCCGAAGACAACCAGCACCGCCCAGGGTGCCCGCTCACCTCAGCCCCACAGCCCCTCCTCTTGCAGAGCTGACCCGCTGGTCATTTTCTGCCACCGTGCCCACATCCGTTGCTTCCCCCGTGGCATCAGCTAATTCACTGTGCAAAGCAGCATTTATATATAGAAAGTTGCAGCCACGCAGGTTAGCGTTAAAATAGAGACTTGGCGTTGCCGTGACAACCAAACAAATGCTATTCAAAAGAAGTGTTCTGCAATGGGGAAGGCATGTCCACAGCCTTCCAGGGCAGCTGCGTCGCTTCCCCCGCGAGGGTGGGTGGGACGGCCTCCGGAGAAGGGCCTGGTCCTCCGTCAGCCTCCTCCCCATGAAGTCACTCTCTCTGGTTTGTGCTGTGGCCACGGCCCGCTGCACAAGCTCTTTCTTGAAGCCACCTCCTATCCAGAGCAGGCCTGAGGCCAAGACACTGAGGGAGTACAGTATCCTTCACCAGGTATGCCACTTTGCAAAAGCTCTACTCCTCAAGCACCAAGGGGAAGTAGCCTGTGGCCCGGGTGTTCCCCCCAACGATGCTTCTGGAAACAAAGGTGGCTTCTGTCAACTGAAGGCCACAAGCAGAGTCAAGAGGCACCAGTGAGCTGAGGGATGCTTGGCAGGTTGCTTCCCCTCTCTGAGCCTCAATTTAAAAATCAGGGGGCACAAAGGCGGAGGAAAGGAGCCTCGTGCCTCCTGCTTGTGTGATTCTAGGATGCGCAATTTTTTTCTTTTCTCACTTCCTTTTTCGACTTTCCTTGTTTCTTTAGTTCTTGGGCATATGCCTTAACGCCGCCATGCCGATAGTGCTGGAGCCTCTAGCCTTACACAGAAGCTCCTGGTTCCCACTCTGGCTCATGGAATAACCCTCTGTCAATCCTGTTCATCATCCAGGATGTTCACAGCCATCAAGTCAAAAGCTCTGGATTCTAGTTATCGAAGGAGCCACCAAGAGGCCAGGAGCCTTAGACAGCAGAGTCTTTCTGTGACTCATTTACGCATTTAAAAATCAGACATGATCCAGAATGACTAAAACATCATTATTATTTTATTAAAGTGTATTGAATTATAATGTTATACTAATTTCTGCTGTATGGCAAAGTGACTTAGTTATACACATATATACATTGTTTTTTTTTTTCATTACTTTCCATACAGAGACAGGCTCTGGTGCTCTGTGCTACACAGTAGAACCTCCTTGCCTATCCATAAAATGACTAAAACTTAAGTGACTGACAACACCAAGTGCTGACAAGGATACAGAGCAACTGGAAATCTCACCCACTGCTGGGGGAGGGACGCAAAAGTGGTACGGCCGCTCTGCAGAGCAACTTGGCAGTTTCCTATAAACATACATTTACCATATGACCCAGCAATCCCACTCCTACGTATGTACCCAAGAGAAATGAAAATATTGTCCATGCCAAGAGTCTTATACATGAATGTTTATAGCAGCTTTCTTCCTAAAAACCCCAAACGAAGGCACAATGTATGGTACATCCATGCAATGGAATACCGCTTACCAACACAGAGGAATGAACAAGCCATGCACGTCACAGCCTGACCCACCACATCAATACAATGTTAAGAAGTCAGTCTCAAAAGGTTACCTATGGTAGGATTCCCTTTACAGGATGTTCTCAAAAAGATGAAACTAGAGGGCTGGAGGGCCCAGGAGGAGTCGCGTTAGGGAGGGTGTGAATGCAAAAGGAAGGGCAGGAAGCAAGCTCTTGGAGTGATGAAGCTTCTATACCCTGGCGGAGGTGGTGACTGCATAAATCTACACTATGTGTTAAAATGCGTAGAACTGTACACCCAAAAAGGTCAATTTCACTATATTACAAAAATGAAAATAAATGCTACTTTCACCTTGAACAAGGAAAACAAAAAACAAAAAAAACCCCACAGACGATGATGCTGTTTTCTCATATCCAGACCAAAAGCAGGGTCCTGACTTGGGAGTTCCCTGGTCAACTAGTGGGTTAAGGAACTAGCATTGTCACTGCTGTGGCACAGGTGCAACCCCTGACCCAGGAACTTGCGCATGCCATGGGCGTGGCCAAAAAGGTGGGGTCCTCACAAGCAACAAGGATCTATCACAGAGCATGGGGAAATACAGCCTTTATTTCATATTGACTTTCAATGAAATATCATCCACAAAAATACTGAATCACTATGTTGTACACCTGCAACTAAGACAATATTGTCAATTAACTATATTTCCATTTTAAAAAAGTGGGGTCCTCACCAAGGAACTGTAAAGTCCTGAGAACCATTAGTTACTCGGACCACTTTAAATTACAAAGATGCTCTTCTCATTCTAGACCAACGGTTCTCAACCTGGGACCAGCACCATCAAGCATCATCTGGGAATTTGTTCCAAAGTACGGATTTTAGGTCTCACGCTAGCCCTCCTGACTCAGAAACTCTGAGGGTGGGGTCCCGCAGTCTGTTGTAACAAGCCCTCTAGGTGAGTGGGTCTGATGCATGCTGAAATCTGGGGACCACTAGCCTCCACACACCAATTAGATCCAGCCAAGGCCAGCCCATCACAGGATGGTTTGATGCGCTCTGTCTCTCTCTCTCTCTAAATATATATATATATATATATTTTTTTTTTTTTTTGGTCTTTTTGCCTTTTCTAGGGCCGCACTCGTGGCACATGGAGATTCCCAGCTGGGGGTCTAATCAGAGCTATAGCCGCCAGCCTACACCACAGCCACAGCAATGCGGGATCCGAGCTGCGCCTGCAACCTACACCACAGTTCACGGCAACGCCGGATCCCCTACCCACTGAGCGAGGCCAAGGATCGAACCCACAACCTCATGGTTCCCAGTCGGATTCGTTAACCACTGAGCCATGACGGGAACTCCTTCAATATAGAAGTCATGAATACAGGTGGTGTCTTTTTCTATATCTACTTGTTCACTAACTCTCCCCTTTTCTCTTCTTTTCGCCCCGCCTCTGCCTTTACTCTGCCCCCAAGCACGGCGGGCTTTTGGTCCTCAGGGAGGAGCCAGGAGCCCCACCTCCATCTGATGACCCAAGGCAGCAAGTGACAAGAAACCAGGTGTTGTTCCAGGGGAGGTTTCGATGAAGAGTCCTTGGGACCAAGGCTGATGGGCGGGGAGGGGTCCTGGGCTACACAAATTTGCCCCGGAGGCTCTGCCAATGCTGACCTGGCCCGGCTCCCGCCAGCCCACCTCCCACCCTCAACTCCTGGAGCAGTGCTCGAAGCAAACGGGAACCTTGTAGCTGCCACCGTGAACCCTGGAGAAGCCCCAAGTCCCACTTACCTTAGAACAACAACTTCAAAGCCACTTCGCGTGGATTCTGGCTCCGAAGCCACGCGAAGATGACGGATCGCAAAGAAATCAGAACCACATGGATGTCACAGTCGGCAAAATAAACGGAACTACGGCATCAGGGTTGGGGTGCGGAAACCAGGGGTTTGTGTGTTTGGACCGGGGCCCGGGCTTGGTGGCCCCCAGTGCAGGCTGGGCTCCCCGGCCTCTCCCCACCGCCACGGTGCCCACAATGAGCGCCAGGGGCGACCAGTGTACTGCCTGCCAAGGACTCTGGGAACAACGCTGCTCCAGCTGATGTTTATTGAGTTTTTATATTCTCTTTTACGGTGCGGCTTCTTTTCTAGTTTTGTATAGATATGCATGCTGCCACTGATGGCAGTGTGACAGCTCCAGGAGACTCAGGGAGGGGCCGCTGTGGCCCCCACCCCTGTCCTCTTTTACACCCCTGGTTCCTCCTTCCCAGAGAGAACCGTGCTGGGCACAGAGCCACCCACGCTGGGTGCACCCACTCCTGGCCTCATTCTCATCACAGAGGAGAGAAACCCCTTCCTCTCCAGTTTCGGAGGAAACAGCAGGGCGGTCCCCACAGCCAGTGTTTCCGAACCAGGGGCGATTTCGCCCCCCTGGGGGCATTCAGCAACGTCTACCGACATTCACTTGTTGTCACAGGAGGGTGGGAGAGACGCGAGTGTATCAGTTCCCCACTGCTGCTGTAATAAACGACCACAAACTTAACACCAATTCCTTAGAGTTCTGCAGTACAGAAACGGGTCTCGCTAGGCTAAAATGAAGGTGCCTGCAGGACTACATTCCTTGCGGAGGCCCCAGGGAAGAATCGGTTTCCTGATATTAATTTTCAGCTTCCAGAAGCCACCTGCACTCCTTGGGTCCCGGCCCTGCCCCCATCTTCAAGGCCAAAGCAGTGGTGGGTGGCATCTTCTTCACGCTGCCATCTCTCTCATTCTCTCTCCTATTTCCCACTTCCATTATAAGGACCCTGGTGACTATACTGGGCCCACTTGCATCATCTAAGCTACTCCTCACCTCCAAGTCAGTGGATCTGCAAGTTTAATTTTACCTACAATCTCAATTCCCCCCCACCACGTGACCTAAGGATCCAAGAACAGGGATGTGAACATCTTTTTTTTTTTTTGTCTTTTTGCCTTTATGTAGAGCTGCACCCACAGCATATGGAGGTTCCCAGGCTAGGGGTCTAACAGGAGCTGTAGCTGCTGGCCTTCGCCACAGCCACAGCAACGCGGGATCCGAGCCGTGTCTGTGACCTACACCACAGCTCATGGCAATGCCGGATCCTTAACCCACTGAGCAAGGCCAGGGATCGAACCCACAACCTCATGGTTCTTAGTCAGATTCGTTAATCACTGAGCCACGACGGGAACTCCCAGGGATGTGAACATCTTGCAGGGTGGTGTGGGGGGATCATGATTTTGTCTACCACCGGCGTCTGCTAAACATCCTGCAACGCACAGGACCCCCTGCCCACAGCGAAGAACCAGTCATCCCCAAACGACAGCAGAGAAACCCTGGTCCAGCCTGACACTGACCAGGACTTAGCTGCTTCCCAGTGACCCTGCTTCAAGTCCATGTCCACAGAGGGGCCCACCATAGGACTTCTGGAGATGACAGAGAAGCTCGGACTCACAATCAAGAAGGAATATTTACCATTTGGGTCAATATTTTTTAAGTGGATGCTGTAACTATACCAGAACCACCAATGATTCTGGAACCATCTGGAACCACCCAGAACCAACCAACTAATCCGCAACCTCAAATGATTCTTCTTTGATACACAGAAAACAGATACAGACTTTAAAAATAAATAAAAGGCATCTTGCCCACCGAAGACACATGAACACACTGAACATAGATCGTTTAAATCTCCTTAGGTAAACAACTTCAGATAACGTGGCTGATTCTGCTTTGCTGCCAGGGTGCTGTGTGGTCTCAGAAATCCCTGAATTAGCAAAAAGCTCACATGTCCATCTCCTCTCCCCACCCCCGGGGAGGGCTGAGCAGCTGATGGAAACTCCTAGTAACCCAGCAGATCTTGGTTCCCAAATCAAATGCCCTCCAGCCCCCAGGCTCCTCTGGGTACCCAGGGGAGTCTCACACGGGCAAGGCCTGCAGCCCCTGGGGCGGCCTTGGCGGGGGAGGGTGGCGCACGAGGCCCTGTCCAGCCCTGCACACAGCAGGTGCCGCCTAGAAAGGATACTCTCCTTCAAAGGCAAACTCCACCCTGCCCCATGGACCCCTTGCTGGCCGAGGTCCCCAGAGTGGGTCACAAAGAGGCAGCAGGAGTTCCTATTGTGGCTCAGTGGGTTAAGAACCCAACTAATATCCATGAGGATGCAGGTTCGATCCCTGGCCTTGCTCAGTGGGCTAAGGATCTGGAGTTTCCACGACTGCAGTGCAGGCTGGCAGCTGCAGCTCCGATTCAACCCCTAGCCTGGGAACTTCCTTAAGCCTCAAGTGCAGCCCTAAAAAGAAAAGAAAAACAAAAAAGGAGGCAACAGAGTGAGTTCTCTTGTGCGGCAGCAATTTAAAGATCCAGCCATTGTCACTGCAGCAGCTCAGGTCGCTGCTGTGGCGTGGAGTTGATCCCTGGCCTGGGAACTTCCACGTGCCATGGGCACAACCAAAAAAAAAAAAAAAAAAGAAAAAGAAAAAAAAAAGAAGAAGAAGAAGAAGAAAAGAGGCAGCAGAGAGTGACTCAGTGGTGGTTTCTGGTGAGATTCCCCCCAGCAGGGATAGGCAGGCAGGTCTGCTAACACCACCTTTTTGTCGACAAAAGAATTCCCTGCTCCCTCCCATATCCATCACAAGGATGAGCAGAGGCACAGTGGCACCCAGCGTGTGTACGTAGCCCACACCCAGGGGTCCCCGTCCCCGAGGGCCCAGACAAGCCTGGCTTTCCGGTCTCTCTGCTCTGCACAGCCAAGTGCTGATTTAACTCCTCTGAGGCAAGTATCCAGCATTCTCTGCCAAAGCCACCACCTCTGCCTCAAAGCTTGGAAGCGACGGCTCTAGTCAAATTGACATGACCTGTGAGAGACCCTGGGGCCGGGGACCCCCCTACACAAGATGTCAGCTACACGGCACACACTGTGTCCACCGGTCCATCCTGCAAACGCTTGCCACGCATCTTCTATATTCGAGACACCCTTCTGGACCCGGAAACCACAGTAGCCAAGAAAGAAGGGCCTCGCCCACGGGGAGCTGAGGTCCAATAATGGGAGAACGGTGAGGACCTGCTCAAGACACCGGCCACATGATCTCATTTAACATTCACCCCAACTTTGGGGACAGGTGACAGGTCATCTCCCCTTTCAGATCATTACAAGCACAGCGGTAAACACCTCACAGGACACAACATGCCCGAATGTAATCATCAGATAACATATACGCCTTCATTCAATCTCCACGGCAGCCCTGGTGGAAGCTCCTATGGGGACGGAGGGTTCCCAACTGAGGATGGTTCCACTCAGGATTTCTCGACTTTACGAAGGTCCGAAAGCGCTATGCGTCCAGTAGGAACTGTATTGTGTATCTTGAAGTTGGATCTTTTTTCGGCCTAGCAAAGTGAGCCACGGCCCCCGAGGTCACGATCACCAAGGTAAACTTGCAGTCACTTGGGACATCGCTCTGTTTTTCACTTGCAGTATAGTATTCAATCCATTACATGAGACAGTCAATAATTTATTAAATAGACTTTGTGCTCCATGATTTCGCCCAACTGTAGGATAGCACAAGTGTTCTGAGCGTGTTTAAGGTGGGCTGGACTACGCCATGCAGACTTGTATGTTCAGGTGTATAAAATGCATTTTCACCTCTGCAATACTTTCAGCTTCTAATGGAAATGTTGTAAGGCAAGGAAGATGGCTATACCCATTTCACAGGGGAGGAAACTGAGGTGCAGAGAGTTAGCAGCCTGACCAGGCACGTGCATGCATTTAGAGCTCATAAGCGGCAGTGCTGGGTGGGACTGGACCCTAGGTGGCCCTGAGGCTCCATCAGGGTGACAAGCCCAAAGTCGCGCAGTTAACAAGACACGACACTGAGTGGGGGCTGAACTTGCACCTCTGGTTTGGGAACTCTTAGCACGTCACCTCTCCTTGAACCTCCTCACTGTGACAGTTTCCTGACCACGACCAAGCACAGCTCAACCGCGGGCACCTTCCTGGCAAAATGCCTCCTTCAGGACCTGGGGCCCAGGGCTCCCACATCCAAGGGGTAGAGAAGGGGCAGGGGGAGGCTTTTTCCTGCGGCCACAGCAGTTCCTCTGTTGCTCAGTCGTCACCGTGAGCCACCTCCCTCCACAGACCGTTGCTAAAGAGAGAGCTCCACTGTAGCGGGAACACCCAACACCACTTCCTTTTCCCATTTCCCAAGCACAGCTCTCACCAGATCGAACGTTAGTCGTGCAAATACCAACCAAAGTGCAAAGATGCTTTAATAATGGGATTTTCTAAGCAGCTGCTGCCACTGGACACAGAGCTTCTTGGCTCTCTCACCCGATCCCCCTCTTTTGGGACCTCTGGGACCAGCTTCTCCATCTCCCATGACCACGTGTGGGGCGGCACGTCTGGTTTTCATACTTGGATTTCACACTTGGATTCTTGTGGCAGAGGGAAAGCCTCAGTGGCATGACCTGACATCTCCATCTGATCTGGTGCCTAGAAACCACTGTGAGTGATCTGTTTGGGGGGGGGGGCCTGGAAACTACCCTGGGCTCCAAGGGCATCTTACCAGCCTCAGGAACCACCAGACTGGAAGTAACTGTGACAGTTATCTGCTCTGCGTGTCTGCCCCACAGTCACACACACCCTTGCTTCTGATAAGAGTGCTCTGATTGTACCTTGAGGATGCACCTTTACCCAACTCTGTCATCCCAGTTTGTGGGGACAAGTAGCCCTCACCTCTCCAAGGAGCACAATCTATCTCCCCCCCACCCCGTGCCCCCGACCACAGTGACTAGTTCTGGAATGGGCACGTGGCCCAAAGGCTCAATCCCTGGACTCTGGTTGGAATTACTGGGGAGAGGAAGCAATATTATATAGAATACAAGCCTGAAGCTGCTGATGGTCACTTGACACCCTACAGGAAAAATCTCCCTGAGAACAGAAGCCATTTAGAAGAAAAGGGGCTAATGAGGAACAGAGGGAACAGATAGGTGGTTGGAGGCAAAGAGAGACATCAGACTGCTGACACTGTGTAAGCCCCTTGATCAAACCATGCCTGAAGCTGATACCCTGTGACTATTTCAGTTACACCAACCTATAAATTTTATTTTTTTATCTGAAACCAATTTGACTGGCATTTCTGTAACATGCAATAGAAAGAGTTGTGCCTAATATTCCCTCATTACAGGCCAGAGCATAATATCAAGGGCAACAAAGCTTAAAGAACATAAAGCAGTGAGTATTAGTGATGTGGCCCCTTTCACAGACCTGCGTTTGTGGAAAAGTCTTCTCCCAAAGACATCAGCATTTCCAAATAACCTCTATAATTAGCTTCCTATGGCCACTGTAAAAATTATCACAGACTTGGTAGCATAAAACAGTAGAAGTACATTCTACAGTCTGGAGGCCAGAGGTACAAAATCCATATTACTAAACTGAAATTATGGTTTTGGCAGGACCACGTTCCCTCAGGAAGCTCTAGAAGAGAATCCATCCCCTAGCTCTTCCAGTTCCTGGGGGCTGCCAACCTCCCTTGGCTTGCAGCCACATCACTCTAGCCTCTGTCTCCTTCTAAGGACAACTGGGATTGCATTTAGGGCCATCAGGATAATCCATGATAATCTCATCTCAAAATGCTTAATTTGATCACATCCACAAAGACTCTTTTTCCCAATCGGATGACAGTCCCAGGTTCTGGGGACCAGGATACGGGCACATCTTTGGGCACCACGACCAGCTGTCTCCCCTGCAGGGTGGCCGAGTCAGACCATTATGTGAATGAGGATGAGACGTCACTGTTCACGACTCCAAAGCTTCAGCGTCTTCAGAGAACCACAGGGAACTACTGGGCAGACTGAGCGACACTAGGAGAAGAAATAACCAGAGCTTTGGAAAAACAGGGTCAGGGTAGAAGACATGCAAAGGGGCAGAGTGCCACGCATGGCTGAGCCGGGCTGGCACCCTGGACAGGTCTCATCAGGGACATTTAGGGGTGCTGGAGTCAGGGGCCTGTCTGCTTGGGCGTAAAAATGCAACTTGACCTCAGAGCAAGATGAGAATAATCAGAATACAGCCCCACATGCACCCCAAAGACCGGGGAGGGGGCGGGTAAGCAGGGAGAGGCCGCCTCTGTACCAGAAGCAGGAGGGAAAGAGCGAGAAGGAGAGAGTATGCTGGGAATCCATGTCCAGCTGGGCTGTTTCTTACAACCTGGGTGATTCTGGTTGGTACCTGCTGTCCAGGGGGTCCTGCCACCAGAGAAAAGGAAAGGAAAGGGCACCAGCTGGAGAAGCAGGTGCTCAGCAGCGGTGCGAGGGTGGGCCCGGACCTCTGGGGTGTTCCCCACCCCCACCAGCTACAGGCCACGCCCACAAGGGTGTCTGAATAGACGGGGATCTAAGCCAGGTGGCTGCTGCTGCCAGTCCCCAGGGGCACTCGGGCAGCTGGGGAAGGCTCCCCCCCACCCCACCCCCGCCCCTGACCACAACCGGAAGCCGCCCCCACCCGCGGGAGTGCTGAGTCGGGACACGCCCACAGCGCGCAGAGAAAAGAGCTCTCCGGAAACACCAAGATCAGAATCGGACTTTTGAGCTTCCGTTGTGGTCAGCAGACCAGGCTCATCAGCCTAAGCGGGGTTCCCCAAAGGGGAGGCATTCCCTTAACACTGGCGCCACCCAAGGTGATCCCGTAGATGGTGCCCAAGACGACCGGGTGGCCTCAGAGTCCCGTTTTGAAATCGCTCCCTACTCATTTTAAGGCCTATTAGGAGAAACCATTTAAAGCCAGCACATGAGGAGTATGTGGTCCCTGTCATTCTTCGCCGCAGCCATGATCCTCTCTCGAGAGGTCACTGAAGGCCTCCCCTCCACCCCCCATCCCGGGCAGACTAACGCCTTCTTCTCTGAGCTCGCCTCTGGCAGAATGCGTCCCTGGAGACCCGCCCAGAACCACCAGACCACAGCCACCAGCCTCAAGCCACGCTGTGCGCCAACCTTGCCTTTTATCAAGATGATTCTTTGAGAATACAGCTTGGACACTGCCCACCCTGCCCTGCCCTGGCTTGGGGTGGCCTTGACTGGTGACAACACATCCCCGGTTCGTCTTTGGAGAGACCCCAACTGGAAGACACTGATTCTGTAACTGAGGGAAGCTGACGGCAACCTCCCTCAATCTTGACCTTGACCTGGAGGTGTGGTCACCTCACATTTGTGGTGTCTCTGACACTACCATGGTCTTGACCTTGGTGGCTTCTGCAAGAACTAGTCTGGGCCTGTGATCCGTCCTTCAGACTTTAACGGCCCCACAGCTGAGACTGAGGCGCATGTGAAAACACCCACCAGTTCCTCCCAAACCTCTTTAAGCCGCCCCGTGAGGGCTCAGGAAGATCCCATTGGAGGGGCAGCCCCCGACACGCTCTAGCTGGGCCTCTCTTCCAGGGAGCCGGGTGGGGCCCCCAGGGCCAGTCCGGTCTGGTGATTCACTGGGAGGTCTTGTAGGACTCAGATGGAGCCATGATTTATTACAGCAAAAGGACACGAGAAAAACCAATAGAGGGAAAAGGTGCCCCGGGGCCAGGCCCTGAGGAAACGGGGCGCCAGCTTCCAGGAGGGCCCTCCCAGTGCGGCCACACAAGAGGCAGAAAGTTGCTCCAGCAATGAGCTGTGACAGACGTACTTGTGTCTACTAGGGACAGTCAGAGACTCAGAGCCCAGGGGCTTCCTGGGGGCTGGTCCTGCAGACACCATCTGCCTGACATGGAGCAAAACCCCAGACCCCAGAAGGAAAGCGGGTGGTCTTCATAAACCACCACGTTTGTGAGAAGTTTCAAAGAGAGCCATCCTTATTATTTGGGAACTGGTGGGAACCCTTCCTAAATTCAAGGTCCCTGACGCCAGCCCAAGACCATCACTGCAAGTAGTCTCGGGCCGGCTCTGTTAACTGGCTATAGAAGGCTCCTTAGAGGGGACCTCCCCTGCTATCCAACCCACTCAGTGGCAGATTCCTGCCACCAACTCCTAGACAGATGAGAAGCCTCTGAAACACTTGTGCTGACAGAGAACTCACTCCCTCACAAAGCATGCTGGTCCACGGTTGGCCTGTGCTGACAGTCTCCGAGTGCAACAGTTGATAAATACTTGATATCATAACTGCCACTCAGTATCTTGATTATTACTCTGTGTCAGGCACTGGGCCCAACACGTGACACACATCAGCAACAAAATACTCACATTTTATAATGGTGTCAACTCCGGCTTAGAGGCATGAAATGACTTGCCCATGGTCCCTTTCCCTTTTTTTTTTCCTTTTACAGCGGCACCTGCAGCATATGGAAGTTCCTGGGCTAGGGGTCGAATTGGAGCTGCAGCTGCAGGCCACAGCCACAGCCACAGCAAATCCAAGCCACACGTGCGACCTACACCACAGCTTGCAGCAATGCTGGATCCTTAACCCACCGAGTGAGGCCAGGGATCGAACCTGCATCCTCAAGGACACTGTATCAGGTTCTGAACCCATTGAAGCACAAAGGGAACTATGACCACTGTCCCATTTTAATGGATGTAAAGTCTAGCCTATTTGACCCTTCAGCTGACCTTGAACCCCTATAAGCAGCTTCCCCGGGGAGGAGCCTCCCTTTCACTGCCCACATTAGCATTTTCAACATAACAACATCCCACTTTTTCTCACTTAATATTTTTCGTTGACTCACTTTTTTCCTTAAAAAATTATTTTATTTCTCAGAAAATTTTATGGTATTCTCTAAATGGAAAACTAGTAATGTCTGCCAGAAATGCACAGCACAAAAATAACTGCAACAGAAAAACAAGCCACGTTACTCCACTCTGGCTGGACCGTGCTACCTGCCGAGTCCTGTTCTCACCCAGCTCCACCCAAAACTTCCTCCTTAACGGAACCGGGAGCAGTGCAGCTGCAAAGGGAAAACGCTTCTCCTTTTCAGGTGCAGTGGTGCTGAAAGCCTTGCCCATAGACAGAGACACCCTCTTGCCCAGCCTTTTGGGAAATGACACACTTTACTGTGTGCATTATAGGAACCTGCACTGTCTGGCTCCGTCAGGCACAGGGAAGCAGGGGCTCCTGGCTCCTTGTGTGCCCCAGGCCCCACTCCGTATCCCTTCCTCTCCCATTGGTTCATTTGTTCTCCAGTCTCTGCGTCCAGGAGCTACATGCCATCAGCATTCCCCTGGACCAGCTGCCCCCTTTGGCGCCCAGCCTGGCCCCCCATTCTCCCTCATTCCTAGTGTCTGCTTCCAGCGGCTCCACTCAGCTGACCTGGAGACTGGCCTGACCTCGGGAAGAGAAAATGCCAGCAAAGATACTGTCCCTCCAGCCCATTCCCAAAATCCAGAGGGGGCTGAGAGAGAAGGGCAGAGGCTCTCTCGTGGGCAAGGCATAACCTGGGATGTGGGGGTGGGGGTGGACTGGGGAAGAGGGTTCAGAGGTTGGAAACGCTGGAGTTCCCACTGTGGCTCAGAGGGTTAAGGATCTGACTAGTATCCACGAGGACACAGGTTTGATCCCTGGCCTCGCTCGGTGGGTTACGAGACTGGCACTGCCACAGGCTATGGCACAGGTCACAGATGCAGCTCAGATCTGACATGGTTGTGGCTGTGGTGTAGGCTGGCAGCTGCAACTCTGATTCAACCCCTAGCCTGGGAACTTCCATATGGGACAGGTGCAGCCCTAAAAAGAAAAATAAAAAATAAAAAGAAGCTGGAAAGGTGATACTTCTCTAAATCGGGACTACATGCAGGATTCTCACGTCCCCAAACTACACGACCCTCTGGTCCAGCCCAACGAAAAGCTCTGAAGAGTCACTCAGTCAGAGTCAAGGGTCCTAATCGGAAGCCATCCTGTGGGACATTCCCAGGCAGCAGGGTAGCAGGCCACCTCCAAAGACATTCCCAGGCAGCAGGGTAGCAGGCCACCTCCAAGGACATTCCCAGGCAGCAGGGTAGCAGGCCACCTCCAAGCACAGAAAGACAGTGCGATGACTGAGAGCTCAGGCTTATGGGGCAAACACACCGGGTTTGAGTCCTGGCTCCATCATCCCCTTATCCAAGCAACTTTCCACATCTGAAACATGGGGTCAAAATAACTCATATCCCATAGAGTAGGGCCGCAGGAACTGCCCAGGGTCTGAGCTCAGTAATGTTACTTTTAATGGAGCTGGGCTCTGAGTCTCAGGCCAAGAACAAGACTAGGAAACGGCCAAAGGCAGGATGTGTGAAGGGGGGTGTTCTCACACACGTGTGCAGAGAATGGCCGAACAGATGGAACTCAGCCCGACCAACATTTGTGTCAAAGAGGTGAGGGTTCAGCCTGAAGATCTGGGGCCTACATATAAAAATCAGGAAATTTCCCAGGAAAAAATAAAGATTGCAATCACCGGGTGGAAAACTCAAGAAGGCCACAGTGAAGCTGTTCTAACATAATGAAGATAAATGTTGCCATCTTCCCCACCTGCCATCCTCTGATGCAGTGCTTTTCAGCCTGGCTGCCTGTGAAAATCACCTGGGAGCTTTGAAGACACCTGGATGCCCAGAAATCCCCCAGCCCGGAAAACAGGATGTCCGGGGAGAGACATGGAGCTGGCTGCCTCAAAAGCTCACAGGCGATTCTAACGGGTGGCCAACGGGGCTGCTCTGATGTCTTTGCAGCCTCCACCTGCCTCATGGAGCCGGTACCAGACACAGACCGGCCCACAGCTTGTTCAAGGTTAATATTAAGGCCAGGCTGGGGACACAAAGCCAGCACGTCGACCCCACTGGCAGCCCCTGCTTTGACCAATGCCCATTCCACAGCAGCTGTGCCGGCTGGCATCGGGCCCCCATGCCTCCTCTCCAGGCTGTGTCACCTCTGCCCATCCTGGGAAAAGGATGAAGGATGAAGCTTGCTGAGGTCCAGGCATGCATGGGAGCACAGAGGTAGGAAGGCTTTCCTTGCACAAGGTCTGGGGAATGCCCCGAAGGCATTCAAGTTTCAATTTTCCTGCCGGGGAAAAAGGGTCTTCTAGCTTAAAATAAGCTTTCTGTAAAACCCTGGAGCCAGACCATGCCCAGAGAAATGCCAGATCCCATCACTTACTGAGAGAATGATCTTTCTGTCCACAAACCTCCTGGATCCACAGGCATCAATAATGAATGGAAGGAAAAGAACGGACCACTTGCCAGCACTGGGGCCAGCCGGGGACCAAGGCTCGGGAACAGACTGGCAGCTGTGGTCAGTCTGGCCTCAGGATTGGTGCGTTACACCAGCTCACCTGCAATCTGGGGCACTGCCCACTGGTTTTGTGCCCTTTCTTTAAGAACAAGGGGCTAAAAAGAAAGAATAAAGCCAGTGTCAGGATGTCACAGTTCCCCAGCCTGTGTTCTGATTCCAGGTCTACAGGGTGAGGCCTCTCCTCGGCCAGGGCAGGGGGCACAACGGAGACCTAAGAGGTGGCCCTCTGGCCCCAGGCCCCAAGTGACAGCAAAACAAAGGCTCACAGGAATGAGGCAAAGAGATGCGATTTCGATCACACAGATAAAGTGTGTCCGGGCCGGAGAACAGTGACAAGTGACATGTGAATCACAAAGATGAGGGCTTCCCAGGAGGCGACATGTCCAGACAGGCCTGAGTGGCTCAGCCTGAGAAACAGGAAAATGGGAAAGAGTGTGATCACGGTGCCGGGAGCCTGGAGAACTCATTCCGAGTTCGGGGCTGGAGGCGTGAAACACAGCTTGAAACCAGCGCTACTCCTCCCCATCCAGTGGGGGCTGGGATCTTCCATTGCCGCTGGTCACAATCCTGGAAGTCAGAATGGTTCTCATCTGAGCTTGTTCTCTAAGTATAGGGTCACTCTGTTGTCCCTGAGGCCCTGTGGAAAGCCGTGGTGTAGATGACAACCCCTGCTATATAAAGCGTGATCCACGTACCAGCAACGGTGAGCTTGCTAGAAATGCAGCATCCAGTCCCCTCCCCAGACCTCCTGCATCAGAATCTGTGTTCCGATAAGGACCCCAGGTGAACTGGGCTCAGGTTCATGTTTGCACCATAGGCTATTTGACTGCTACACGAGAGACCTGTCAGGGCACTAACCTGCTCAAGCGGGTAACAACCACACGGAACGCTGAGGGCTTCATAGCCGGTTTCGGCTGAGGCATCACACACTGACCGTCGCCCCCATCAAACCCAAGGCTAAAGCTGCTTCCTTGGTTCCCAACTCGCAGATCAACAGAGCAACCACTGGTTAAAATGCCTCCCCACAGCCACTGAACTGGACAGAGCAACCTGTCCGGATTTCATCTACTTGTTTGCCATGCTCATTCAAACACTTAGTGGGCACCTACTGTATGTCAGGCACTGAGAAGCCGCAGTCCTGGAAAGCTGGCCTCTTGCAGGAGAGAGAGGTGGTGCACAGGCAGTCGCAGGGCGGAGGGGTGGATGCGCAGAGCACTCAGGGGAGAAATCCCGGGGTCCAGAAGATGCTGTCTCCAGGCCCTCGGAACATGCTTTCTCTTTACCAGGCTTTTCTCTTTGCCTTTTCGGCTCCCTCCTTGGATTAGTCTTGCATGCTATTGGATCGACTGCATTTTCTTTTTTCTCCCTCCAACCACACAAACTTAGTATTTATAGAGTCCATGTATACTACTTAGGTAGTTACACTGACATTTTTAACAGGTACGCTTGACTTCAAGAATAAAGTTAATCGATGGCTCTTTTCTCCTTCTGAATAATACAAAACCCTGCAATGCTTTCACCTTGATCTTCTCCTACCCGCCTTCTGTGTCTGCACGTTCGAATCAGTGGAAGCTATTTTCCCCACCTTTCAGGCCTGTCTGGTTATTTGCCATCTCCTGCCACTGACTGTTTTTCAGAAAAGCTAAAAATCTCAAAATGACTCAAGAGGAACTAGAAAACCTGAACAGATCTATAACCTTCAAAGGAATTGCTTCTGCGGTCTAAGATCTACCTTAAAAAAAAAAAAAAAAACATAATGGGTTTATGTATAGTTTTACTGACAAAGTTTCCTCAAACTTTTAAGGAAAAGGCAACACTCATAAATCTAGCCCAGAAATAGAAAGAAAAACAGTCAGTTCCTTTTATAATACCTGATACCAATCTTCAAAGAAAAACAATGCAAGAATTAAAAGCTTACCTCCTAACCTCACAGGGTACAGGTATAAAAGTCTTAAATACACATTAGCAAATCCTGAGAATGGAGGGATATTAAAACATCAGAAAACTCATTAACTAAACTCACCACATTACAAGATTATAAGAAAAAAAAAAGCAAAAACAGAATAACACAGATGCACAAAAAGTACCAGGAAATTAAAACTCCTTGCAAACTAGGAATGGAAGGGAATTTTCTTGTAACATCAACAATCATAATAAACTTCATATTTAATGGAAAATTCTGGAAGCTATTCCCTTAAAGTCAGGAATAAATAAAACAACGCTATTCACCACCACTGCTTTTTCTTTTTTAACACTGTATTATAGTGTTAACATAACATAGTAAGGCAATAAAATGAAAATTTTAAATAGTGAATGATTGCAAAAGAAACTGCTGACATCTTCATATAAGTGTCTATCCAAATAATCCAAGAAATTCTACAAACTATCAAAACTAATACAATAATTCAGGATCTATTTATAAAAACGAAGAGTATTCCTAAATATAAGTAACAATCATAAAATGTAATACTTATGGCTAACATAGCTGACTAAAACCAGGTTATCATCGCCACGCTTTCCTGAAATCCCATTAGAAATGACTGAAAAGGAGTTCCCGTTGTGGCTCAGTGGCAATGAAACCCACTAGAATCCGCTGAGATGCGGGTTCAATCCCTGGCCCTGCTCAGGTAAGGATGTGGCGTTGCTGTGAGCTGTGGTGTGGGTCACAGACACGGCTTGGATCCACATTGCTGTGGCTGTTGCATACGCCAGCAGCAATAGCTTCGATTCGACTCTTAACCTGGGAACTTCCATATGCTGCAGGTGCAGCCCTAAAAGGACAGAATAAAAAAAAAAAAAAGAAGGCAGCAGTGCTATTTCAACAAAATCCTGATAGGGTTGTTCACAGACCTCAAAGGGTGAGAATTGTTTTTCTGAGAGTAAGACTTCTTATTACAGTTGTGAGCAGATACGTGGAGAAACAGCCCAACAAAACAAAGCAAGAGCCCAGGAAGAAATTGTATATGTTTGCACACACAACACAAAGGCGGCCATTACAGCAGTGAGGATTGTTTTGTTTTGTTTTAAAGCTAATAGGGTGATGGGCAACTCAATCAGAAAGAGTGGAGTTGGGCCCCCACCTTATAGCAAACAGCAGGAGGAAATGACGGATGGCTCAAAGGTCTGAACGTCAAACACAAAACTTGAAAACTTTTAGAAAATAGTTTTGACCTCCTTACAACCTCAACAACAACAAAAAAGTTCTCCTAAATAAGACATGAAAAGCACAGTCCAGGAGTTCCCTGGTGGTGGGTGCACTGGGTTGGGGATCCGGCATTGTCACTACTGTGGCTCGGGTTCGATCCCTGCCCTGGAACTTCCCCGTGCTGTGGGTGCGACCAAAAAAAATTAAATTGCAAAAAAAAAAAAAAAAAAGCACAGTCCATGCAGTAATAAATAGGTTTGACTAGACTACAATTTTAAAATCCCACGTGACAAAATATACCATTAAGAAAAAGGAAAAGATAAAGGAGAGGAAATCCGACAGGGAAATACACATATGAAGAGACACACGACCTCACCAGCAATGCAGGAAATGAAACCCAAGTAAAGGCAGCAAACCCAAGTTCAATCCGAGGTGGAGTATTTCACACGTTGAGATGGCAAAAATTAGTGTGACACGCTGGCAAGGGGAGTGGAGAGTCTAATGCTCTGTGGGTAGCAATGTATGCATATTTGCAAAACCTCTTCAAAAAACATAACGGCAAAGCCCAGAGGCACCTACTCAGACCCAGATATTCTCCTTCCGAGTCTCTGCCCTAAAGGAAACACTCACACAAGGGCACAAGGAGATGTGCAGTGGTTCCTGAGAACCTAAAACGTCCACCCACAGGGATAACTCTGAGCTATGCATCGCTAGAAAACTAGAGGGTGGTTAAAATGAACCAGGTCCACAGGTATCAACGTGGATAAACGTCAAAAACCCAGTGTGTAAAGAAAATCAATCCCCAAGAGATAAATATATTTCATGTAAGTTTCCAAACGCACAAGACGCTAGTGAATGTGATTTTGGAGGCACACATGCTCATAAAAATTTTAAACATGGTCATGGGAGAGATGTACCAATCACAGAACAGCGGTTACCTCCAGGGAGAAAAGGGAATTAAATTGGAGTAACATGCACGGACTTCTTTTCTTTTTTTTAATACCAAGTCATGTGCTACTTTTAACTGACATTTGGCAAGTGTTAAGACTTGTCAGATCCAGAGATGGTGATAAGCAGATGAAAAATGTCCGTCATTAATCTGCAGGAAAATACAAGTGGAAAGCACCATGAGAAACTACCTCATACTCACTAGAATGGCAAAAAAAATATGTATATATTGGCAAGAAGCTAGGAGAATTGAAAGCTCCTACATTGCTGTGAGTGACGAGTGAAATGGAGAAAACAGTTTTGCCATTTCTTATGAAGTTAAACATACCCTGACCATATGATCTAGCAATTTCTCTCCTAGGTATTTGCGCCAGAGAAATGAAAACATGTCCAAAAGACTGATATACAAATGTTCACAGAATTACTCATAATAGCTAAAAGCTGGAAATAACCCAAACGTCCATCCGTGGACGAAGGGCAAATTCTACTGTGCTCAACTAACAGAATTCTTCCGCAATAAAAAAGGAATGATCGACTGATCATTTACAAAAATATGGGTCAATCTCAGACCTTATCCTCTGCAAGAGAAACTAGATTCAAGGGTATACACAGCATGATCCGTGTCTATGAAATCCTAGAACAGGTAAAATTAAGCTAGAGGCAGAAATCAGAGGTGATCTGAGGAGACAAGTAGGAGAAGGGCAAATGCTAATGGACAAGAAAGAAACTTTCCAGAAAGATGTCCTAGACTTCAATCAGAGTGGCGGTTACACAGGTGTATCTATTTATCAAGTCACTGACCTGTACACTGAGAATGGGTGAATTTTATTTTACGGTAAATTGCAGCTTATGGTAGATTTTATTTATTTATGGTAAACTATGACACATTTGTGGTGAATTATATAAATTACAGTTGATTTTTAAAACAAGGAGAGTAGATACATTTGCTGTAATCTCATTTTTATAGACAAATTTTATTGAAAATTAAGTGGATTTTTTTAAATATTGGTAAAAAAATAAAATAAAAAATGTTGGCCATCACTTATACAGACGGTGGGGCAAGAGGTTTCACAGGGAGAATGAAAAACTGAAGGTCATGAATGCTAACTCCTGTCTCTTCCCAGTGGAAGCACTATCTATTTCATCATTGGAGCAG
Organism: Catagonus wagneri; assembly: GCA_004024745.2. Taxonomy (NCBI): domain Eukaryota; kingdom Metazoa; phylum Chordata; class Mammalia; order Artiodactyla; family Tayassuidae; genus Catagonus; species Catagonus wagneri. Next base: position 1,809,212 of record PVHT021183615.1, read on the forward strand.
TCCTTCTAGACACCCGAGGGTCCTTTGAGACCACCTCGTTCCAATCTCTCATTTTCAGAAAAGCCCAAGGTGAGATCTGTCCAAGATCACTGCTGCAGACATCTGTTGCATGCACTGTGCAAAGTCTTTAACCTATAGCTTAAGAGCCCCCACTCCTTTCTCAGGGAAGGCTCTCTCTCTCCCACTGGGTACTTTCTCTGTGTGTCTCTTACGCCAGGTGCCTACAAATGCTGAGGGGCCCTGGGTGGGGGGCGGGGGTGGGGGTGGGTCCTTCCTCTTTCACGGAGCAAAGCTGTGGGTGCCTCCAGACGCTCTTTGCTGACACTTCTGGAGAGGATCGAGGTTCCTCCACCGCAGCCCAGCACACCTGCTCTCCATCACAACCAGGCACGCCCAGCCGCACTCTGTCTGCTCTGAGACTGTTCCTATTAGTCCCACCTCTTGGCCCCACAGAGCCGAGCACCTTGGTTTCTATCTGCTTTCAGGAGGTTTCCCCAGGCTCCTGCCCATTCTGTGAGCTTCCAGTGCCTTTGCAATAAACGCCAGTTTGCTTGCATCAAGCAGAATTGGTTTCGGAAGTTTGCAACCAAAGAACCCCGTGCAACGCATCACCCAGCGGACACAGGGAGGCGGGGCGCATGGCCCAGAGTTCTGAACTCTCAAGGACATCTCTGGGCATGGCAGCCACCCAAGCTAACTTCAAGGATCCTCGATATCAACGCCTCAATCCCCCCAGGCTGCTGCGACACAGAACAAGAAAATGATCACATATCTGAGGGAGACCGGAAGCAGGGCGGACCTGCTTTAATTTCGTCCTTCCCACAGCCTGGTAATGTAGCGATGACCCCACTTTATCTACGAGGACGCTCAAGAGGAAGAAAAATGTTTTTGCAAGGTTACAGAGCTCATAAATGACAGCACCAGAACTAGAGCCAAATCTGTTCAACTTTAAAGCCTGGCTTTCGTCACCTCATCACATGGCCTCGCCCCAAGGAAACATTCAAGTCTTTGGCTTCTCCTGCTTTACAGTTAGGTCACCGGGACTTCAAATTAGGCATCGGAGGCCCAATGGGATGTTGGCTGCGCCCACAGCGTAGAAGGGTGGGGCGAGGGGGAACCAATGCATACACTGAACCGAACACTGACCCAGGAGAGCAGAACAGGGATAAGGTGCTGGTGATGGGGTGCGGGGGTGAAGGGGACACTGCAGCCTTAGGGAGAGCAGACTGCCCCCCCGGGAACAGTGTGGGAAACCTCCACATCCCTGACCAGTGAAAGTGAATTCTTTTTGCTTGGAGAGAAACACATGGTCACGTTCCCATGGCAATGGAGCATGCTCACTGTTGTCCATACCTGTCAGTGAGTGACTCAGGGCTTTGGCATTGCACTAGCCCAGTCCTAAACCATGAGCTAATCAGCTGAGAATGCCTACACTCTGGCTGGGCAGGGGGTAGGGAGCAAATAGTGTCTCTGAGTGTTCCTCTGAGGCTCCTCCGAGAGCGCGGGGATCAGGTCTCCTTGGCTTTGGCATAGCATTTGTGACACCTGACACTGTCTCTGCTCGCAAGGAACCTGAGTGTGTTCTGGGCTCTCTAGCAGAGAGTTTCAGCTAAAGTCAAGGGCAGGGAATTAAACGTGACCTGAAAAGTGAATCAAGTCGGGTTGCACAAACTGTTGAAATCGGGAAGAACGGCTGGGAGGTGGAGAATTCCAACTTCAGACCAA
>PVHT021183615.1:1811036-1841067 GCA_004024745.2 Catagonus wagneri
CAGTAAGAGCCATAGCCTAGATCCCTAAGAGACCCCAGTGCAAAGACCTCAGCAGGAACCTGGAAGCCACAGGAATGCCCTCAGACCAGCCAGGAAAACCTTCAGTGGTTCCCAAGGAACTCAAACGATTCTAACAGTTTAACAAAAAAGACCTCTCCAGGGTACCAGCAGATTCAGCCAAAGGTTACACAAAAGGGTTTTTTTTTCCTCCCAGCTCAACAAAGGGAACACCTGTCGTCCCCGCTTAGTCTCGGGAGTCAATCAAGAGGCTCGGTTGTACACAGGGAAAATCCAAAAAGGAAAGTCCATCAGAGGAGGAGACTGCAGAGCAAGGAGACATCCCACCTCCCCAGTTGTCAGAGGAGCTGGGCCTGTCCTCACCCCGGAGGGCCGTACACACAGACTATCCCAATTCCTGCTCAGCAGGCAGCCCTCTCCTGGGAGGTGGGGTTACCGATAGAGAAGTGGGCCAGGGTGGTTTCTGAGTCGCTCTCATCACCACCAGCCCCTCAGCATCACTAGCCAGAAAAGGTTTATGCTGGAGCACAGCAGGTGCCAGTCCCAGCAATGGACTTGTTGGCTCCTGGGACGCAGAGGGCCGAGTGTCCACACTGGGTGTCTACACTGCCCACAGCACCCAGCTGACATGTCTTACGCACTGAAGAAATTCAATAAAGGTTTGCTGAACCATGGTGAATGAATGAATGAACGAATGAATGAAGCCTTTCTGAATAGTTCCCTCAGTTCATCACCTCCATCACTGTTAAGAGGACTAAGCCTTAAAGTCTCAGAAGGCAGCCAGCCTGCCACCCCTGAGCTCAGAAACAAGGGCCCTCTTTTTTTTTTTTTCCCAATGGCTGCACCCATTGCATATGGAAGTTCCCGGGCTAGGGACTGAATCGAAGCCGCAGCTGCAGCAACACCAGATCCTATAACCCACCGTGCTAAGCCAGGGATCAAACCAGAGCCTCCGCAGTGACCAAGCCAAGGCAGCCAGGTTCTTAACCCACTGTACCACAGAGGGAACTCTGAGGGCCTCTTTATTGCACAAAAATGGAAGCAGGGCTGAATTCTGAGGCCCTCTCGGTTCTGAAATCCACAGGTCTCTAAGAGAAAGGAACTGAAAATAAAGAAATGCATCCGCCTAGTAAGGGTGTACTGTACAGGAGGGGAGGGAATAAAATCCTGGTGCGCTGTGCCAGGAGCAGCCAAGTCCGCTCGGCAGGCAGGCTGCTGGGGCTTCACCCAGAGCAGATCCCCTCCCCCTCACTGTCAAGTGCAACCCCCACCAGGAACAAGCTCAGTATATGAAAGAGGGGAAAGGCGTACACGGCTTAAAAAAAAAAAAGGGAGGACTAAATCACTGAGCCAGCATAACTGCGGCCCTGCTAGGGCACCAGCGAAGGAGGACGGAGGGTGGGTACGGGACCCCCGGGCAGCCCGCCTGCTGGCAACCTTCCTGCCTCTAACACTCCGGTTACTCTGAGCCCCGAAGCCAAGGCGACGAGGGTTCAGGAAAAGGGGAGCCAAACGTGCCAACATGAGGCTCCCTGGCCTCCGGCTGACTCTCCTTACAGTCGCACAGGCCCGGACGAAGGCAGCTCATGGCTGAGCATCTTTTTACAAGGCTCAGCGCGGAGCAATGAAGGGACTCCAGGTAAACCCTCACCGGTGTCTCTAACAGAGAAACCAATCACCCTTAATGACACAGGGCAGGCTGCCACGCGTCCTATTTCTGGAATGGTTGCTTCCCATTCTGGAAGGGAGCGGGGAGCGGGGGCAGTACGATGTGGGTACAGAACGCAGGAAAGGGAGGTCAAGTGCAGCAGGTCTGATTTCAGAGCACAGAGGGGCTGGGAGAGAATTCAAGTCCCCACGCCACAACTTCCCTGATCCAGACCCGGAGGGGAGCGGATTAGACACAGAAAAAAGAGGAGCAAACATGAGGTGAGATCTGGCGGAGGTCAAGGAACTCTCCAGTTCCATCTGCCGGCATGAGAGAGGGCCCCAAATTTCGCATGGAGCTTTGCAGCCAGAGCAAGAGGGAAATGTGTTCTGTAAATGGCCCTCCGTGTCCTTAAGATAAAATTAGCCACCTGCTCAGAGGCAACGCCATTCTTGCTCTAGCACCTCAAGAAATCCCTCCCACGAGTTCATAGAAAGAAAGCAGTTTAAAAAAAAAAAGTCTTTAAAGACGTTGAGTTTCAGAGGGCTGTTCATTTTAACCCCTGGTTTGATCCAGGTCCTTCAAAAGCCCAAGTATCAGTTTCCAGCTGCAGGTCCTCCCCCTGCCCCCCACCCCATGTCAGCGAAGGCCTGGCTGATAGAATAAGTAAAAGCCCCAAAACTGCCACATCTGGGGAGAAAGGCAGGCACGGCAGAAACAGCCACTCATCTGCCATAACAGGACACCAAGAGATAGTGTTAAATTTAACAAAACACGAAACAACATCTAAGCATTCCATGGAAAACTGTGGAAGGAAGTGCCAGGAGAACTAAAAATACAGTGTGGCTGGAAAGGGGAGTAGAAGGCTGTGAGTGCGCTGCTTCATGCTCTAAACCCTTCGGGACTATTTGATTGTGTTTTCCACCACGTGTACACTACTACTTTTGTTTAGAGTAAAAGAAAGGCTTTTAAGGGTACAGCACAGAAAACCAGGAAAAGACCACCTGCCGGAGTGAGTGCAGGGCGAGGGAGTGTGTGCTGTTACCAGGATAACCTTGAGGTTGCTCTGATAGACACACCAAAGTCAATCTCCTGGAGACGTCAGAATTAGTAAGGACAGATCCTGCACCTCCCCAAGCACCGGGTACAGACACGACAGCATCACACCACCAGCGGCAAAGGAGGACGGCTCCTCCACACGGTCCCGCAAAATTCCGATGCCAGGCTTCTGACGCCTGACGCTTCCAAGTCAGCCAACTTTACGGAAATCCAGCTTGCCTAAGAACCTAAGCCCTCTGTTCCACTCGATCATGCCAGCCCTACTTATCCTCAGCTTTCAGAGCCAGTGGGGTGGGTTGAAATCCAATTTGCTGACACACGGACACCCACCTTCCCCAGAGGCAGGAGCGTTTTCACAAATAACAGTGATTTATCCTTGGGCATAAAGTCACTGAGCTGTGGAATCTGGAAGCTAGTTAATGTCCTCAGCTTGGAGATGAGGATGCCCGGCAGTGAAGGGAGACAGGCCGAAGTCTTAAAACCAGGGGGTGGCAACCTCAGAACTTACTTCCCCAGAGTTCCAACCCAGTACCCTCTCCACTATATCAAGAATTCTCTGAAGCTTTGACATGTTAAATGGCGACCCGGAAAGAGGATTCTGCTCTCAAAGGTGCATTAAACCAGGTCTTCCCGGAGGCATTAGGTGACGACCCCACATCATGAATCTAAACATGCTATCTGCCTCCGCTCAGGCCAGCCACCTCTTACCCAACCACATGCGTGGTCTTCACTGTAGCCACCACCTCCCCTTCATTCCCCACCCAGCAGTCACAGCGATCCTTCTTAAAACACCCATCAAAACTCACGGCACGTTAGGAGTTCCCTTGTGGTGCAGCAGGTTAAGGATCCGGGGTTGCCACTGCAGCAGCTTGGGTCACTGCTGTGGTATGGGTTCGATCCATGGCCTGGGAACTTCCATATGCCCTGGGCACAACCAAAAAACAAAACAAAAAAAATCATGTCACAACAGAGAATCCATAGAGACTGAGAGCAGATAGGTGACCACCACTGGCTGGGGGAGCGAGGGCCGACGGTATGGCTGCTGACTGCTTGACGGACACAAGGTTTCCTTCAAGGGTGAGGAAAATATTTTGGAAATAAACAGAGGTGGTGGTTGAACAATGCTGCATACGCACTAAAATGTCAGTGAATCGTACAGTTAAAAATGGTTAATTTTACAGAAACAAGCACACTGTAAATCAACTTTTTCTTCTTCCTCCCTTTTTTTCTCTTACGGCCATTACCTGCAGCATATGGAAGATCCCAGGCCAGGGACTGAATCTGAGCTGCAGCTGCGACCTATGGCATAGCTGCAGCAACAGTGAATCCTTTAACCCACTGACCAGGCCAGGGATCAAGCCTGTAGCTCTGCAGTGACCTGAGGCGCTACAGTGGGATGCTTAACTGACTGTGTCACCGCAGGAACTCCCAAGCAACTATACTTCATAAAAATAAAGTAAAACGGTGAATCTTATCATTAGGTGAATTTTACCTCAATCCTTTAAAAAAAAAAAAATCACATCATGCCTCCAGTCAGATATCTCCAGTGGTGGCCCACGTTCCTCGGAGTGAAAGCCCATGTCCACAGGGGTCTCCCTCCTTCCCTCCATTCCAGACCAATGGAGAAGCCAAGAGCACATCCACGTCTTGGCCGAAGTGCATTAACTCTTCCCTCCCCCGGGACACACACTCCTCAGACATCCACGGGCTTGTTCCCTTGTTTCATTCTGGTCTCTGAGCAAATGTCAGCAACCAGAGACCCTTCCTGTTGACCCCATTTAAAATAGCAACTCCTCTGATCCAGCATTCCCACTCCTGGGCGTCTATTCAGTGAAAACCATGGCTCAAAAAGACATATGTACTCCAGTGTTCACTGCAGCACTCTATACAATAGCCAAGACATGGAAACAACCTAAATGTCCATCGACAAAGGAGTGGATAAAAAAGATATGGTACATATACACAATGGAGTATTACTCAGCCATTAAAAGGAAAGAAATAACAGCATTTGTAGCAACATGGGTGGACCTAGAAATTATCATGCTAAGTGAAGTCAGTCAGACACCAACATCATATGCTATCACTTACATGTGGAATCTAAAAAAAAAGGACACAATGAACTTCTTTGCAGAACAGATACTGAGACTCACAGACTTTGAAAAACTTAACGGTTTCCAAATGAGACAGGTTGGGGGGTGGGGGGATGCACTGAGGGTTTGGGATGGAAATGCTATAAAATTTGGTTGCGATGATCATGATACAACTATAAATGTAATAAAATTCATTGAGTAATTAAAAAATGAAATACCAAATCCTGGAGTTCCTGTCGTGGTTCAATAGTAATGAACGCAACTAGTATCCATGAAGATGCCAGTTCGATCCCTGGCCTCGCTCGGTGGGTTAGGATCCGGCGTTGCCATGAGCTGTAGTGTAGGTCACAGACACAGCTCAGATCTGGTGTTGCTGTGGTTGTGGCCTAGGCCGGCAGCTCCAGATCTGATTCAACCCCTCGCCTGGGAAGTTCCATATACTGCAGGTGTCGCCCTAAAAAGCAAAGAAAAAAAATAAAATAGCAACTCCTGTCACCCTCTGCTCTGCAAAGAAAACAGTCCCTCATTATCACACAGCGATTTGTCTTCTAGTGCCTGCTTTCCCCCAGGAGAATCTAAGCATTGGCAGGGACTGTGTTAAAAATGCCCAGCACCTAGAACAGGGCCTAATGGGCAACCGGTGCTCGCCAAAGACGTGTGCTGAATGCACGAAACGAACGTTCATTTGTTCAAGGTTCAACAGTCTTTCACTAGGGATCACCCTCTTCCTCCCAAGGGGCATCGTGACAGGCTGACTTTGACAGATGTTCACTGTCCCTTGAAGCTGCTGTTACATGGCAGTTAAACCAACACCCCTGTTTTTCTAATTCTGGAGCCCAGAGGTCTGGAATCAGCGGCACTGCATCAAAACCACGGTGTCAGCAGGGCCTCACTCGCTCGCGGGTGCCGAGAGGCTTTGCTCCTCGCCTTTCTGGATTCCCTGGTGGCCGCAGGCAGCCCTTGGCTAGTGGCCACATTGCTCTAGTCTCCGCGTCTGCAGAGAGGCTGGGACACAGCCTTAACCCTGAGTGATGGGTACGTGGGCTCATCAATCCCAGCTTGCAGACGAGGCAGGCTCTGGGCAGCTCTGCCCGCCCAGGCTAGACAAGGCGGCCCAGAAACCAAGGAGAACACGGCCCACGGGCCACAGGCTGCTAATCACTAAGCCAAAGGCAGTGACTCCAACCAAGATCAGCCTCCCGCAGCCCCTTCTTTGCATCTGTATAGACCGTTCCCAGATTCTCGTTCGAGTTCTGACACACGTGATAAACCACATTCCGCTTTAGAGACACGGGCCTCCAACACCTCAAATTCAACATGTCCAAAACCATATGCCATTCCCCAACCGAGCCCTGCCAGGTGTGCGGATCATTCAAGAATAAAGGTTATGCGTGCAGCAGAGTGTCGTGGCCCTGGGCACTAAGGTGAGCGATGGGTCCCATGTCCACCGCTCCACTCACTACTCCGCGACCTTCCCTGAGTCCTGTTTCTGAAATCACGCTTGTGAAATAAGCCTGTTGGATCTGATGATCCATCTCTGAGGCCCCTTCCCAGCATCGCAGCCAGTGAGTCTTCAGAAGAAGCAGAGGGAGCCGGGGACCCGCCCTCCAGGCCTCCCTCCACCACCAAACAGAGCCTACAATACACCACCAGGCCCTGCAAAGGCAGGATGCATTTCTAGGGCGCTCCCTGGGAAAGGCTTTCCAGCATACCTGCTCAACTGAGCAGCCTGAGCAGGCGGGGACTCTGTAAATCTCTCTGGCCAGGGAAAAGTTTAAAACCCGGTCACAGCGTCAAGGAACCTGAGAGGAGCACCCTTCCACGGCCCCGGCTGCGGTGCAGCTGGCAGAGGCAGCCAGCCTCTCACCACACGGGTGCTGAGAGTGGGAAACAAACTGCATTTCTCATTTCTCCTCCAACCCCCCCCCCTTTTTTTTTTGTCTTTCCTCCAACGTATTTTCCCCCCAGTGTCCTCAGGAGGCCAAGTTGGATGGCCAGGCTCAAGCTGAGTTCAACACCCGCATGCCCGCCTGGTGAGCTACGCCAGAGGTGGAGGAAAGAGAACACCCCCGGCGGTCAGGACAGCACCATCACGCCTGCTGCACGCACAACCTCTGGTCTGGAAAAGAGAGCTGCATCTTCACGCCTCTGGCAAGGTCAGCCACCCTGGGCACACACCTGGCCTTGCCAGTCTGTGCGATGGCCACTGCCAAGTTGCCCCCAGAGCTCTTCTCTGCCATCGCTCAAACCTGACAGCGTGAACAGCTAACTCACAACCAGCCCCCGTCTCATTCCAAAAGGCAATTGACGGGGACAGGGAAGGGCCGGGCTCTTTTCTTCTTCTCTCCTCCCAGCCTGGAGGAATATTCCTAGCTTATGACTAGTCCAGCTCCTTAGCACCTACACAGGAGACCAGGAAAGGAAAGAGAGAAGAAAAGAAGAGGCTGGGATCCAAGGATCCCCCTCCTTGGAGTTCTGAAGGCTCAGGAGGAGGAAACGAAGCCTTGAGGTTAAGAGAAGAGTTGTGGGAATCGTGCGGGCTTAACAAACGATGAAACGAGTGAGGTATAGGCTTCCTGGCAGCCTTGCCTTTTTTTGTGACGAATGTCTTTGCATTTCTAGCCGTGCAACTGGCAACCTCATCTCCTATTAGCACGGATGAGCAAAATCTCACCGCCGGACTACCCAAGAATGGTCTCTAGCTGCCTGCCTGGCACCTCACCAGCGTGCGCCTTGGACATGGCACACGAAATCTCTCCCACAGTATAAAACGGGCCTCACCACTTCCCACGGGCCTTTTCTCAGCCTTCATTTCTCCCCGAGATCCTTGCAGCCGTTGCCTTTACACCCTGAGACTTTTCCCTTGATGGTCCAGGAGAGCTGGACCAGTTCTCTCAAACCCCATCCAGGATTCCATCACCACCACATCTTGTCAGTTACCATTTGGGGGTAGGTTTCCACTCCCTTCCCTCCGGAATCAACTGACCTTGACTTTCCCCTGGGTACCACTCTTGTTCCTTCCTCAGTCCACACACTTGGGATGATCCACTCCCCAGCGATGCCATCCCGGGCTCTACTGCACAAGTGCCTGGCGATATTCCTTTTTTGATGCAAGTATTGAGAGTTTTAGAATCTTTCCCAAGAGGTGTCTAAGCTAGAAAATGACGCCGACATGGAGGAGAGTAAAGCCAAGAGATGGAGAGTTCTGATGACCCTGCCTTCACCTCGTCTACTCGTGATTCACTGCTGAGTAACGAATTAGCCCAAAACTCAGTGGCTGTGAACAACTAACGTGACATCTCAGTTTCTGCAGGTCAGAGATCTAGGTACAGTTAACCCAGACTTGGAGCCTGACCCCGGGTTTCTCACAAAGCTGCAGCCCAGGGCTGTGGTCACCTCAAGGTCCAACTGCCAGCGAATCCCCTTCCAAGTGCATTCACGTGACTGTTGGCAGACCTCGGGTCCTTGCTGGCTGTCTAGGTGTGAGTGCCTTGCCACGAGATGCTTTAGTTCCTGGCTTCCATCATGATTCCTCTTCTGAGTTCCAGCAGCTGGGGGAGAGGACGCGCCTTCTACGTTGGGCTCTCAGTTTTTCAACTGCTTCATTCCTCTTCGCTTGTTCACGACCAAGCAGCACGGCCCAAGGCGCCCCACCATTTCAGTACCTTCTTTGAAATTTTCTAAGGAGCCTGGATCAGCAAGGATTGGGAGAAACTATGAGAAACACCCTCTGTATACCCAAATGGGTCCCTCCACCCGTGAAGTCCGCATATAAGGTAGACCAGATGCTCCTAGGAGCTCTCAACTGGGGATCTATGGGGTCATCCCAGGACCCTGTAAAGATTCCAGGGCAGCCTGGTGAGCAGAAAGCTGCTGGCCAACATGGAATTTCTTTGGTGGGACTGTGTAAGACTGGGTAACTAGATAGCCTTGGCATGCTGATCTAGGGTGGCCCAAGTTGTTTATAGAGACGTGGGCCCACACATGGCCTGCTTCAGCCACCTACTCTCATGGTCATCCCCTTGACTTGGTATTTTAAATCAGTGTTTCTCAAGCCTGGATGAACACTAGAATCACCAGGGAAGCTTTGAAAAAGCAGGGTGCCTGGGATCCGGCCCATACAGATTAATCGGAATCTCAATCACAATCAAAACACCCAAGCTCTGGGTCGTGTGTGTGTCTGTGTGTGTTTTTAGTATCTCCATAAAATTCTAACATTGAGAAGGCCTGCTTTAAATGGGTGGCCACAAGTCTCAAACTGACACTCAACTCTTGCTGCTCTGCCTTAAAAGTAAATTCAGTGGAGGAGTTCCCTAGCGGTTAGGACTCAGTGCTTTCATCGCTGCAGCCTGGTTTCAATCCCTGGTCTGAGACTGAGATCCCACATCATGCTGCTGTACACTGTGGCCAAGAAAGGAAAGGAAGAAAGGAAGGGAGGGAGGGAGGAAGGAAGGAAGGAAGGAAAGAAGGAAATATGCTGTCTTTAAAAATTATTTAAAAGTAAATTCATCGCATTTGGAGTGGATAAGCAATGAGATCCTGCTGTATAGCACAGGGAATTCTAGTCACTTGTGATGGACCATGATGGAGAAAAGCTTGAGAAAAAGAATATATATATGTATGACTAGGTCACTTTGCTGTACAGTAGAAACTGACACAAGACTGTACATCAACTATAATGGAAAAAATAAAAATTGTAGAAAATGCAAATTCAATGGGCAGATAATTCAGGCATCTCTGGGACACATCAGAAATCGTGTGCTTTCCTAAGTTCCCCAGTGCAGAAGTGCTAGAGTCTTTGCTACTCCAAGTGGGAGCCAAAAAACAAAGGGAATGGGCAAAGTTCGGTCTGTTCTTACGGCTTTTGCACTCACTGTCACCTCTGCTGCAGTGCCTAGCCCCCAACTCCTGCCACCCCCCACCCCTGCTCTTCCTATGACTGTATTCAGACATCAGCTTAAATGGGAGCTTCCCCCAGAAGCACCCAATCTACACAAGCCCCCGTGTGGTTACTGCCAATGGCATGAACCGATTTACTTCTCCACCATTTCCCACTGGCTAATGCTCTTCTCGTTGACTTGGGTGTGTCTGCTTACTGCCTCACTCCACACGCCTCCTCACCACAAAGCAGACCTGGTGACCTGTCGGTCTTGCTCACGACATTCCAGCACCCGACACACCCGCTCAATTAGTGCTAATTGACTGGTAGAGCGGTGTCACTATTTCCTTTTATTTCTCCATCTTCCCTGCCACCACCCAGCCTGGGCCCTCATGCACAGCAAGTCGGCAGACGGCTCCAGGAACTGGATCCTGCCTCAGCCCTGCCTTGACCCTGGCAACGCTACCAGGGGAATCGTGTTGGCATTCCCCTTGTCAAATCAACTCCTTGTCCCCGTCCTTCTGGCCTTGAATGGCCTCCATGTCCCCAAATGTGCACGCTTGCCCCTACCTCCACGCTGCAGGCAAGTCTTTCCCTCTGCCAGGTGCACTCTCCTGGCTTCGCGGCACAGCCACACCTTCTCCTGCCTCCCAGGTGTGGTTCAGGTGGCAGTTCCTCTGCAGACACCGGCCCCTCCTCTGGTCTCCTCCAGAACTTCCTGTCTGCAACCCAGCCTTACTCAGAGGACAGCCTTCCACCTCAACTGCACGCTCAGACAGCATCTCTGAGAGGACGCCCAAGAGCAGGGCTTCTCACACTTTCCTGGGGTGGGAAGTCACCTGGAGAGCTCACAAGGCGTGCAGTCAAGGTTTCATGAAATGGGATCTGATCTGGGCCTCTGTCCTTGTCCCACATTCCCTAGGTGACTTAGAGACCTACCAAAAGGGAGCTGTACTGATTTTTTTTTCCCTGCTTAAAATCTATTTATTTTTAAATTACTCAATGAATTTTATCACATTTCTACTTGTAAAATGATCATCACAACCCAGTTTTATAGCATTTCCCTCTCAAACCACCAGAGTATCCCCCCACCGCCCCCAACCTGTCTCATTTGAAAAACATAAGTTTTTCAAAGTCTGTGAATCAGTATCTGTTCCAAAAGAAGTTGTTTCCTTTTTTAGATTCCACATATAAGTGATAGCATACGATGTTGGTGTCTCACTGTCTGACTGACTTCACTTAACATGCTAATCTCTAGGTCCACCCATGATGCTGTTATTTCTTTCCTTTTAATGGCTGAGTAATATTCCATTGTGCATATGTACCATGTCTTCTTTATCCACTCCTCTGTCGATGGACATATGTGATATCATATGATATTTGTCTTCGTCTGACTTACTCCATTTAGTATGATAATCTCTAGGTCCATCCGTATTGCTGCCAATGGCATTATTTCATTCTTTTTTATGGCTGAGTAATATTCCATCATATACACGTACCACATCTTCTTTATCCATTCCTCTGTCAATGGACATCTAGGTTGCTTCCACGTCTTGGCCATTGTCAATAGCAAGCTGCACTGTTTTAGTACATCAGAACTTTAACAGAAATTGTCCAAATTCTGCCCATTTCCACCAACTGAGAATACCTGGGAAGGACCCGACTTGGTTCACAACCTCCTCTCACACAAACGTGCTCTCCTTCAAGTGCTGAAAGCTACCCTCTGATTGAAAAACGGTTCCCCAAGTGGATCCACATCTGAACCCCTGGAACCTGCAGTTGTTACCTTATGTGGCAAAAGAGACTTGGCAGGTGTAGGTAAGCTAAGTGTCTGGAGATGAGAAGGTTCTGCTGGGTTATGTGGGTGGGCCCTAAGTATAATACGAGGGTCCTTATAAGAAGGAGACAAATGCAGTTCCCTGGTGGTTTGGGGGCTAGGATTTGGTGCTTTGGCCACTGCGGTCCAGTGTGTCATGGCCAAAAAAAAAAAGAGACAAGGTCAAAGAGAGAAGAAGCCAAATGGAGCCCTGAAATGGGGAGAACACAATAGAATGGCAGCCACAGGCTGCAGAAAGAGCTTCTAGAAGACTGAAAAGGAATGGAATGGATTCCCCCCAGGGCCTCCAGAAGGAACCAGACCGGGATGCTGATTTTAACCTTGTGACACATTTCAGACTTCAGACCTTCTGCTCCACGGGAGAGGACGTGTTGTTTAAAGCCGCTATGTTGGCGGCAATAGGAAACGAATACACTTCCTTTTCTGTGACACGACAAGGTAGAGTTCTAAGTGGCAAAGGATGCTGACTTTCTCCTGAGCTCCTTGCTGAAGGACAGCACAACAAGCTCCCTGCGGACAGGGCTGGCTCGCTTGGTTCACGCCTGTGTCCCCAAGGCCTCGCTCGCGTCGGCCAGGGACATGTGTGGATGTCAAAATTCCTCCAAGAAGGCCCATATTCCAAGCTGGAACTTGGGACCCTCCCCGATAGGCCTGGGAGCCTAACCCCAAAGGTGTTTCCGTAAAGGAGATACATGAAGATCCAGCAATAAGTCACCGAGCTTGAATATCCTGGGGGAAAACCACTGCTGTATTCTGACCTGAGCAAACCTAGGTCAGACACACTCTGCTTCTCATCCTGAAAAGTATGGCTAAGAGCTGTGCTGCCCAATATGGTATCACCAGATGCATATAACAATTTAAATATAAGTTAACTACGGAGTTCCGGCGCGGTGCAGTGGAAACAAATTCGACTAGTATCCATGAGGATGCGGGTTTGACACCTGACCTCGCTCAGTGGGTGCGGGATCTGGCGTTGCCGTGAACTGTGGTCTGGGTCGCAGACACGGCTCGGATCCAGCATTGCTGTGGCTGTGGTGTAGGCCGGCAGTTGTAGCTCTGATTCGACCCGTAGCCTGGGAACTTCCATATGCCATGGGTGAGGCCCTAAAAAAAGCAACGGATGAATGAATGAATGAATTAATGTTAATTACAAAGAAAATGGAAGACCCAGCCCCTCGGTCACACTAGCCACATCCCAAGGACTCGCCAGCCACACGTGAGTGGCCACTGTGCCAGACAGCACAACTAGAGACCATTTCCATCATCACGGACCTACTGCACTGGGCTGGCTACGAGCATCTCTCCAAATGCTCTTGGCTCCAGCTCCAGCCCCCTAACTAGAAAACCTTAGAGGGAGAGAAACGAGCCACCACACCCCATCCTACCTGGGGATCCATTCTTGAGCACGAGTCCTTGGAGCTTGGAGTGGTGTCCAGAGATTTTGGCCCATATTGACCTGACTTTTCATTAAAAAGACTATCTCTGGAAAGTGAGAAGCCAGAAGAGCAGGTACAGAAACTGCAAATAAGAGACAGGACTTGTGCGGGTGGGTGGGTGGGGTGGGGGGAGGTTAGAGAGGGAGGAAGGGTGGTGGGGCAACACTAAGGAAATAGACTCTGGCAATGTCATTATGAGCAGAAAATTCAAATGTTGAAAAGGAGGCCTCCCTTGAGATCAAAACGCACGTAAAACAATCACCAGCCTACAGAGGGGCTGCACACTGCTCAGGGAAGGGTCTGTAGAACAGACCTTTATCTGCTGTGGATACTGTTATCCACTCACTGTCCCCATTAGGGGCAACGCTATGGGGGGAGAGATGGGAAGAGAAAAACCAACTGAAAGCAAAGACACAAAACTTTTCCATATGGAAAATTTAGAAGGTCCCATCGTGGCTCAGCAGAAACGAATCTGACTAGGAACAATGAAGTTGCAGGTGAGATCCCTGGCCTCGCTCAGTGAGTTAGGATCCAGCATTGCCGTGAGCTGTGGTGTAGGTCGCACATGCAGCTCGGATCCCGTGTTGCTGTGGCTGTGGTATAGGCCGACAGCTGTAGCTCCAATTCGACCCCTAACCTGGGAACCTCCATATAGAGCAAATGTGGCCCTAAAAAGCAAAAAGAAAGAAAGAAAAAGAAAAAAAGGAAAAGAAAATTAGAAAACTTGAAAATGCACGGTGCTGGTGAGGCTGTGGGTAAATGGACACTTGCAGACCTAGCTGGTGGACGGGTAACAGAGCCACCTCAGTGGAGTCAATCTGGCACCTTCTAACAAAATTATAAACATACTCTTTGCTCCAGCTTTTCAAGTTCAAGAACTGGATCCCTCCCTGACATGCCCCCATGTGCAGAATGAAGACAGCACAGAGCATGAACAGCAGGTTAAGGTAACAAGAAAAAATGAGCAGCAGCCTATATGCCGAACAGTGAAATGAGTCAAGAAGGCATTTAAAATACAAGGACCCTTTATGGGGGGTGGCCATGCCCTCGGCGTGTAGAAGTTCCCAGGCCAGGGATCCAACCTCCACTACGGCAGCGACTTGAGCCACAGCAGTGACAATGCCAGGCCTTTATCCCACTGTGCCACCAGGGAACTCCCCCGAGGACATTCTTTCCATTGACTAAACTGCAAGATACATTTTACAGGTTTAAAAAGGCTACAGCAAGGAAAAGAAAAAGGGATCTACCGCAGGTATGAAGGGAAATAAAGTCACAGGTATATCTGTTAATATCTGCACTGTTTCTTCTACAGCCACAAGAAACTGGCAGCCTGCTCACCTCTGGGGAAGGGGATTGGGAGGCAGAGGACGGGGGTGGGAGGGAGGCTACTATCACTCTGTATTTTCCAGTGCCGATCAAATGTCGGAATTGATCTATATTTTACCTATTCAATGAGAACAAAATTCACCAATAAAGATACACCCTGGGGATGTGTGCTCAACAGAGTTTAAAACCTACCCCATGCACCCCCTTCTGCATGAATGCTGCAACAGCAAGGAGAAGACTGATATCTGCCCAGCCTCCATGAGCCCCCAGGTGCCATGGAAGCCTCTACCCCCACCCCGCTGGCAGGGGTCCCCTCCCTGCCGGACTCCAAGGAGCAGTTCCCAAAGCCCTGGCCCTTGGCAACACTGGGCTGTAACCCAGCCTTGGAAATTCCCTGGGGGTGGTCCTGCCTCTGCACAAATCTCAGCTTCCGGGTCCCGTTTCCAAGAGGGGGTGCCACCCCAGCCCAGGGTGCCCACTGCCAAGGCCGGTGATGCCCTGGCAGCCTCCCGCACTGAAGATGCAAGCGAGCCCCACGGCTGCGTCTGATAATCACTATGGCCACCGGCCACCAGCCTGTATCAGGTCTGTGTCCAATTAGCCACCCCCACAACAACACCATGGCAACGAAGGTAATATTATTGTTCCTCGAGGAAAAAAGAGAAACACACACACACACAACGTGCAGTACAACGGCTTTCGGTTTTCAAAGCCACAGAGATAAAACGCTTCTCCACGCCCTGCAACGTGTGCCTTTCACTTCTCGACACAGCTTCTTCGACGAGAAGTCACAGGCTAGGACAGTTACCTCTGCACACCACCACAAGCTGTGTCCCATTCCCAGGAAGCAGGCAAGCTGGGAGCGGGGGCTGCGTGCTTCTCTCTGCCTCTCTCCTGGAGGCAGGGAGGCCGGCTGGAGGCCAGACAGCCTCCAGGTGAAGCTCTAAGCCGCCCTCTGGCTTGTCTGGCCGGCTGGCCGGCTGATTGGCTTCTCCATGCCAGACCCAAGCTGGGCACTGGGGTTTTGGTGGTTGCAGCAATGAGCCACATGCTAATTTTCAGCTCCAAATGTGGAAAGCATTAACCCAAATGGAAAGACATAAATCAGGAGGGGAGCTCATGGCACGGAGGAAAACAGCTCGTCTTGGACAGCCTGGGCTGTTGCACAAGAGTGAGTCACCCGCCAGCAGAGGGAGGACCAGGGAGGGAGGGGAGCCCCAGGGAACAGGCGGGTGCACGGCTGGGGGTGGGGTTGGGGGGAGCGGTGCAAAAACACAGCTGTAAGTTCATCCCTAACCACACTTCATCGGCAGCCTGGGGAGAGGGGGCCAGTGTCACTTCCCCTCCGCAGCTCAGGAAGTGTTTCAAAATGTGTCCACCCCCCGGAGAGGGAGCAGGAAGGAGTCTTCCTAACAGCCAACTGGTCACCCTTTACAGCCTGCAGCTGCGTCCTGGGAAGCAAACCTCAGACCCTCTAGAAAGACGGTCTCCCTCTTTGCTCCTCCTTGGCCAGGTGCCCCGCCGTTTGGGGGAGCTCAAGCCTGAGGTGCCCCCTGTGGGCCCACAACTCCCGCCCAACTCCTGCTCGCCCATCACTGATGTTCTTTTTTATTTTATTTTTTTTCTGTCTTTTTAGGGCCGCACCCGTGGAATATGGAGGTTCCCAGGCTAGGCGTCAAATCGGAGCTGTAGCCGCCAGCCGACACCACAGCCACAGCCACGTGGGATTCGAGCTGTGTCTGCGACCTACACCACAGCTCACGGCAACCCACCGAGTGAGGCCAGGGATCGAACTCGCATCTTCATGTATCCTAGTCGGGTTCTTAACCCACTGAGCCACAAAGGGAACTCCTTATTCTCCCTTTCCCGCTTCCAAATACCCGAGCCTCCTCACACAAGCTTCCCCACCCCTCCTCCCTGGGGAGAAACTCCTGGGTTTCTTGCCTAACCCACCAACTCCTCTGCCAAGAGTGATTCCCAGCCTTCTAGTCCTAAGCACCTGCCCTGAGCCCTGCCGTCCCCCGGGGTGTGGGGTGGGGAGGAGGAGCCCCAAAGAGATAAGGTCGCTGGAGAGGAAAGCACCAGGAGGTCTGAGCCCTGGAGGCTCTAGAAATTACCAGGTAATTGTCTGTCTTAACTTTGAGCAAGACTCCTCTCCCCCAGGTCACCTTCACCTTGCATGAAATAAGAGGTTGTGCTTAGACATCAACAGGGTCCCTTAGACTCGACAAAGCTTCGAAAGAAACACACAACACAAAACTCCTCCTCCCAGGGTCCCTGACTGCTGCGGGTCCTCGACCCAGAGAACTCATGCCAAGTTGTGGGGCCGGGGAAATGGCCCACTGTCATGGGTGCTTGATAAGAGTGACCAACAGAAGAAACCACCATCCTCGCCCTGAGAGGGAAGTCGCTCACACGAGAGGAGACACTGAGAGAGACTTAGAGGACCACGGGCAGAGAGGAGAAGGTGGGAAGAGAGAACTTCCTGGCCAAGGAGCCATTCATTCATTCACTCATTCAATAGTGATCAAAAACCTCTTATATACCAGATACAGTGTAGGTGCTGGGGAGTCAACAGAGCAAGGATTGGGCCACTCCTGCCAGGCCAGCCCACAACCACCTGACACACGGGTAATGAGCCGGTTTTGTTGGAAGGTGACGAGTGATGGAGGAGAAGACAGAGCAGGATAAAGGGATGGGCAAGTAAGAGTAAGCAAGACACCCGAAGGAGATGAAGGAGCGGGTTGGTTCTCAGCAGTGGCTGAACCAAATTATCACGAACTAAGAGCCTTAATGTTACAACACAAGGAGTTTCCATTGTGGCTCAGCAGAAACGAATCCGACTAGGAACCATGAGGTTGTGGGTTTGATCCCTGGCATTGGTCAGTGGGTTAACAATCTGGCTTTGCCGTGAGCTGTGGTGTAGGTTGCAGATGAGGCTCTGATCTGGCGTTGCTGTGGCTGTGGCGTAGGGCAGTGGCTATAGCTCCGATTAGACCCCTAGCCTGGGAACCTCCATATGCTGCGGGTGCGGCCCTAAAAAGACAAAAAAAAAAAAAAAAGTTACAACACAAAGGTATTGTCTCACAACTCTGGAGTCAGAAGTCTAAAAGGGTCTCAGTGGGGGACCGTCAAGCTGGTGGCAGGGCCGGCTCCTAGCAGAGGCCCCCTGAAAGGAATCCACCTCTCTGTCCCTTTGAGCTTCCAGAAGCTGCCCGCCCTCCCTGGCTCGGGGGCCCCTTCCTCCACCCTCAACCTCTTGCTTTCGCTGTCACATCTACTCCCGACCCTGAGGCTCCCGCCTCCGCCCTATGAAGACCCCTGCGCTTACACTGGACCCGCCCGAATAAGCCCAAATCATCGCACAGGCCTTCATGACATCACCCCTGCAAAATCCTGCCTGCCTAGCAAGGTGAACGCCCGTGGACTCTGGGAATTAGGACAGGGACCTCTTGACTCAGTCCACTTAGGGCCGCCTCGGACCTAAGGAGGAAGCGTGCCTGGAACATCTGAAGGAAGGCCAGAGAGGCCAGTCTGCAGGAGAGGTATGGGCGAGCTCAAGGGTGGTCACAGGCCTCGGGCGCACACAGCCTTGTCAGCACCTTGAGGGACTGACTCTTCAGCTCGTCCTCTGCCATCAGGGGGATGTTCTGAGGAGCAGCGTGACCCGATTGGACTTATTATTTGACTGGGGTCAGGAGGTGACTGCACTGGTCCAAGGACACGATGGTGGCTGCAGCTCGGGGCAAGATGACACGGTGGGGGGTGGCGAGAAGTGGGTGGATTTTTAAAAAATCTGTTTGGGAGGAGGAGCCCACGTGCTGAGCTGAAACACTGAACGTGGGACGTGGGAGAAAAGAGAGGGTCAAGGTTGCTGGGCCGGAATGGCTGGAGGGACAGACTGAACACGACAGGCTGCGGGGGGTGTGACATCTGAACAGGTTGAACGGCGATGCCAAGAGGGCGGCTGGATATGGGTCAGGTCATACCCAGGTCACGGGCAGAACTGAGCCAAGACTGGAAATGGACTTGCTGACCAGAGCTGTAGGATCTCACAGCTGCTGACAGGGGTCTAGCCTGGGTCCAAGCACCAGGCTGAGAATCGGGGTCTGGACTTGACCCTGAGTAAGGAGAGGCGCCTGGCTCCAGGTGTGGAGCTGGCCAGGACAACCAGGATTAATTCTGTGGGTCGGGGACCAGTTACCAGACAAGATAGAGGCCGAGTAAACACAGATCTCATCTTAGTCGCAGTTGCTCAACCCAGCATTTTTCCACTTCCCAGGCCCAGAGGGTGGGGTCTGAGCTGTGGGGACAGAAGGGGGAGGCGGGTGGTTCAGGAATGCGGTCGGACCACAGGCTTCAGAATCCTGAGCTGCTGCGGGCAGCTCTACTCACTGCCTGGTCAGTCTCCCCAGGACCCTCACTCTCCCATCCAAAGTTCCAGAAAGCCTTCGTGTACCTGAGCTATAGGCACTGCCAGCGTGGCCCTTTCTCTGGAGCCAAGGGCGGGTGACCAGACTGGGTGGGCACCTCCCAGGGCACCCAGGCCTGCTCTCCCATGGGAGAACATCCTCAGACAGCTATTGCAAGCGGACAATGCCCCAAAGACAGACGGCGCAAGCCCTTCCCGGGTGCTTTCATCCATTCATTCACTTGGCAAATACTTAGCACCTATCCAAAGTCGGGCGCTGTTTCTGGACACTTGGGGCCTGTCAGCGATCAAACAGAAGGGGGAAAAAACCCTGTCTCTGTGGAGCACTGGTTCCAGCACAGGGGTAAGGGGAAAAAGATGACAAAAACCGTAAATGTGTGAACTATGAAGAGGATTAGAAGGTGCTGGAGGAAAAAAAAAAAAAAAACAGAACAAAGTAAGGGGAATCAGGAGCTCAGGGTAGACTTGAAGGGGGCAATTTTCAATAGTTCAGAATGTTACCACTGCAGAGTTCTCGATGGCCTAGCAGTTAAAGATCCAGTGTTGTCACGGCTGTGACGCGGGTTTGATCCTTGGCCCGGGCACTTCTGCATACCATGGGCACAGCCAAAAAAAAATGTTCTAACCACTTCTAAGTTACAGCGGAGTATCTTTCTAACTCTTCTGCCCCCTCTCCCTCCCTCCCTTCCTCTCTCCCTCAAACCGTTCCCTGAGTTCTCACTCTAGCCCAGCCCCAGGCGATCCCCACTCTCATGAAAACATTTTACTTTACGTTTTATTACCCACTTTATTCAGAGAGACAGAAGTTGAGAGTTACGAACTGGATTCCTGCAGAGCACGCTGATCACAACGGCGGCCACTCCCAAGAGGGTCTGATTCTTGGTTCGAAGGCCCCGGCTTCTTCCTCCCTCACGCCCCATCACCACCGCCCCATCACCACCGTCACCACCAGGACCTGGACTAGTATCGGTGGTTTGAGGGCCTCTGGACTAACTGTCCGTTCCATGCTTGAGACCCAACATCCCCAGAAGCGCCAGTCTCAGCACTAGGGGGCCCCTCCGGCCCTCATGTGCCCTGCTCTGCCCATCTCAGTCCAGCAGGTTTTGATTCCGCTTGCCGGGCTTGGTCACTCCCCAGGCCACTGAGGCCTGGGGGCAAAGGAAGACAGGGGAGGATGTCACTTCAGACCAAGTGCGAGCCGCTCACGTCTCTGACCACAACGTGGAACTCTCTTATCAGAGGTGCCAACCACCAGGGAATCGCGAGTGAGCTGAGCACGAAGGAAGGCTTGTCCTGTTTGGAGGAAAGTCAAGGCTGGCCTTTGATGCACATCCCCGACCGTCTTATGGCCTCTGGACCCTCCATCTCCTCCCACTCTGCAGCCCGCTGTGAGCCAGCTGGACCAGCGCTGGCCCCAGGCCCTGGCGCATGACACAGCCACCGACAGGAAGAAGCAGCCCCCAGGAGCTGGCCCGGCCGCCCTCCTGCTCCTTCTGCTCCACCATAGACCCTTGGGTCTCATTTCTCCCCAAAGTTGGGGCACTGGCACTCTTTCTTTCTGTACCAAGTCGCCCCTAAGTGGTCCAGCTAGTCCAAGGCTCAATCCCCAGGCAGCAAGAATGACACTCAGCAGAGTTGCTCTGAGCCCATCACACCTCAACAGCCACACAGATGGGCAGTGGGGGGGATGGGGGTGGGGAGGCATGTGGGTGACACAGGTGTAGGAGCTCCCCCCTCCCCATGCGTGGAACCACAGCAACCAGTGGTTCAGATCACGAGCTCTGGAGACAGGTGGCCTGGGCACTAACCCTGTCCCTGACTGGCTAACCCTGAGGAAATGATCCCACTTCCTTGTGACTCAGTTTCTCCGTAAGTAAATGGGCCTGACAGCACTCATAGGATTGTGGCAAGGATTAAATGAGTGACTAAATACAGGTGCAGGAGTTCCTGATGTGGCGCAGTGGCGGCAGCTGCATCTCTGCAGCACTGGGGACACAGGATCGATCCCCCACCCAGCGCAGTGGGTTAAAGGATCTGGTGTTGCCCAAACAGCCAGAACTCCTCATGCACGCATGGCAGACAAAAATAAATTAAGGCACAGTATTTAGAATGTGCCTAAAAAATAGCAGGTGTGATGAAAACGAGACTATTATTAAATACTTTTAAATCGAGAAATCTGTTTTAAAACAGTCTACCCAGAGTTCCCACTGTGACACAGCAGGTGAAGGATTCAGCATTGTGGTGGTGTAGGTTGCAGCTGCAGCTCAGATTTGATCCCTGGCCTGGAAACTTCCATATGCCACGGTAGCAGCCAAAAGAGATAAATACATACATACATACAGTAGTCTATGCACCTGCGAGGCCACAGGCCCATTTACTAGTTGAGAAAACAGAGTAAGTGTGGCTATTGGGGGGGGGGGATGGAGGGTCTAACCATGTACCACGGACAGCACCTGGTTATTCCTCGCCAACTCCCACGCTTCTCCAAGCTCATCCTCCCCAAAGAAGTCTCAGAAGCCCAGGTGACTCCTGGGTGCCCCCAGCACTCCAGCCTGGAACTCAGCAGCCCTCCCAGCCAGCACACAGCACGGGACCTCAGCACTCCCGGAGACCCATTCCGCCAGGGGAACACTCAGGAGGCAGTGAGCCCCTGACACAAAGTCCCCAAAGCCCGTGGCGACGGCCTGACCTCTCACGCACGGCCACACAACATCCACGCGTCAGGAGAACCGTCAAAGTCCCATGCTCCAAACACCATCAGGGCCACAGTCCTGGCGGGAGACAAGACGAAGGGCAAAGAGCATCAGAGGGCTCCGCTCACTGATGAGCTGTGCAGCCCCAGCCCCCCGAGCGTGTTCCCCCATCTGTGAACCGCGGTGATCTGGCGCCCCAGCCGCCCCCAACTCCAGGAGACGGAGCTTCGCAAACTCTAAACCCTCAGCGACACTCGGCTGCTGTGCTTGCCTTCACCCTGCCCTCCCACTGAAGACCCGCAACTAGTGCTTTCTCCTTGGAAAAGCCAGCATCCCTCAGACCCCCCAACACGTGCGAATGAGGACCCAGACATTCGTCGCTGCCCCAAACACGTAGGCTCATGTGTGTGGCTCTATTTGAAAACAACTCATTCTCTCAGACCAGACAAGGAGCCACCTGGGGCCTGGCCCACTGGGACAACCCGCTGACCCTGTGGCTGATGGCGGGTTTGGTTAACAGCCATGGGAGGGAGGGTGGAAAACCCTGGTTCCCAACCACAACTCCGCCGCACAGACCAGACTGCCACGAGCCTTGGCGTTTTCCCCCCATAAACCCTGACATGGTTGTAGAATTAACCAAAACACGGGTGAAGGAGCGGGCTGAGAGCTTTATCTTTTTTAAGGCTAAATGGGGGACTCTGTGTTCACACAAACATATTTTAACAGCTCTTTATCTGAACGCTTTTGGACGGGCCTACTCCCTCCAGGTTGCCATGGCCTTCATACTCAAGAGTCACCTGTTGGCGCCGGCAAAGCACTGAAAGCCGTTTTCAAACACCCTCCTTAGGGCAGGGGTCCCTGAGCTCCCCCCGCAGCAGAATTCCCTGGAGCACATGTTCAGCGTGGCTTCTGGGGCCCCACTGCTGCTTTCTCACTGGGCAGGTCTGGGGGACGATGCTGGTCCAGGGACCGCAGTTTCAGAAGCCTGGCCTTAGAATCCGAAGGCTGGAGGACACGACAAGGCATGTGACACGATGCCCAGAAGAGGCAGGGGACGCGCCACACCCCATGCCTGGTTAATGGCTCCCGGTTGAGTCCCACTGCTGAACTGACAGAAGGCTGTTCCAGCTCCCACTTCAGACACAGGCGGGACTCAGATGGAGGCCAGGACCCATCCATCACCCACAAGCTGGGGGCCCTGCTGGTCCCTGCCGCCTGGACCTCGGGGTGGCAGCAAGAGACCACTGGGTCCTGGGGCTTCAACACCCAGGCCTCTGGGTGGCCTCTCCTTGGTCCGCGCCCCTAGCTGGGACTCTACCCTTCCAGGCACAGGCAGGCGCGGTTGCTCAGGGGAGGACTCAAGGCTGGGAGCGTGAAGTCCAAGGCCACCGGGGAGGGAAGGGGCAGCACAGAGCCCTGGGCAGCTGATTGCAGGCCAAGCCCCTCCATCCTGAGCAGAGCCTGGGGACAGTGGGCTCTGGGGGCGGGGGGCTGGGCAGACACGCACACTGCTCCCAGTGTCCCCGCCACACAATGCACAAGGGGCCGGCGGGGCAGGCAGCCAGGGCCCACTCATGCCAGTACCATGTGGGAGCCCTTGCCAGGCCTCGGAGGGCCGGCCGAAGAAGCTGGACTCTGTCCTGGGGCACAGTTGGGCTCTATTCTTCTCTCAAGGGGGAATGCGTGACTCTCCTTGCCGTGAATGGGGGCCCCCCCTCACGAGGTGGAGGAAGAAACAGGGGTTTCACTGTGCCCGAGAGGGCGCCCCACACGGCTCCCGGCTCCGACCGGCCCCCGGTGCCAGGGCCTTGCACGAGCCTCCGACAAGGCCAGGCCAGGCCAGGCCGAAGGTGGACAAGGAAGAGCGAGGCTCAGGGCAGCCTGGCCCTCAACCCCGGTCGGACTCAGGGAGACCTGACGGGAACACAGGGTCCCAAGTGAGACCCAATAGGACGGATCCTGGAGGGGAACAGCCTCCAGGACACAGTTACTTAGCAGACTTCAGAGGAAAGGGCGCAGACACGCTATGCACCACACACACGGGCACAAGTCCCTCCCGGCAGATATGGCCCTCTCTCACCGGGACCACGGCGCCATTTGCGTGTGGCGACAGATCTCATCAAGACCTCCCTTTAGGAGTTCCTGTTGTGGCTCAGAACCCGTAACAGTCTCTGAGCATGCGAGTTTGATCCCTGGCCCCGCTCAGTGGGTTAAGGATCTCATGTTGCCGTGAGCTGTAGTGTAGGTAGCAGTGGCAGCTTGGATCTGGCATGGCTGTGGCTGTGGTGTAGACTGGCAGCTGCAGCTCTGATTCAACCCCTAGCCTGGGAACCTCCATATGCTGCAGGTGCAGCCCTAAAAAAGAAAAAAAGACCTCCCTTTAGTTTGACAGAAAGAGCTACAATGGATCCTGACACGCATCCATCCAACCATTTAGGTGTCTGAGGGCCGAGGAACGGCCCACTTAAAGAGCCTGGGTTCCCCGCAAGCACTCAATGATTCGACTCACTTATATCTTAAGACTGCATGCAGAAAGGTGGGTGTCCCGTGGTGACCGATGAGAATTACAGAGACGTGCCAGGGCCCCGGGGAGTGGAGGAGCAGTTATCTGTGCTGGAATAACTTAGGGAGGCTGAAAAGAAAGACATCAATGTTTGCTCATCACCATATAATCCTCTGAGCGGCCGCTTCTGAGTTCACACCCGCACCCTGCCCCTTCCTAAGCCGGGTGCTCTTCCTTAACCGTGTCGGGTCTTAGACAGTTGGCCAGGCTCAGCACCAGAGCCCGGGCGTCTGGACCCAGGTGAGCGCAGGCTGCTGACAGCCCTGGCGACCTTGGGCAAGTCACCCTGTCCCTAGAAACGAATGTCCTGGCAGGAGAGGGCTGCAACCAGGCAGAAGCTGCTAAGTCCTTGTTGGCACAGAGTGCTGCTGGCTGTTGTTTTGAGTTTGAATCAATCACCAACGTTACAAAATGGGGCGACTTCAAATTTCCGGCTGGGCACACAGTCCCTACCCTTGGCTGAGGCTGCCTGTTTCCAACGGGGCATGATTCCTTGCAGCTTAGTGACCTACCTGGCGCCTGACATCTGTCACCCCCACTTGAGATGACGCAACGTTCCGCAGCTTGGGTAACTCTCTGCTCTGAACGCTGAGGTTAAGTAATAGGCAGAGACTCAGGGAGCCCCGCGAACAAGAGCACAAGCCCCTCCTTGGACCCGGCTCTGGCTTACTTCGGGGGGCTCCTGGTTTCTGGGGGCACCACATGGCCTCTTTCTTCCGCACAGTCCGCACTCGGGGCCTGCTGGGGGCTTTGGCTACTGGCTTCACAGTCTGGAGTAGATCGGGTCTCGAGTGCTACGTGGAATGTTCACTTTTTCACTGTTCTAGAACCTTCATCATCCACAGCTCCACCCAGCTCCCCCGAAAGCATTTCAGCTTCCGCTCACAGAGGGACAGACTTGGGGCTGGAGGACACACTGACTACTGGAGAACTTTGAACCTGGACAATGCAGGATCTGGGCAAGGAGTCCCCAAAGCCCCGAGCGCTGACCCCATTCCCCTCCAAGCTGTGATCCCCGCCCCCATCACCCAAAGCCCCCGAGACTGAGCAAGGTCCCACCGGGCTGAGCGGACCAGCCCAGAAAGCGCTGAGCAGATCCTGGAATCCCAAGGAAGGGGGATAAAACGCGAGAACCGCGGAAAGACCTGAGCAATTCCAGGACCACCTCCGGGGCCCCATAAGCCCTGGACAGAGCACACACAAGCACCGAGTCAGGCCTCCAGACATCTGGCCCGAGCTAATCCTCTGCTCGGGGGTGTTCAGCTTGGGTGGACTCCCGGGAACAGCGGAGCCGGAGGGGGATCCGGGCCCAGTTTCCAGGGAGTTGGGCCAGCCCTGGGAGCCCAGCGCCCGGCCCTGCCCCAGCCAGCCCGGGGTCCCACACGAGGCCCTGGGTGCATCCTCCAGGCCGCACCCGCCCAGCCCACACGTGGGAGGCAGAGGCCTCGGCGCTCCAGGATTCCATTCCGCGGTGGAGGCTTCTAGAGCAAATAATTCCCTAATCCCCTTCCGAAATCAAGGCCAAGAAACAACTTGTAGCGGCCCCCAGCCCCCAGCCGACTGCTCCCTCTGCCCGGCTGTCCCTGCACTGACCTCCCAGAGCTAAGAAGCCACGCGGGGAGGGAGGGAGCGGGGAGGACACGGGGCGCCTCGTGCTCACAGACCCACCCTTGATGCAACCGGCTCTGATTTTCAGTCCACCGACCATGGAACTGCAGCGTAAACTGAGGCCAAGTGCCTTCCCCGCTCACCCTTAACTGGGCTGGAAAATAAAATTCGGCGTTTCATTGCTTATATTTATTCAACAGCATTGCTGGTTGCCTATCTTCACTTTCGGTGGAAGCTGTCTTTGAAATCTTGTTTAAAACTCCAACAAAGGCATCCTTTAATGTAAAGGATCCTTGATGGATGTGATTTCTCCCTGTGGAGCAACAGACTGGAGAGGTTTCCTTACCCCACGACTTAAATATGTAGCAGGGTTAACAGTGCCAAGGCCTTAAAACAGAGAGGACAGTCTTTTCAACAAACAGTGCTGGGACAAGACAGCCATGCACGAAAGAAAGATGCTGACGCCTTTCTCTTACCCTTCACAAAAATGAACACAAAACAGATCTCAGTTCTAAACCTAAGAGCCACAACTATAAAACTCTTAGAAGAAAACATAGCATAAATCTTTGTGACTTCAGATTGAATAACAGTTTCTTAAACAACGAAAGCATGAGGGACACAGGGGAAAACAATAGATATCATCAAAATTAAAAACTTTTGGCGTTATCTCGTGGCTCAGCGGGTTGCAAATCCGGCGATGTCACTGCTGTGGCTCTGGTTACATCTGTGTCGGGGGTTCAGTCCCTGGCCCGGGAACTTCCACATGCTGAGGAAGTCTAAAAAAATTTAAAACTTTTGCGTTTCAACGGACACTCTCAAGACAGGGAAAAGACAACCCATAGAATGGAAGAAAGTTTCTGCAAATCGTCTGTCTGATAAAGGGCTTATATCTGGAGTATCTGAACACTTAAAACTCAATAATCAAGACATTTGCTACTTAAAACGACAAAAATGGGCCAAGGCTGCGACAAGACCTTTCTCCAGAGAGGATATTTGAACAGCCAATAAACACTTGAAAAGATGTTCAACATCCTTAGCCTCCAGGGAAATGCAAATCAAAACCACAATGAAACACCACTTCACAACCACTAGAAGACCCGTCATCAAAGAGACAGTACCAGTGTCAAGGATGGAAAGACCCTCCTGCAGACAGGAATGTAAACTCGTCCCCAGCTTTAGAAACTACTCTGGCAGTTCCTCGGAAGTTTAAGTGTAGTTACCATCTAATCCAGCAATTCTGAATTCCTGATCTCCATCCCCAACCACCCCGCATCTCGGCGTCGGTATGCGCGTCCGCGTGCACACGCAGAGGGTGACCAGGCATCAGCAAGGTCAGTCTCCACGGCCACGGCTCAGCCGCCCCGTGGTGTCACTTCCAAAGAATCATCACTCAGGCAACCAAAAACTGTTTTTCTGTGTCTTTTTCAATTTCTTCTTCTTTTTTTTTTCTTTTTACAGCTGCACCTGTGGCATATGGAAGTTCCTGGGCTAGGGGTCCAATCAGAGCGGCAGCTGAAGGCCAACCCCACAGCAATGGCAACTCCAGATCTTTTTTTTTTTTTTAATAATTTTTTAAACCCCTGGGTGAGGCCTGGGATCAAACCTATATACTCTGAAAGACAATGTCAGGTCCTTAACCCACTGAGCCACAATGGGAACTCCCCCCAAAATTGCTTTTTTAAAAAATTTTTCTTAGTTCATTTACAATGTTCTGTCAATTTCTGCTGTACAACAAAGTGACCCAATCACACACACACACATTTTCTAACATTATCCTCCAACGTATTCCAACACAAGTGGCTAGGTATAGTTCCCTGTGCTATACTGGAGAATCTATTACTTATTCATTCCAAATGCAATAGTTTGCATCTACTAAGCCCATATTCCCAGTCCATCCCACTCACTCCCCCTCCCCCTTGGCAACCACGAGTCTGTTCTCCATGTCCATGAGTTTGTTTCTTTTCTGTAGATAGGCTCAGATGTAAGTGCTATCATATGGTATGTCTTTCTTTTCTGACTTATTTCACTTAGTATGAGAGTCTCTAATTTCATCCACATTGCTTCAAATGGCATTATCTTGCTCTTTTTTTCTGGCTAAGTAGTATTCCATTGTGTATATATATACCACATCTTCTTAATCCATTCATCTATCCATGGACATTTAGGTTGTTTCCATGTCTTGACTACTGTGAATAGGGCTGTCATGAATATAGGGTTGCTGCGGCTGTGGTGTAGGCTGGCAGCTGTAGCTCGGATTGGACCCCTAGCCTGGGAACCTCCATATGCTGCAGGTACGGCTCTAAAAAGCAGGGGAAAAAAAAAGGCAACCAGATCTTTATTAAAATATCTTCAATAGCAACACCAGATCCGAGCTGCATCTGCAACCTACACCACAGCTCACACCAACGCCAGATCCTTAACCCACTGAGCAAGGCCAGGGATCGAACCTGCATCCTCATGAATGCTAGGCAGATTCGTTTCCGCTGAGCCATGACGAGAACTCCCACTAAAATATCTTTTAAAAGGAGGAAGAGGGTTTCATTCACAACACAAGTAAACTTCAAAAATCTCCCTTTCAATCTGACTCACAGCAGCAGTGAAAGCCCAAATCCCCTTCCTCCTTTCTCCAGAGGACTCTAAATTCCTCTATGCCCCCATGGGCCGGGTCTTTCTCCCCTGCAGACAT
The DNA here is from genome assembly GCA_004024745.2 of Catagonus wagneri. Taxonomy (NCBI): domain Eukaryota; kingdom Metazoa; phylum Chordata; class Mammalia; order Artiodactyla; family Tayassuidae; genus Catagonus; species Catagonus wagneri. Next base: position 1,839,312 of record PVHT021183615.1, read on the forward strand.
TCTTCTGCAAAAGACAGACAGACCCACAGACACTATACACACATCCTCAGGATCAGCCTTTCTCCTTCCTAAAATTAGCCCTCCAGACCGCTCCAAACTCTGACCTTCTGCCCATTGCTCAGATTGGTTCTCTAGAATGAAGGCCAGTGATCGAGCTCACCAGAGAGATTCCTCCTACGCCAATAAAGGCGAGGGAGCAGCTATGGACACCCCATTGAACTCTGTTTCTTTTTTTTTTCTTTTCTTTTCCTTTTTAGGGCCGCACCCACGGCATATGGCAGTTCCCAGGCTAAGGGTTGAATCAGAGCCACAGCTGCCAGCCTACACCATAGCCACAGCAATGCAGGCTCTGAGCCTCATCTGCAACCTACACCACAGCCCACGGCAACGCCAGATCCTTAACCCACTGAGCAAGGCCAGGGATCGAACCCAAATCCTCATGGATACTAGTCAGGTTCGTTACTGCTGAGCCACGATGGGAACTCCTGAACTCTGTTTCTGACTTCGTCTGCTAATATTATTATTAACGGTGCCTTCCCGTCTCCATGTAAAGGGAATACGCCCGGAGGTGCAGGCAGGATACCTTTTTCTTTCCTGTCCACCTTCTGAGCCCTGTGCCCGGTCAGCACTCAAGCTGCAGCCTCAGAACTGGGGAGTGGGGCGGGGGTGCCCATCAGCCGAGGGGTAGGGGGTGCCTCTGCATCGCTCCCAGCCGGCTGCCTCAGCTCTGGGAGGGGAATAAATTTCCAGCCGCAGATCAAAGGAAGGAACGCTAGCAGAAAATCAGGGGGGAAGACTTGAAGCTGTAACATTTAAGTGGAGATGAGACTTTTTTCCGGTTCTGAAAGGGGTGCGGGGGGGGGGGGTAGTTTAAAGGGCAAAGACATAAATTAGCAACTTGGCCCCAGACGGGGGCGGGGTGGGGGCAGCCGGCCCGGCACAAAGGGCTGTCTGCTGGACTAGAGGCCCCGAATTAAAGCAAATGCCTCCCAAACACGGTCTGTCTTTTATTTGTTAATAATGGTATCACCCGGGGCGAAGCATCCTGTGACTAACGCCAACTGGAACCAGGGGCGTGGGGCCAACTCGCTCATCTTGCTTCCAAACCAACTTGCAACGACCACGGAGGCCACGGCTTCCATGGACCCCGTCAGACTACAGTGTTTCTGGCCTTGACCTCAGAATGGTTTCTCCAGGGAACATCCAAACTCCTTGGTTATTTTCATCTCTCGGTCCAGCCAGAGGCCTGGGGAGCCGCTGGAGTCCTCCGAGTTTCTCCTACTCAGCAGTGGTACCGCGGAAAACAGGCCAGATTTCCCCAGACTGGAGCTGGCAGGCTTGACATAGTTCCTTCTCCCAGGAAGAGCCAAGGAGCCGCCTCTAAGATAGGCCTCTTGGAGCTCCCACTGTGGCTCAGTGGTAATGAACGTGACTAGTAGCCAAAAGGACTAGGGTTCTATCCCCGGCCTTGCTCAGTGGGTTAAGGATCCAGCATTGCCGTGAGCTGCGGTGTAGGTTGCAGATCCAGCTCAGATCCCCTGTTGCTGTGGCTGTGGCACAGGCTGGCAGCTGCAGCTCTGACTGGACCCCTAGCCTGGGAACCTCCATATGCTGCTCAAGTGTGGCCCTAAAAAGACCAAAGTAATAATAATGATAATAATAATAGGGGGCTTGCGATCCATCAGCTAGTCCAGAGAGACACCATATCCCACACTTCTCACCACTTTCCACTGTCCCCTCCCTGGTGGGGCCACCA
>PVHT021183615.1:1841167-1852579 GCA_004024745.2 Catagonus wagneri
GGCTGTAATCCCAGTGTCTGGAACAATTCCTACAACACTGCAGTTGCTCTCTAAGTATCTGCCGGAGGAACAGTGAATGAACCACGTGAATTCCTGGTGGACGACGGTCCAGGAAGGAAGACAGTGAGGCACCCTCATTTGACACTTTTTTTTTTTTTTAATGTGTTCAGGGTTCAGATGAGAAAGCAATGAAACAAATGCAGAGGAAGGACCCATTGTTATCCGACTCACTGGTAAGAAAGGGAGGGAAACCAGATGCTGCCCACTGGGGATAAGGAAATGTGGACCAAGGGTATCGTTAAAGGAAATGTACGGCTGGGTCCAAGGTCAAATCTGTAACCAAGAACCAAACTAGAACTCGAATCCAGCAGACCCTCTGTCCTATGCTCTTTCCACCGAGGCGCCTCTGATTTCAACATTGTCCTGCTAGAAAATCTATTAATATCATGAATCATATTTCAAAGAAATTTTAAATTTAAATTTTATATGTATTTACTTATTTGTTTGTCTTTTTGCCTTATCTAGGGCTGCACCCGCGGCATATGGAGGTTCTGAGGCTAGGGGTCTTACAGGAGTTGTAGCTGCTGGCCTTCACCACAGCCACAGCAACGTGGGATCCGAGCCGCATCTGAAACCTACACCACAGCTCACGGCAACGCCGGATCCTTAACCCACTGAGCGAGGCCAGGGATTGAACCCGCAGCCTCATGGTTCCTGGTCAGATTCCTTAACCACTGAGCCATGACGGGAACTCCTATATTTTATATTTAAATTTAAATATATGATTAACCTGAAAGATGCTGACAAGATACCATTTGGGAAAACTCCTCATCTATTTTTGGCTTCAAAAATACCTCTTCTTGGTATTAGGACCAGCTTAATTTTTTCTGGCCGTGCCCTCGACATGCCAAAGTTCCCGCATCAGGGACGGAACCCACACCACAGCAATGACAACACCGGATCCTTAACTTGTGGCACCACAAGGGAGCTCCAGGACCAGCTTAATCTTATACTCTCCATAAGGACATAGAAAAAATACACATAAAAGGGATATTAAAATGCTAAAGAGAAACTACAATGCTATCTAAAACCAACAGCCAGGACCAGAGTTATGAGGAAACCCCAGAGGAATTCCCATTAAAGACAGAGCATGGTTATTTATTAACAGCCTTCTGGGACCATATATCATCAATAACCAATTTAAAAATGTAATTAAATTTCATTCACAGTAACAAGAAGAAATACCAGCTTCCTAGGACCGAACCTAATGCAGGGAGTACACAGCCTTACGTGAAGGAGGCATTTATGGAGCAGACAGTGAAACCTCATCCCCCCAGTGAAACGTGGGGATATTATGATTCTGGACAGTGTGAAAGGCCTGAGATTTCTTACCCGGGGTCCGGGAGCGAAGTGAGATGCTTGGCATCCCAGATGCAATGTAATCTTCACAATTAGTAACTCCCTGCAAAGACGGCATTTGTGTTCTGACTCCCCCTTCACGGAAGAGGCATGGAGCAGATCAATTCCTTAAATCCAGATCGTTCTGACGCCCCAAACCTGCTGTCTTGCCATCAGTTCTCCCAACCGACCGGTGGTGGGATGCAGAAGTTCTCACGTGTCACCTTGGTGAGGCTGAACCTCGGTCTCTGGAAGTCATTTGCTTGTGTGTTCCGGTTAGGACGGATCACAGGAAGAGCCGCGGAAGGCGGGAGGGTGAGAGAGAAGCGGTGGCCACCTGGTACTTCACGCACCTTGTTGCTGGCGTGCCCTGCATCCTGCCACAGCCACCCCCCTTCAGCTCCTCCGACCCCTGGGCCAGGTGAGTGTGTGACTCACTCTGGGATAAAGGGCCCCAGCTTCCACAGGACGCCCACACCACCAAGGTCAGGGGCAGCTTCAGTCCATGCTCTTGGGTTCCAGCTCACAATCCTCCCTCCGCTGTGGGCTTCAAGCTCCAGAATCAGAAGCACAGATGACAGCGAAACAGAGGCTGTTTAACCAGCACAAGATGCATAAGACCAATGCCCGTAAAAACTCTTTAAAACACATATTTGTGCATGTGTGTGTGCATCGTGTGTCCCTACGTGTGTGTCTATGTATATGTGTGTCTGTGTGTGTTATGTGTCTGCGTATCCACGGGTGTGTGTGTGCGTGTGTGTACATGTGTATGCACCTCTATCTAGGTCTGCATATGTATCTCCTGCTGGATCTGCTTCTCTGATTGAAGCCTGGCTGCTTCTCATCACAAGTCCCCCAGAGGCCCGGTGGTGGGAGAGTGGGAGTGTCTGTCACTAGAGAGGCTAGACATGGGACGCTGAAGCTGAAAGTCAGGGCAGCGGAAGGCAGTACAGAGTCAAGTCGGCCCCTCTTCCTACCTCACTGAAGTGAAAAGAAATTTCTGAGTCCCTTCTATGCCCCCCGCACTGCTGACACAAGCACCTGAGCTGAAGGTCCCATCTGCCCCACTAGGTCCCCTAAGTGGGACGGACAGACGGACACACACACAGCCTGTCAGTACCGCCCCGCCCCGCACCCAGCTGGGCTCCACTGAGAGCCATGGAAAGGATGCTTCAGAGACCCTGGGAGGTGGCCCCAGAGCCCTAGCCCTGACTCACTTCTGGAATTTCCTGTCCTGGGAGGTGGCTCACAGGCCAGATGGAGGGGACATCAGAGCCACTGTTTCAACAAGTATCTGGCAGCCCTGCCCAGCCCGGCAGGTACCCCAGGGCAGGGCCAAAGCCTAAAGATCTGCAGCTCTGAACACTCGCTCCCCTCCAGAGAGCCCGGCTCCACAGAAATAAAAGGGAGGGAGGGAGGGGGCGGTGGAAGCAGTTACCCCAACAAGCAGGCCTAACAAGTCAGGAGTCACTCAGACTCTAGGTCAAACGCCAGCTCTGCCAGATACTAGTAACTCCAGTGGCCTGGGCAACCTCTCTCTGAATTTCTCACCTTTCAAACACATGTAAGAGACATCTTGCAATGCAGAGGTGTGGAGAAGGTTAAAACAAATGTTTCTGGCCATGCTCACAGCATGCAGAAGTTCCTGGGCCGGGTACCAAACCCATGCCATAGCAGTAACCGAGCCACAACAATGACAAAACTGGGTCCTTAACATGCCGAGTCACCAGGGAACACCAAAACTTTTATTAAAAAAAAAATTAGGTATAATAAGGATTAGTTATTTGTGTTAAGATACCGCTCTTAAGAATAATTCTGTGGCGTTCCCTGGTGGCTCAGCGGGTTAAGGATCCAGCATCGTCACTGTAGTGGCTCGGGTCACTGCTATGAATCGGGTTCAAACCCTGGCCCAGGAACTTCAGCATGCCACAGGTGTGGCCAAAAAAAAAAAAATTCTCTGATGTCCCCAGTTGATCCCAAACTTACACAAATCCTATGATTTTTAGCATCCCATGCTAAAAATGGGCTGTACAGTTCAGTACACAGGCAGAGACAGGACTCATGGGGGTTCAGACAGGAATAAGAATGTATAATATGAGCTGAATTGTTGCCTCCCCACCCCAAATCCCTACATTGACGCCCTAACCCCCAGTACTTGGGGATGTGGCTGTGGAGGCAGGCTCTCGAAAAGGGTGACTCAGGTAAAATGAAGTCACTGGGCTGGGCCCTAATCCAACATGACTGGTGTCCTCATAAGAAGAGGAGATCAGGACACAGGCACACGCAGAAGCAAGGCCACCTGAGGACACGGGGAGAAGACGGCCGTCTACAAGTGGAGGAGAGAGGCCTCAGCAGAAACCCGCCCTGCCAGCACCGTGATCTCGAACATCCAGCCTCCAGAACCGTGAAAAAAATAAATGGCTCTTATTTCAGCGCCCCAGCCTGTGGAACTCTATTCTGGCAGCCCGAGAAAACCCACACAGCCTGTGGGCTAGGCTCCCAGGATAAACGGGTGTGGCAGCTCGAGCTGATGAGTGTGGAGCGGACAGGAGCCTTACTGGAGGCGGCCTCTCCCAAACTTCCCTAGGTCCTGAGCACATTGTGGGGCCTGGTAGATGGTAGATGCCACCCCCAGCAGGAAGTAGAGGGATGCCCAGAGAGGTCAGCCAGCGGCCCACCAAAATGGGATCACAGGAGACCTGGCAATGCCCAGGACTCCAATGACCAGGGCGAGGCTGGCAACTGGTTGCCTCTGGGCTCCTATGTGAAGCCCACATCAGCATGCCACAGATGTGGTCTGCTGCTGGGCCCACTTACACTCCTCATTGCCCCTAAAACAGGGCCAGGAGCGTGCCCTGACCACGGCTGCCAAAGTGCTCGCCAAAAGGAAGACAGAAGGACAGTGCTGGGTCCAGGGACAGCCTTCCCCAAGTGAACGTGAACGACTCTGATCACAGCAGGACAGACCTCAGGATGCTTGCCTCAGGATGCTATCAGACTGCAGTGAATTCCACGCAAAGTTGTGAGGTCCACCCTAAGTCACCAATCTCCACAGGACCCCTAACACTGGATAAGAAAGGTGTGGAAAATGACTCTGTAGATCGGTATCTACGGATATTGAGTTTTCAAGAAAAAGTATCGTCTTTAAGCTAGAAGAAAATTATACGGCAGATACAGCTGGCCAGAGCAGTAGCTCCTGCCTGCCTCCTGACCAGAATCTTCTGGAAACCAAACCCCTAATCAGAAGCAGGCATTGGAGGAGGAAGGGGAGAAAGCCCTGGTACCAAAGACCAGCAGTGTTTTCTGGAGATGCATAGCTAGGTCTCCAAAGGGAGCTCTCAGCCATGGCTGGGCCACTCTACCAAGATGGCGCGAGAAAAGCTGAAGGCCCCAGCCAGACAGTGTGAGACCAACAGAAAAGCCACAGCCTGTCACTGGCAGAGAACCTCAGCTCAAGGCTGCAAACACCCGGGTATCTAGATCTGTCTACCAGGGGCGCAGGGACAGGTACCAGTAAGAAAAGCGCAAATGCACAGCAAGGGAAAGAAAATGACCTTGAGAGAAGCATGGGGAAGAGGTCGCAGAAAGAACGGCGGGACCCCCAGGTTCCCCGGGAGCAAGCTGTGCCCAGGTCTGTCCAAGGAAAAGGAGCCGGGAAGGTCAGGCAGCACATACGACCAGAAAGGGCCCCCAATCCCAAGGTTAGAAAAGTTAGTTAAGGGAGGAGGAAACAGAGACTTGGAAGAAAGCTTCAAGGCTGTACAACCAGATGCTGAAGCTCTGCCCAGTCCTCAGTGATCCATCACATACATGGCGTGGCGTGGAGGCTAAGCAGAGCCCAGGGCCCCCAGGACCAGGTCCCGAGTTCCCACAGGGGCGACAGCCCAATCCGTGGCCTGATCCTGGCATTCAGAAGATGGGAACTCACAGGTCCTCTGTTCCTGCCAGGTGCACCACTGCACCTGCTGGCTGGGTCGGAACCGGCAGTCAGGGAGTCGGTGCCTGGCCCGGGCTCAGGGCGGGGGGTGTGACAGCAATGTCTTCTGAGAGTCCCAGAAACCAGGACCACCTTCCAGGCCTCAAAGGGGTGTAATTCTGAGACCCGAGGCTCAGAGGTGGAAAGACACAGTAGTCTGTCTCTGTGGGGGTTAGAGCGACCACCTCAGGGACACAGCTTGTCCCTGCTGGTCCAAAGCCAGGACTGGGAAAGGACAGCGTGTGAGCCCCAGGTCCTGTGAACCAACAGACTTTGTGACCAAAACTAGGAGCAAATAGAAAATACGAATAAAACGCCCTGCTTGGAGTTCCCGTCGTGGCTCAGCAGAAACGAATCGGACTAGGAACCATGAGGATGTGGATTCGATCCCTGGCCTCGCTCAGTGGGTTAAGGATCCGGCGTTGCTGTGAGCTGTGGTGTAGGTTGCAGACACAGCTCGGATCCCATGTTGCTGTGGCTGTGGCGTAGGCCGGCAGCTGTAGCTCTGATTCGACCCCCAGCCTGGGAACCTCCACATGCCATGGGTGCGACCCTAAAATGACCAAAGACAAAAAAAAGAAAAGAAAAAAAAATGCCCTGCTACTCAAACCCAGCAGGCACAGCCACCATCACTAGGAACTTTTCAGAAATGCAGATTCCGAGGCCCTGCAGGAGACTCCAAGGTCCCACTCCACTTTTGTGCACCGAGGCTAGAAGCTGACCACCTCGGTATGTTAACAGGCTATGCTGCAGTCAAGAGGCAACAGCTTAAAAAGAGCCTCCCTTTCCTGCAGCGAGAAGGTACAAATTCCTCACTTTAGGACCTGCTGTTTCAGAATCCGTGCTCCCCTGGGCGTGCTAAAGTGAGATTTACCTATTAAGCCAAGAATTTCGATAAGCAAGGAGGAAACCGAAAAGTTGTCTACAAACGGCGAGTCACCCTGTTTACATTTTTCCTTCACGTGTTCACGGCAAAAGAGTTACCAGTACCTACCCAAGTCGCTTGAAAACATTTCAAAGTATCTCATCCCTCATACTTAGGCAAGATCCACTATGTGCCTGGGTCATGGATAAATAGTTGCTTTTCACGCTTCCAGACTAAGCCACCGCCGTGGGGACTGGGGTTTTTTAGCGGGAGTGGGGAGGCATGTATGTGTCCCTGTGTTTAATCACAGTGAAGTATAAATATACAGCTGTGTCTCTGAACCTCGCAAAAAACTCTTAGACATCCTCAATTAGGTTGATTTTTTTTTTTTAAACACTCAGACAAAAGGAAACATCCTGAACATTTCTGTAAACGGTGTTTGATCCCGGCTGAACCTATCCACCAGTTCGGAATTTACTAGCTATTTAAAATAACAAGACCATGCTTCGATTTCCTCTTAGAGCTCAAAGTGGGACTCTAAGACCAGCCAAGCAGAGGAAGAAACCTCACACATAAACAGAGAGGATAAACTTGTAAAAACACACTGGGTAACTGTGTTTGTACACAGAGGTGGGGGGGCTCCTCTCTCCCTCCTGCCAAATACCCAACCGCAATTTTCTCAAAGCTTCCCCCCAACCAAGCTGGGACTCTCCAACAAACATGATTTCTTTAAAAAAAAAAAAAAAATCAGAGTACCTTTATCTAGATTTTAAAACGAGTATGAACACTGCCAAGAGCTAGCAATAAAAGAGTACAGAACTCTGAGTCAAAAGGTCTGAATGCTACGTCTGTGCTGGGCTAACGGCCACTTTCTAACCTGGAGCGAATCACAAATTCTGAGCCTCCCCCTGTAAAACTGGGAGGATGGGAGGGGTCACTGGTCGTCCAAGTTCATGGTGCTGCTGAGCACTAGCCATGTGTGACAGGTGAGAACATGAAGGCTTTAGAGCTCATGCAAACTTTGCTTACTGCCAACAACAGGCATTTTTGACTGAGTAACTTGGGAAAGACAGACTCTGGGTCATTTGTTCTAGGGTTTTCTTCATTTAGGATGTTTTGTTTTGTTTTAAGGGGTTTTTGGTTTGTTTGTTTTCCTTTTTAGCTGCACCTGCAACATATAAATGTTCCCAGGCCAGGAGTTCCCATCGTGCTGCAGTGGTTAACGAATCCGACTGATAACCATGAGGTTGCGGGTTCGATCCCTGGCCTTGCTCAGTGGGTTAAGGATCCAGCGTTGCTGTGAGCTGTGGTGTAGGCTGCAGATGCGACTCGGATCCCGCGTTGCTGTGGCTGTGGCGACGGCCGGCAGCTGCAGCTCCTGTTAGACCCCTAGCCTGGGAACCTCCATATGCCACGGGTGCGGCCCTAGATAAGACAAAAAAAAAAAAGTTCCCAGGCCAGGAATGGAATCCAAGCTGCAGCTGTGACCTAAGCCATAGCTGCAGCAAAACCAGATCTTTAACCCACAGTCTGGGCCAGGGATCAAATCTGCACCTCAGCAGCGACCTCGGCCGCCTCAGAGACGACGCTGGATCCTTAGCTTACTGTGCTGCAGGGGGACCCCCTGTTCTAGGTTGTTTGGTTTCGATTTTTTGCTTTTTAGGGCCTCACCCTCAGCATATGGCGGTTCCCAGGCTAGCAGGCAAATCGAAGCTGCAGCTGCCAGCCTACACCACAGCCACAGCAGCTCAGGATCCAAGCCTCATCTGCGACCTACACCACAGCTCACAGCAATGTCTGATCCCCAACCTACTGAGCGAGGCCAGGGATTGAACCCACATCCTCATGGATCCTAGTCAGGCTCGCCCACCGATGAGCCGAGAAGGGAACTCCTGTTTTAGTTGTTGTTGTTGTTTTTAATGTCTTAACTGCATCTTGGTTTTGGGGAATCACTTTTAATAGGACTGGGAGTGACTCTGCTGGTTTGGGTTAACCCGGGCTCTTCTCTACCCCATCCTCTGATGATCCTTTACTGCTGGTCATGAATCACAGCATGGGGGGCATTTTCCCTGAGGTGGCCTGGAGGAACCCACTAGCCAACCTCTCACTGCAGAAAGTTGCACATCAGCTTCAACAGAAGAGGGGCCATTTTCCTGGGCATATCCCAACCCATCTCATGGAATTTAGGATGCTGCAGTCAAAGAATGAAGGACCAAGTTATATTCTGACAACCTTCCATAAAAGACATTTAAGGATTAGAAGCTGAAGGGCTAGGAACAGGATGGCAATGCCTCAAAAAATTAAGCATACATAGAGTCACCATGAGTCCCTACACTTCCACTCCTGATTATACGCTCAAGAGAAATGAAAACCATCCGCACAAAAACTTGTACACAAATGTTCATCACAGTGTTATTCATCATGGCCAAAAGCCAAAACCACCCAGATGTCCACCAACAGATGAATGGATAAATAAAGACGTGTTCTCTCCACACAATGGAATATTATTCAGCCATAAAAAAGGAGGAGCCCTAACACGCACTACGACATACACAAACCTTGAAGACAGCAAGCCACTTGAAAGGCCAAACACCCAAAAGGCCACGTGGTCTACAGTTTCATTTTTATGAAATGCCCAGAACAGGCAGATCCGGACAGGCAGACAGAAGATTGATGGTTGTCAGCAGTGATGGAAGGAGGAAGATGGGGGTGACCACTAGTGGGTACAGGGTTTCTTTTGGGTGTGACAGAAATGGTCTAGAGTTAAATAGTGGATATATAGAAAAGCGCAGACCTTAAAGGGGTGAATTTATGTGCTTCTCCATTATAACTCAATTTTTTAAATATAAAAATAGCAAGCTAGGAAGAGTGGCTAGTCAACTCAAGATACAAAAGGGCAGCTCCAAGAGGAGTGACTCATGACCATCCAAGAGAAAGCTAGGTGGGACATGTACAGCTGATGTCATCTTACCCTCAGCCTCCTAACCCCAGGCACTCTCGGGCATCTCTTTTCTTTCCCTTTCTCCCTTCCACTCCCTCCCCTCCTGCATCTGACTTTTCTTCCCTTTCTCTGTTTTGCTTCTATTTCTTTCCCTGAACTGCTTATGACCTTAAGGGGGGGGGGGATTAATGACTAAATGCAGCTTAGGAGGTAGCAGCCTTTTGAAAAAAAATCACTTCTTGGAGTTCCCTGGTGGCTCAGTGGGTTAAGGACCTGATGCTGTCATGGCTGTGGCACAGGCTCAATCCCTGGGCGGGCAGGGAATTTCCGCATGCCGTGGGTGTGGCTTAAGTAAATAAATAACTTTTCTCCTTTCAGATAGCAGTCGTTTAATCAGTGCCTGTGAGAGGCAGCATCCCGGGCATCGTGTGGAACATGATTTGGGGGGAGTGGCTGTCAAGCTTCAATCGAGGTGCCACCGCGTCACTGTGGTCAAGTCACTTTGCTCCTGGGCCTCAGTTTCCTCACCTATAAAATGGGGACAGTGGTAAAGACTACCTCACGGAGTCACCAGTAGGATTAGAGTGAGAACCACGCCTGGCACGCAGCAAGCGCTCTATGCGTGTTTGAAGAAAGTGAAAGAAACCTGTCAACAGGGCTGGCTCTGTTTCCCAAACCTGACCTACAAGCACTCTTCCTGATGCAAAACTTCTTTTGAAGATTGTTTTCTAATTATAAAACTAACACATGTGCCTTGGTGACATTTTATTTCATATTCTTCTACATCATTCTACAGCAGCATTGCCTTTGATTATAGGAAGATGGTGTATTTACATTTTAAATAAAATCTTCCAGTTTTGATTTTTTTTTATCTACAACACCCTTTCTCTTTCCCTTTTGCTCAGGGCACAGGAAAGATTATAAGATCATCCCCGCCTTCCACACTGGAAGGAAAAGAGAGCCAGGGTTTTCAGAAACCCACAAGCTTAAACCAAAAAGGATGAGGAGCGTGTGGGGTGGGGTGGATTTATAAGCTCCTATTAATGGGTGGAGTTCAGGAATGACTGGTTCCAGGGGCTCAGACAAAACAGGGCACCACCTCTCACCTCTGACTGGTTGTCCTCTGCAGGTGGAATCGCTCCAATTTAGGGGGGCAACCGGTAACTTCCTCCCGGCTTAGAAACCTACCTTGGCTGACAAGCCCCCCCAGGACTACAGGGTTAGGGGAGGGGGCACGTAGCAGTGAGTCTCCCCGAAAGATAAGAGGTAGGACGTCATGACAGGCAGATCGAAACCAAAGCTACAGCAGCTCCCTCTGGAAAGCAATGAACTGCCAGGAGGATTTTATTGGGAAACTGCAACGTGCTCAGCACTGACGAAGGCACGCTAGTGAAATGCAGGAGGATGGCTAACAGTCTGTAATTTCACTTCGTAGTGAAGAGGTGGTTTCACAGACATCACTTAACCCTTACAGCTCTCAGCGTTATTAGTTTCATTTCAGACCTGACAAAATAAGGCCCACCTAGACTGAGCAACTCATTCAAGGTCACACAGCCAAGATGTGAACCCAACCGTAAATGTCTCAAGTCTCAGCGTGTCATACATCACTGCCCAGGTACAAAGGACCCTATCAAAAATCACAGAAGAGATACAGTCCTTGCCTTCAAGGATCTCTCTATGTTATGCTTTAAAACTGCCAATTCAGCTAAAATATGGCACAAAGGAACTTGTCCACAGAGACAGACTCACAGACATAGAGAACAGACTTACGGATGCCATCGGGGAGGGGGGAAGGAGTAGGATGGACTGGAAGTGTGGGGTGAGCAGGTGCAAACTATTCCATGTAGAATGGATAAGCAAGGGGGTCAGGCTGTACAGCACAGGGAATTGCATCCAGTCTCTTGGGACAGACCAGCATGGGTCCCTTTGCTGTACAGCAGAAACTGGCACAACATTATAAATCAACTATACTTCAATTAAAAAAAAAATGGAGTTCCCATCGTGCCTCAGCGGTTAACGAATCCGACTAGTATCCATGAGGGTGTGGGTTCGATCCCTGGCCTTGCTTAGTGGGTTAAGGATCTGGCGTTGCCGTGAGCTGTGGTGTAGGTTGCAGACGCGGCTCGGATCCCGCGTTGCTGTGGCTGCGGTGTAGGCCTGAGGCTTCAGCTCCGATTCGACCCCTAGCCTGGGAACATCCACATGCCACGGGTGTGGCCCTAAAAAGCAAAA
>PVHT021183615.1:1857744-2003736 GCA_004024745.2 Catagonus wagneri
TCCTTTTTTTTTTTTTTAAAGATCCACTTCTGGAGTTCCCGTCATGGCTCAGTGGTTAACGAATCCGACCAAGAACCATGAGGTTGCGGGTTCGATCCCTGGCCTTGCTCAGTGGGTTAAGGATCCGGCGTTGCCATGAGCTGTGGTGTAGGTTGCAGATGCGGCTCGGATCCCGCGTTGCTGTGACTGTGGCGAAGGCCAGCGGCTACAGCTCCTGTTAGACCCCCTAGCCTGGGAACCTCCATATGCCGCAGGTGCAGCCTTAGATAAAGCAAAAAGACAAAAAAAAAAAAAAAAAAAGATCCACTTCTGCCACCTGTCCTGAGAACCTCCGGCCTTGTGCCCACTAGCAGCCTCGCCTTACACCAACGTGGGGAGCCCAGAGTCACATTTCCTCTGGCAGCAGCTCGTCAAATCTCTTTAGAAACCTGACTATGATTTTGAGTTCTCCTGCTAGACTCATACTCACTGGGAGGAAAGTTACATAACTGGAAATGATTAGAAGACAAGGCTTCAAGCAACATTCTGCTCAATTTGGGGATGAGTTCTTGGCGTCTCAGCATTTCCTCCTTGGGAAGCCTTACAGCATGTGAAAGCTGACCTTCAATTAACGGCAGACACCTGGGAATCAGATTGTTCTAGGAACACACCGCGGGTCCCCTCCCAGCAAGTGGACCCCTGGTCCTCACCTCCCCCCCCACACACCGAAAAAATGAACTCATCCTTAGGTTACAAGGCAGGAAAACCCAAATGCCCATAAGTATATTAAAAGGTGCTCAGCACCTTTAGTCAGCAAGCAGGAAGATGCAAATTAAAACCACAGTGAGAGTCCAGAGTAAGAAAAAAAAAAAAAATCAGAGCCAAGGTTGCTTCTGGTGGGTGGGTGCAGGGACTTACAGGGGAAGTGGCTGGAGGGCTAAGGTCACGCTCTGTAACTTGAGAGGGTCGGGGGCCCCCGCAGGTAGATGTAGGTAGCTGCCAAAACTCAGCAAATGACTCATAAACATACTTGAGGATACGTAAATTAAACCTCGGAGGGGTGAAATAAGTGCCAACACCGTACTGTGGTTAGTGCTATGGACGTGAAAGCTTTCAGGGTGAGGTGCACGGAAGTTCTCAGCTTACCTGGAAATGCTTGCCCCAAAAATACGACTGATGGATGGAGAGAAGGACAGAGAGATGATAAAGCAAGCAAAAGAAAGTGCTAACGACAGGGAACTCTATCCAGTATCTAAGGATAAACTGAAGTCACATAAGACAGGGAGGAGTTCCTGTTGTGACTCGGTGGGTTAAGAACCCGACACAGTGTCTGTGAGGTTTGATCCCTAGCCTTGCTCGGTGGGTTCAGGATCCGGCATTGCCATGAGCTGCAGCGTAGGTTCAGTTCCCACGTTGCTGTGGCTGTGCTGTAGGCCGGTAGCTGCGGCTCCAATTTGACCCCTAGCCTGGGAACTTCCATATGCCTCAGGCACGGTCCTAAAAAAAAAGAAAAAGAAAGAATGTGTGTGTGTGTGTATATATACACATATGACTGGGTCACTTTGCTGTACAGAAGAAATGGGCAGAACCTTGTAAATCAACTATACTTTAAAAATTTTACAAAATGAGTAAGGTGCTAATAGCAGTTTCTAGGTGAAGGCACAGAAGTGTAGACTACAAAGTTCTCACAATTTTTCTGGACATTTACAATTTTTCATAATAAAACACTGAAGTTGCTTAGATGAAAAAGGGAAAGATAAAACCCGCAACGTGAGACTAACATACATTCATCCAAAAGTCTAAAATTGCAAAGGCCGTGGCAAGTGTGGGCCAGGATGTGGTACAACGGGAACTGAGACGATGCTGGGAGAAAAACAGCAAAAGGCCCCAGGGAAAGAGGAATCTCACGTGCCCACTCCTGGGTCACTGTGGCCCGGGGGGAGTCAGGTCAAGCCTGGATGGCAGGGCCACCTTCAGGGTTCAAGGGCAGCACCAGCTCCAACAAAAGCATCCATTTTCTTTGCATCCCCCACACCCATGGTTCTCCAAAAAATAAAAATAAGTGAGATGCTAGTACCAGAACAAGGAGAATGAGAATGAGAGACAGCAAAGAACATGTACCCACAGAGTCAGTGTCACCTGTGTCCCCGAACTCAATCATCAGAGCAGATTTCTACCATGGCCCCTGGAGGAAGGTTACCGTCTCTAACTTGAGCTTCCTCTGGGCTCACACATGTCAGCTGTCAATCCACTTGGTGGTTATGTGGATCAAATATGCCCTCTAGTTAGCCAGAAACGTCCAATGACAGATGAGGAAGCCAAAGAGAGGCAGACAACGTGCCCATCGGCCTCCCACTCCCACTGCGCAGGTGCACACGGGCCCCTCTGCAAACGCACAGATGCAGCGCCTTGGCCGCGAGCCATCACTGCTCTGGCGGCGGGGCTGAGGGAGTGGGAACTGCTCCATATGAGAATCACACAACCCATGTTCAGAGGGATGGGCACACTTGTTTCAGGAGGGGGTAAAAAAAAAAATCCCACGAACCCTCTCTCTCCAGGAGGGGCCGACATATTTCACAAATGGTGTGAACCATGCCTGGCTGTCATCTCAATTTCTTTAAAGGACTCAATTTATCCTTCAAGTTTCCCAGGATCCCCCCTTCCCAGGTACTCTTGACAAGCACCCGGGGGGAGCTCCTATCTTCTGATGTTGTTAAAGAAGAAGGGGAGTTCCCATTGTGGCTCAGCAGTAACCAACCCAGCTACTATCCATGGGGACACAGGTTTGATCCCTGGCCTTGCTCAGCGGGTTAAGGATCCGGCATTGCCATGAGCTGTGGCGTTAGGTTGCTTGTGGCTGTGGTGTAGGCTGGCAGCTGTAGCTCTGTTTAGACCCCTAGCCTGGGAACCTCCATATGCCACAGGTAAGGCCCTAAAAATACACAAAAAAAGGAAAAAAAATCAAAAAATTGCAAAGATCCAAGTTTGCTCCGCGGTCATTTTCTAAAAGTTCAATCTTTTCACATTGCTGACCATTTGTCACATTGCTTTTCCAGACTTGGCATTAAGCATAAAGAAAAAAAAAAAAAGAACACAGTCATACCTGATCAATCCGTATTTTCTATGAAGTGGGTATAAGAGAACGGCAGGAATGATGTTAAAAAAAAAAAAAAAGAAGCAACGGGCCCAAAATGGAGTCACTCGTGCTAAACTCCATGGCAACAAACCAAAGCATAACACCTAACCTAATGGCAGTTCTAGCCTCCCCCAGGAGTAGAATTTTAAACCAATCAGTCTGGAATTTCCTGATCAACATTAGGGAGGTAATCTGCAAGACAGACCCCAGCCCTCCCCAAAAAAGGAGGAGGACCTTGCCCTAAATAATCCTTTTCATTCCTTTCAGCTTCCTTCTCTAGCTATAAAAACCGCCCCTCATGTACGGCTTTTCAGGGTGCTTTTCTCCTTGCTGCCTTTTGGGATGCACCCCAATTCATTTAATAAATCCAACTGGGGGTGCTCTTCTGGAGCAGCAGGTTAAACACCTGGCCCTGTCTCTGCGCAGGCTTGGATCCCTGCTGTGTGTAGGTTCAGTACCTAGCCCAGGAACTTCCACATGCTGCAGGGCCAAAAGACACACAGATAATAGAGATAAAAACAGAATGTGTCAAAAAAAAAAAAAAGCCTGTAAATCCAATTAGACATTCAAATTTACTCAGTTAAATATTGCTTTTTCACAATTATTTGCCTATTAAAAATGTTTTAGGAGTTTCCTGGTGGCTGAGTGGGTTAAGGATCAGGTACTGTCACTGCAGTGGTTCAGGTTGTTGCTGTGGCATGGGTTCGATCCCTGGCCCAGAAACTTCCGCAGGACAAATACTATGCGATTATCCTTATATATAAGGTACCTAGGGCCATCAAATTCATAGAAAGAGGAGAAAGAATGGTGGTGATGGTTCCCAGGGGCCAGGGTGGGGGTGTAACAGAGAGTTACCGTTTAATGGGTACAGAGTTTCAGCTGTGCAAGATGATAAGCTCTGGAGATGGATGATGATGATGGCCGCCCAACCAAGTCAATGTACTAAATGCCACCCAACTGCTTAAAAAGGTGAAAATGGTTAATTTCATGTTACGTATATATCACCAATTTTTTAAACAAATAAAAAGTGGACAAGGAAAAATATTTTACATAGGAAAACATATATGAGAACAAGGTTTAAAGAAATAACAATATCCAGGTATACAAAACGTGTTAGAAAGGAAAACACGCTGCTCTCACCCAGCCGAAAAAATTCTCACATCGCCAGTGTGGTACCCTCACCGATCTCACAGCCTCTTCGTTACTTAGCAACACCCTCTGCCATCAAGTTCTATAGACTGCCCACCATGTTGGCAAGCTTTGTCCATCAGCTGCATTTCTGCCAAGAGTGCCTTTAAAAAAGTCAAACCTTCCTCTTCCCTCTGGACGTCTTAAATGACAAGTGCACCCCCAAAGTAGATACAACCAAAGGGTCTACTGCCTGCATCCTTACACTGCACGTACCCCTCCCACACGGAGCCCCAACTCCAGCTCCTCCCCCTGCAGCCCTGCTTGATTCAGGCCTGGAAAGAGGAGGCCCAGGTGGGCTTGATCAGACAACCTTTCACCCTGCTCCATCCCAGGGGCTTCGGACACCTTGCAATCACACAGAAAGGCCATTCTGGCCCCCGGCCAGCCCCCCCAGAGCTCTCAGAGTAACAAGCACCAGGGGACCCAGAACAACAGCTCCCTCCCAGGGACTAAGGTCCTGAGCTGGGAGCCCCGTCATCTCATTCCCTCCCCGGGAGAATTTAAATTGAACAAATGGGTACCGGAGTCTGCACCAAGTCAGGGAAGTACCTCTTTGCTTTCTCTGGGTTCCTTCCTGTTTTTCTTTTTTTCAAATGTACTGAGATATAACTGACATATGACACTGGTTAAGTTTAAAGGGTACTGCATAACGATTTGAGCTACATACATTATGACGTGACTATCACATAAGGTTAGTGACTATCCATCATCTTATACAGATATAAAATTAAAGAAACGGAAAAATTGCTTTTCCTTGTGATAAGAACTCCGGATGTACTAACAACGTTCGTTTACTGTCATATAACAGTGTCACCTATAGTCACCACGTTTACATGACATCCCTGGTACTTATCTTTTTTTAAAAATGTTATTGAAGTATAGTTGATTTGCAACGTTATTTATCTTACAGCTACAAGTTTGTACCCTTTGACCACTTTCATGCAATTCCTCCTCCCCCAACCCCTGCCTCCAATAATCACAAATCCGACCTTTTCTATGAGTTTAGTTTTTTGGGTTTGTTTTGTTTTAGATTCTACTTTTAAGTGAGATCATACAATAATTGTTTTTTTTTTTTCTTATTTCACTCAGTATAATGCCCTCAAGATTCATCCCACATGGCCCCACAGGGCACGATTTCCTTTTTATGGCGGCTGAATAATATTCGTGTGTGTGTGTGTGTGTGTGTGTACACACCCACAACTCTTATCTAGTCATCCACTGATGGACCCTGAGGTTGCTTCCATGCCTTAGTGATTGTAAATAATGCTGCAATGAAGATGGGAATGCAGATACTTCTTCGACAAAGCTGATGCTTGCTTTTGTGCGTGTGTCTTTTTAGGGCCACACTCGCAGCATATGGAGGTTCCCAGGCTAGGGGCTGAATCAGAGCTATTGTTGCCAGCCTACACCACAGCCACAGCAACGCCTGTAACCTACACCACAGCCTGCGGCAGTGCCGGATCCTTAGCAAGGCCAGATATCGAACCCGCATCCTCATGGACACCAGATGGGTTCATTATCGCTGAGCCACAATAGGAACTTCCTGACTTTTGCTTTTTAATGAGATATTGACATTTTTCTTTCATAAATGTTCTGTTTCTCCGATTATAATATTCATACCTGTTATTTGAGAGGCTAATTGGAGAAAGTTCCAAAAAGCAACTCTACACTCCCATGAACCCTTCACCCAGCCGGAACTCTCAAGTCTGGACTTTCAGACTTTGTTATACACACATACACACACACACACACACACACATCTTTTTTTATACAACTTAGGGATTTTATTGTACATAATCTGTAGCCTTTTATATATGGTGAACTAATTTTTTTATAGAAAAATGTGGCCCACTCTGCTTCGTCAGTGAAAGCAAAGGATCATAAAAACAACTTCAAATGCTCCAATATTTGAAAAATACAGGGAGTTCTCATTGTGGCGCAGTGGAAACAAATCTGACCAGTATCCATGAGGGTGCGGGTTCGATTCCTGGCCTTGCTCAGTAGGTTAAGGAGCCGGCGTTGCTGTGAGCTGTGGTGTAGGTCAAAGATGCGGCTCGGATCTGGTGTTGCTGTGCTATAGGCCGGCATCTGCAGCTCCGATTCAACCCCTAGCCTGGGAACTTCCATATGCCACTGGTGCGGCCCTAAAAAGACAACAACAAAAAATACAGAACCCTCGACTGAAGGAAAAAGACTAGCATCTTGATGAAGCCAGGACCCAGCCTCTCACAGCCTGGGCAGCACCCCTAGGAAGTCAGTCACAGACTCAAAGGACCCCAGAGTCATTCTCACCTGCCAGCCCATCGCAATGGGCCAGATCTCAGCCCCAGGTCTTCCCTCTCCCACTACCTGCTGTGTGACCTTGGACGTTATTCCACTTTTCTAAACTTCAGTTTTACCACAGCTAGACTAGGACATGAAAAAAAAAAAAAAAAGAGTTGTCATAGAGATTTAAGGAGACAGCATGTTGCAGGGACCTGTTATGGAGCCTGACGCCTTCTCTTCCTCCTTCCCTCAATCCTTGGAAGTCATCTTCTGCTGTCCTCGAAAGGCATCAAGCATGGGCACGTGTGCAAAAAGTAAGCACTACGATGGTATTTTTAATAGAAAAATAAAAAGGTGGGAGAGGAAAGAAAAACTTAGAAATGTCCTAGACATCCATCAACAACAAAATGCAAAATGAACTACACCACATCCATCCTAGAGAACATCATACAGCTTTTATAAATAACCATCAATGTATATGTGCTAACAAGAAAATATCTCCAGGATGTATCATTGAGTGGAAACAAAATGAAATTAAGAAATAACACACTCTTTTTTCGTCTTTTTAGGGACACACCAATGGCATATGGAGGTTCCCAGGCTAGAGGTCCAATCAGAGCTACAGCTGCCGGCCTACACCACAGCCACAGCAATGCCAGATCCGAGTAAAGTCTGCAAACTACACCACAGCTCATGGCAACGCCAGATCCTTAACCCACTGAGCAAGGCCAGGGATCAAACCTGTGTCCTCATGGATGCTAGGCAGATTCATTTCCACTGAGCCACGATGGGAACTCCAAGAAATAACACACTCATTACTTACTTAAAACAAGACCTAGGATGTTGCTTTCATCCAAGAACCAATTCCCCCTTCCCCATTGTGGATGTAGAGTTTAATTCACACATTACTTGTGTGGTTAAAAATTCATAATTAAAAGCTCCTTCTGGGAGTTACCGTTGTGGCATAGCAGAAACGAATCTGACTAGTAACCATGAGGTTGTAGGTTCGATCCCTGCCCTTGTTCAGTGGGTTAAGGATCCGGTGTTGCCATGAGCTGCGTTGTAGGTCGCAGACGCGGCTCAGATCTGGCATTGCTATGGCTGTGGCGTAGGCCGACAGCTACAGCTCCGATTCCACGCCCAGCCTGGGAACCTCCATATGCGGTGGGTCGGCCCTAAAAAGCAAATCAATCAATCAATCGAAGTTCCTTCCCCAAACTACCTGGACATGGAGCTGCCAGTGAGGCCTCAGGAGAGGGGATGGTTTATAGGAAATGCAAATATGACTTCAGCCGTCTAAAATGTCTGTGTCTGTCCCAAAAGGATGCAAAAACCAGAACAAAATTCTTTTTAATTTTTTAATCAGTGTATACCTGATTTATAATGTTGTGCACAAGAAAATTCCAATCATCCTATAAACTGCAAGCCTTCTCTCAGATATTGTTTGGGGGGAATGCTTAGTGTCCCTAAATTTTGTCTAGTCCTCAAAAGCTGCAAGGTCCCAATGACCCTGAGCTGCCATCTCAGAGCCCAGAGAGGCTGCTCCGGTCTCCTGCTTTTCCTCCCACCCACCCCACAGCTGAACTTTCTGCTTACTGGTTGGCTTCCCCTTTGCCCCCTTTGGAGTGCCTCCGGGCCGCCATCCCTGGCCCCCTTCTCTAACCACCCTACTCCCTGGGGGATCCCGTTCAGTGTGGCAGCTTGAAGAGCATCTGCGCCAGAATGGCTTCACAATCATCGCCAAAGCCAACTTGTCCCCTGGACTCCAGCGTCATCTTTCCAAATGCCTCGTCGGTGTCATTACCTGAATATGCATAGGAGTCTGACACTTAACACGCCACAACGAACTCTTGATAGTCTCCCCAAACCCACATCTTCCAATCCTCACCTTCTCACTGAGTACCAGCTCCCTCCTTCCAGGGGGCTTAAGCCAAAAACCTTGGAACAATCTCCAAGCCCTCTCTCTTTCAAACCTCCCACATCCCATTCATCACCCAATCCCATCGGTTCTGTCCTCACAGGAGAGCCGAAATCCAGCCATTTCAACCACACCCACACCTACCGCCCCGTTGAAAGCCACCATCACCTCTCGCTGGTGTTATTCCTGTGACCACCTCTCTCCTCGCCTCCCCCCTTCCATCCTGCCCCCGACTCCACCTGCACCTCCCACAGCCATTCTTAACAAAGCAACCCAGTGGCCCTTATAAACAATAAACCAGGTCACATCAATCCTCTTGCTCCATGGCCCCCCTGCACCACAAATTAAAATCAGGTCCTCCTGAGGGTCTCCAGCCCCCCAGCCCTACCCCTCCACTCCAGTGACCTCCCTGCCCCCACCCCCAGGTCTCATCGCCGCTCTGCGCATCCTCACTCGGCCCAGACACGCTGACGTCACTCTTCCTCAATCCCAGCGGTGCTCAGGCCACAGGACCCTTGCACTGGCTCTTCCCTCTAGAATGCTCTTCTCCCAGAAATCTCCACTCTTACTCCCTTTTCCAGGGGCCTTTGCTCAAACGTCCTCTCCTAACAAGACTTTCTTCGTCCATCCTATTTAAAATGACAAACCTTCTTAATCACCACACCGTCTGTTTAGTTTTGTTTACAGTCTGTTACCCTCAGCTAGAATAGAAACTTCTCTGTCCTGCTCTTTAGTTCACCTCCAGCTCTGAGGGTGGTGCCTCGCACACTGCAGGTGCTTATTAGCTTTCACGCAATGAATGAACCCCTTATCTTGCTAATATGCTCAAGGGTTCCAGTGGGAAGAAAGTGTCCTTTTATTATACCCAGCAGTTGTCACCTCAGGAAGGGTCGCTAAGCTTAAAAATGCCACCTCCCCACATACACAACAGGTCCCTGAACAACTCAAAGGCAAGCAGGCACTTTCTGTGGCTGACCCAGCAAACACCGCTGGTTCACGTGTTTCCTTTTTCTTTTTTTCTTTTTTTCCTTTTAGGGCCGTACCTGAGGCATATGGAGGTTCCCAGGCTAGGGGTCGAATAGGAGCTGCAGCTGCCAGCCTACACCACAGCCACAGCAATGCCAGATCCTTACCCACTGAGGGAGGCCAGGGATCAAACCTGCATCCTCATGGATACTAGACGGGTTCTTAACCCACAGAGCCACAACGGGAACTCCAAGTTCCTATGTTTTCTAAGTTCAGCAATCTGCTGAGGGCCCAGCCACGCGCGGAGCCCCTCCTGACTGCCAAGCAGTTTTTCTTGCCTCCGCTCCCCCTGAGCCCCCAAGAACCTACTAGATTCCATCGAGCTCTGAGCTCCATTCAGGGAAAACCCTAAAACTGTCTTTGTCCCTTCCATCAGAATCTCTTCCTTTTCTGATCTGGAAGAAAACCAGAGGTGTTAAAACTGAACATCTTGACCCAATTTCCTCCCGGCACGCGTTCCCCAGGCTCACTCACGCCAGCACATCCGCCCCTCCCGCAAGACCCAGTCAGAGCCAGACTTCTCAGCGACATCTTCCAACCCAGAGCTCCGGCAGTGAACCCAGAACTTGGTTCCAAGTGGCAGCTTCATCCAGAGCTGGCCCCAGGCCTGTCACCAAAAATGACAAGAGTTCCTTAAATCAGATCCGCTGGTAGTAAATGAGGAACATGGCAAGAGGGCAGGAAATCAGCTTTCCTTGAGGCCGCTCTGAAGCTTGTGGAGAAAAGAGGAATCTGTACCTATTGAGTAATAGGGAAGGCCACCTGCAACTCCTACAGAATTTCTTCTGGACTTGCAAAATTTTAAGATAAAAAAAAAGAAAAAGAAAATAACCTCCGAGATAAAGGAGGTCCAACTACACAAGGATTCATTTTCCATCTCTCTAAATAAGTGCTGCCACATGGTTCTTATCTGCTGTAAAAACCCTGCAAGGGAGGAGGAAGCAGTGGGGAGAGCTGGTCCCATGCAGGGAGACCCGGTGCCCCTCTGGCTGGCTGTGTGTCCTGAGGAAGCTTCTTAAGCGAGCCTCTCTAAGCCTTAAGTTTGTTGACTGGAGAATGAAATCCACCTTGCGGAGCTGTTGAGGAGATAAACCAGAACTCCTATGAGGAAGTCCCCAGCTACCAGTGTAGACTAAACAAAAGGAGTTCTTATCATAAACATTCAACACCACTTACTTTCAGAATCTATGAAGGGCTCGGTGAGCAAGCACAAGGGGGAGAAATAAAAGACAGCCATCGCCCTTGCCTTCAAGAAGCGTAAACTTCAGCTGGGAAAACAACACAGAGGGGACTGCATGCAAAGCTGTAACATCTGCAGAGCAATACACCGAGCAAAGCACATACTTCCATCTGCCACCTATCTCCAGGAGTCCTTTGGGTCTGCTTATTTGGATCCTCATCAATCTGGGTACTCCCTGGAATGCAAAAGGCCTCCAGACTGCACGTCAACAAAGTCTCTAAAGAGAAGCCCAAGGGAATGGCAGGGCCATCTCTGCCCACGTTCTCCCGCTCAAGTCCAGCTGACTTCACCGCCTGCCTCTGCCACCCACCCCACCCAGGGATGCCCATGTGACATCCATCATCTTGTTCATCTCCAGGAACTGGACAGAACACTGCCTCCTACATCCCTGGGGCCAGCTGAAGAAAAAGGAAAGAAGAAGAAGGGTAAAGGGAATTCAAGTGCAGTCATTAGCAAAAGGAGAAAAGGGGAAGCAGAGGGAAAAACAGAAATCGAGAAAATCAGAAGAAGAAAATGAGGAACATCAATTAATTCACATTTGCCATCTGATCTGCCAGCTTAGGAAGGGCTTAAACTCACATGTTAACGATGCGTGCTTCACAGATCATTCTGGCTGAGTAAGGAAGGCAGAGAATTTTACACCCTTTCGGAAACAAGCAAATCGGCTTGACACAATCTCAGAGATGGGACAGGAGCTAGGACTGTGAACCTGCCTTCTCATTTTATAAGTGCTTTAGCCACTGCCAGTAACCCAGGCAGCCTGAACATAAAACTAAAGAGTATTTGGAGGCAGAACTGGACACAGAAAAAGAAGTGAATGGCATGGAATATTACTCAGCCATGAAAAGGAATGATGTCCCAACACGTGCTACAATGTGGATAAACCATTATAATAAGTGGAAGAAACCATACTCAAAAGGTCACATATTCTTTGCTTCCACTAATATGAAATTCATAGAATAGAGAAACCCATAGACAGAAAACAGATTGGTGGTTGGCTGAGGCTCAAGGAGTGGAGAAGGGGTGGGGAATGACGGCTTAATGGGTATAGGACTTCTTTGTGGGGGTGGTGGTGAAAATGTTCTGGAAAGGGACAGCCGCGATGGTTGCACAATACTGTCAATATATTAAATGTCACTGAACTGTACACTTTTAAACTGTTAAATTTTGATGCACTATAGTTTACCACGATTTTTTTAAAAGGCGTGGTTGGGGGGGGTGGGGATGAACAGCAGAGTGAGAAAACTGGATGCAGAGTATGAGGAATAGGAAGCAATCAAAAACTCCCGGGCAAGTCATGAGTTTCTCAAAATCGGGGGCCCTCTCTGCCTGTCAGGCCCCCAGGGAAGCCTGCCATATAAAAGGAGACCTCTCCTCTTACAGTGGGGAGGTAATGGGAGGCCTTCATCGGGGGCTGCAGACAAAGACCCACCAGCAGCGGCCTGGGAAGGAAAACAGAGCAGTGAGCAGAGAGGCAAAGGGCTCTGAGGCTGGGGCTGGCCTCCCTGCGGAAAGACCAGCTGATCCCACTGGCAAAGGCTCAGTATGTACTTATCAGCCCTTTATATTGATGAAATTGTTCAGTCCCCAAAGACGAGCAAGGCCCCAACTGGGGGTCACAGCCACTGTCATCAGTGTCAGGGACACCACAGGGATCAAATCCTTGGCTTCACCGAGTTAACCTCTGGAGGGTAAGGGTGCTCAAACTCACTGGCTGGTACAACCCCATTTAATTTAACCTGGGGCTCAGCCCACCACGTGTAAAAGACAAACTAGTAAATGAACTTCCCTTCTCGGATTTTTAATACATTTTAATCACATGCGGTGGCTGGGTAGAGATTAGAAAGATAAAGAACACACAGTCTGTACAAAGAGCAAGAAGCCAGCTCACAGGGTGAGCCCCAAGCAGAGACCCAGTCGTGGAAAATCAGCTTTTTTAATTAAAAATCCTTGATTAGGGCCGAGAGCGAGGAATCTGACTTCAGGCCATCGTTTCAGACAGAATTCATCTGCGAGATATGTCCCAGGACCTACATGGGCCCTGACCTGTGCCAGGTCCTGGGGACACTGCAGTAAGCAAACCAGAAGCACACCTCTTCCCTTGTGGGGCTCACGTTCCTTTTTTTTACTCTTTTTAAGACCGCACTTGAGGCATACTGAAGTTCCAAGGCTAGGGGTCAAATCGGAGCTGCAGTTGCTGGCCTACCCCACAACCACAGCAACGCAGGATCCAAGCCATGTCTGCAACCTACACCACAGCTCACAGAAATGGCAGATCCATAACCCACTGAGTGGGGCCAGGGATCGAACCCGCATCCTCACGGATACTAGTCGGGTTCTTAACCCGCTGAACCACAACGGGAACTCTGGGGCTCATGTTCTAGTGAAGGACACAGAATAATTCTCATGTTCACAAGGGACACGTGTTAAGGAGAAAAACGAGACAAGCACAGCGTCCACGAATACGATCCCACACACAGCTACACAAATAAGTCTCCCACCCAAATCCATGTCAAGGGCCCTGTAGGTGTCAGCTGGGGTGACCAGAACAAAGTACCACAGGCCCAGGGCTTCAAACAACAGAAATCCATTGTCTCCCAGTTCTGGAGGCTGGAAGTCCAAGATCAAGGTGTCCACAGGGTTGGTTTCTCCTGAGTCCTCTCTCCTCGACTTGCAGATGGCCCTCTCCCCCTGTGTGTCTGTGTCCTAACCTCCTCTTCTTACAAAGACACTCTAATGACTTCATTTAACTAATGACCTCGTAAAGGACCCTACTCCAAATACAGTCACCTTCTAAGATACCTCGGGTTAAGAATTCAACATATAACTTGGGGTGGGGGCAGGGGACACTATGCAGCCCATCACAGGTACCAAGTGGTCCCATAGCCCTGGACAACCCCCCAGGGCCCCTCACTGCACTGGGCGTATCTCCCTGGCCACTCGCCTGGAATCCTCTGGGACCTCAGAGTCTTGTCCAGTCAGGCTCAGTCTCTGCAGTATCCCCAAGGGCCTAGAACACACACGGCTGGTCCTTGGGTGGGTGGGTGGGGGACCCAATTAAAGGCCATGCAGAAGGACACAGGGGGTGATGAAGCTGATGGAGCTCTTCCGTCAAATACTTAAAGCTTGTCTGGGACAAGAATATGAACGTTTTGTTGTTTTTTTTTTTAATCACTCAAGAGGGGGGCCCAAAAGTAAGTTCGAAGGATCCAGTGCAGAAAGGACCAGAGCAGAGGGCTGAGCGGTTGGGACCAGGCTGCCAGGGAGAGCCGGGACAGCATCCCAGACCCTACCCCCCACCCCCAGCCCAGCTGCCTGCACGGCCTCTGAGAACAGGCCTTGCCCTCCACCTCAGCCCACCTCGCGTGGTAAAGCTTGTAAAGCATATTCACACCCACTGTCACCTTGAAAATCCTTCCAACCTCAGAGGCAGCAGGGCGGGGATCGCTTCCCTTTTGCACCAAAGAGAAAACTGTTCAAAATCTGACTGAAGGTCAGACAGAGGAGGGGGTGTGCAGAGGTGTGTGTGCCAGGTGAGGGCCACCGAGGAGGCTGGGCGGGTGGGGGAAGGTGTGCTCTGTGCAGGCCCATGTCCCCCAAGCAAGGAGCAGCCTGACTCTCGGGACAGTGGGGAGCCACTGGAGATGGCTCTGCGGGCCTCAGGTTTTAGGAGGACACCGTGGAGAAAAAGTTGAGGCTAGGAAGTGTGGGGACTCTAGCCTGAAGCCTGGGGTCCCTGGCTCAGTGGAAACACAGGGAGTACTGACTAGGAAGCAGGTTAACCGAAAACTTGGCCAATCACAGGGGGACGTCGGCCGCTTTCCAAATCGCCTCCCTCCAGCCTTCCCCCTTGGGGTCCAGCTCTCCAGAAACAACAGTTGGGCCTCCTCCCCCCTCCCCCACAAACCAGGAGAAAGCCAAGGGCACAGGACTCCGCGACGACTGATCATGCCAGCGGCAGGTGTGCGTTGAAACCCTCCCCATCCTGCCCGCATCCCACGTCGGCCCTCATCTGCCGGAGACGTGCCGCTGTAGCTGAGCGTGTATATATATATATATATACACCGTCTGGATGATCTGCCATGAAGCATCATTCACACCTTCTGCCGCTCCTCCGAGAAAATCATTTCCTCAAGACTAATAATAAAACAGACCAGCCACCTAGAGTAACAAAGCACCTCCACCAGCCCCTGGCACGCAATTCAGAAACAAACCAGAACGGCATGCCCCAGAGCAGAAAGGAATGGCAGTGTGTAGCGGACCGTGACTCTGGGCTTCGCAAATGGTGTCGCCCAGAGCGCCAGGGCTTCCTGGGGGAGTCCCCGGAGCAGGTATGTAGCCAGAAGAGCAGCGCCTGGGTCGGACCCCAAAGAGCACCAGTGAAGCCAGGTCTGGGAGCTCTGGAGACTTCAGGCCAGATTTGGGTCCCCTGCCTGCATTTGTGCATCATCATAGACGACTTCTTGGGCTGGGGACACAGGGGCAAAGGGCTTAGGCCAGCCTGGCTCCACAATCCCCCTGGAGTGCCCAGTCAAGCTCTGGCCAAGCTATTCCCCACATCTACCTCGCTGGCAGGGCCCCCAACCCGCCAAACACGCTCGGAATGACTCCACGGAGGACGCTGCACAGCTGAGGAAGAGGCCTGGCTGCCTTCTCCCCGGTGAGACAGAGGAAATCCATCTGAAATTCTCAACATCACCAGGATCACCGCAGCCACACACCCCCACAGGGCTCCTTAAGGGCACGTACAGACCAGGTCTTGGACCCACAGACGGCTCGCTATCTCTCTGACCCCCAAATTCCCAATCAGCAGGCATAGGTCATCTGGTCTGAGCGGCGAGCAGAACCCTTTAAAAGATCCACCCAATGGATGTTTCTTTTGTTTTGTTTTGTTTTGTTTTTCTGAAGACCAGATTGCCTCCTCTTTGCAAAACAGGTAGTCAGGATTTCCCGTAGTGGTGCAGCAGAAACGAATCTGACTAGGAACCATGAGGCTGCAGGTTTGATCCCTGGCCTCGCTCAGTGGGTTAAGGATCAGCATTGCCATGAGCTGTGGCATAGGTTGCAGACAAGGCTCGGATCCCACACTGCTGTGGCTGTGGCCCAGACCGGCAACTGTAGCTCCAATTGGACCCCTAGCCTAGGAACCTGCAAACGCCACAGGTGCAGCCCTAAAAAGCAAAAACAAAAAAAAAAAAAGAAAGAAAAAAATGGAGACAGAAGCAGGACCTACCCCACCCTCTCCTCTGGGTGGGCTGTCATGAACCCAGAGAGAAAACTTTTCTTCTGTGCCCTGGTTAATGTGGGCATAGCGGTGGGGCAAAGGGTGAGCAGGAAGCCCTACAGGTGCCACTGTGAAGAATCACATTATATCATTGTGACTCGGTGGTAACGAACCCGACTAGTATCCAAGAGGACGAGAGTTCGATCTCCGGCCCCGCTCAGTGGGTTAAGCATCCGGTGAACTGTGGTGAAGGTCGCAGATGCAGCTCAGATGTGGCATGTGGCCTTGCTGTGGTGTGGACCAGCATTTGAGAACTTCCATATGCCTCAGGTGCAGCCTAAAAAGAAAAAAAAAAAAAAAAATCAGATTATAGGGCTGGGGCAGCATTTCCCACTATTGTGCTCCTTCCTACCCCCAAAGAACCAACAGCCATGCTCAGAAATTCAGCAGCAGGGTGGCTGAACGAAGGAATCAAGGGCCCCTCGGCCACATCACAAACATATCAACCTGAAAATATCCACAGGTCCTGTGACCCCTCACTCAGCAGGACCCTACCCACAGGGCCTCTGTAAGCATTTACAGGCAGGGTTATCGGCCACAAGCTCTAAGATAAAATTCCCTGAAATTACTGACCTGTAGCTAAGATTCTTATCTTGGTCACACCCACGTGTTTATCACACTCAGGGAGGGTCCAGATGCCAGCAGATTCAGACAACAGTGACATTTCAAACAAAGAATGTCTGGCTTAAGTTTGTGGTCTAAAGACACTGTGACACAGCTGAAGGCCCATCTGCAGAAGGGCCGTGGCTTCCTCGGGCAAAACACATCTTCAGGAATGATAGGAAAACGGACGGAAAGGGGCTTACTTGGAAGAACCAAGATGGAAACCGAGTTGAGGTGACAAGGGCCAGAAAGACAAAGTCTCCACCAAAAATGGTGACCAAGAGGTGGGACTACCACCGGGGAAGTACGTTTCTTTTACTAAGAAAATAATGGTCCAGAATTGGCCACCAGCACATTCAGAGCCTCAACACCAGGCTCCGCCCAGAGCATTTACATCAAAGGAGCCATTCTAACTTCCCCAAGGATCCTCTGATATGGACCTTATCATCCTCATTTTAAAGATAATGGAAACTGAGGTCCAAGGTCAGCTAAGCAACAGCCACAGCCAGCACCCAAAGCCAGGTCAGATCAGCTCTAAACACCATCACACCAAGACTGTCCACAAACAGGGATTTTTGGGGGGATTGTCATTGGAAAATGGGGCAAGAGAGGACGGTCACATCCCAGGTCAAGGGGGTTCCTGGGACGGGCTGCCAAGGGAGGGTCCTTGGCTTAAAGCAGCAAAGAATTCAAGAGTAGAGTGAAACACTTTATTCAGGGAGAGGCACACTCCCTAAACAGAGCGCAGGCTGTCTCCGAAGGCTGAGAGCCCCCAGGGCATGGTCAGTTTTTACAGGCTGGGTAATTTCATAAGCTAATAAGTGGGAGGGAAATTCTAGTAACTCGAAGAAGGGGCGGGGATTTCCAGCCATCGGGGAACCGCCCACCTTTGGCCTTTTATGGTCAGTCCGGAACTGTCTTGGCGCCCGCCGGGCGTCATTAACATGCTAACGTATTACAATGAGCGCATAATGAGGTCCGAGGTCCACCGGAAGCGGGCTCTTCCGCCATCTTGGACTTAAGGGTTGCGCCGTGGATCCTCTCTCCGGTCTCTCAGAATGACCCAGTCATCAAACGGCCCCCAGGGAGGTCACGTTCCCAAACGGCCTGCCTGTTTTTCGCTTCAGCAGGAAATAAGAGCGGTTTGCTCCGCCTTATATACGGTTTGCTCCGCCTTATATCCGAGGTGACAATCCTACTTCGCTGCGACACGCATAGGGAGAAGTGGCTAAAAACGCAGCCGGGGAGGGAGGCAGAGGCCAGGTCCTGAGGGGCCTCGTAAGCAAAGCTAAGTCGTAGCATATCCTAAAGGCAACCGAAAGCCCAAGAAAAGCCTTAAACGGGAGCGTTCCACGGCCAGACTGGCTAGAAGAAAATCACTGGGCCGTCGCTGTGGAGAACGGACATCGCCAAGGGAATGAAGGAACAGCCGCTGCTGGCGGGGGCCGCGGCAGTAATCCAGGCAGGAGAAGTGTGGCAAGAGCCAAGCACTGAGGAGGGCAGACCTGAGGGCCCCACCCAGGGCTGCGGGAGACGTCGGCTCTGGGGCACTAACCACCGTCCCCTGGCCTGGAACACCGGCCCAGTTGTCCTCACCCCACAGCAACCGTTGCAGGAGAGAATTTCCATCCAGACCCTAGTTACAAACCTTTCCTTTGCTCCAGGACCAGGAAAGATGAAACGGAATACCTAAATCCCTTAGCACCCTCGAAGAGACCTGTCACTTCTCGCAAACAGCCTTTTTCTCACCTAAGAGCCTCTTCTGAGAGGGGAGTGTCCGGGCAGCCAGAGACCCATCAGACCCAGGTAAGACGCAATGAAGACTAATTAGCTCAGCCTGAACAGCAGCCACCATCACACAGCAGTTTCAAATAAACCGGTCGGCAGCTGCAGCTCCACTTGCTTTTCGCTAACAGGACCAGTGTCCCGAAAACCCCTCCAACGTGCTCTCTCCAGCCCAGTGCTTCTCAAAGTGTGGGCCCAAGACCGGCAGCATCTCCTTGTTAAGAGTCTGTAGGAAATGCAGGCCCCACCCCAGGACTTCAGAATCTGAATCTACATTTAGTAAGGTGCTCAGGTGACCTGTGCCCATGGGCTGCAAGGCCTTGACCTCGGTGCTGCAGCCAGATAGTCTTATATTCGACCTCAGAGTGGCCCATAGAAAAAGGCTGCTCCCACCCCAGTAGCCCCCACAATGGAAACGCCAGTTAACTGGTGTATTTCAGCATCCAACTTGGCTTGACCCCTGGAACATGTGGGATGTAAAGGTTCCAGCTACCCTCCCAGGAGCCCTAGGAAGCTTATGAAGATTCTGCAACTCGCCCAAGGTCTCACAGGCAGCAAGGGCTGAGCCAGGATTTGAACCCAGAGCCACCACCTTTGCCCTGCACTTTGCAGCCCACACAGAGAGAGGTTCTGTCACCCTCCTTGAACACAGAGCAGTCCACACCGGTGGGTAGCTGTAGGGCTGAGGTTCCAAACCACAAGCCAAACCACACAAAGCATCCAGCAGCCCCCTGGAATCAGTAAGCTGCCTTGAGAGATGGGGTGCCACGTCCCCCCCCTGCATGTTTTTCCCAACACTGTTGGTATCTGGCAAGACCGCCCTGGGCCCTCTCTCTGCCGTCTTGTTCACACCACAGGCAAGACCATGGGCCTGCCACGCCCACGTCACTCCACACTCTGCCCCAGCCTCTCCCTCCACAGCCAGCTCTTAATCCAGCCCCATCTCCACCTTGTGATGGGGACTCCTCAGGCCAATGGGAACACCAGCCACTACCCTCCCCCTTCTTACCTTTTTACCATCTCCATTCCTCTGGCCTCACATTAAACAGACCCAAAGCGAGGTCTAATTCCAAAACCTGTGTTCTTTCCAGGACCCCATGTAGCCTCAGGTAATCCACAAACAAAAAAGAAAAAAAGAAAGGAAACTAAATCCAATCTAATTCCAGGATTTAATCATGACTTGCAAACTTAAAAACCCCTTAGGGTACTCGAATGCTTTCCTACTCAAATTGCAGCTCCTAAACTGGCAGCATCAGCAACACCCGGGAGCTAGCTGGAGAATGCAGAGTCTAGGGCCTCACCCCGGACCCCCCCTGCATTTTAACAAGAGCCCTAAGTGATTTGCACACACATTAATATTTGGGAAGTGGTCTTAACATCCTACAGTTATAAGGTAGATTCTTTGTGCCCACACCAAGAGAGGAATAACATATCCAGAACCTTTTCTATAAATGAAAATATTAGAGTACCAGATCAGTAGATGTTTGTGTGAAGTATGTCCTTGATTATCCAAAACTCAACAGTTTTATTTTCCACTCCAAGCACAACAAAGGCTTGTAGCTATTTATCAATAAAACAAAATGAGAACAGTAGAACTCCAGCTTCCTATTTCTATTTCTACATTATATTATGAATCAAAAACAAATGCCTCACTGACACTCTTCCGTGAGCCACTGCTAAAATAAGGATCCCCTGGGAGTCCCCGTTGTGGCTCAGTGTTTAACAAATCCGACTAGGAACCGTGAGGTTGTGGGTTCGATCCCTGGCCTTGCTCAGTGGGTTAAGGATCTGGCATTGCCATGAGCTGTGGTGTAGGTTGCAGACACGGCTCGGATCCTGCGTGGCTGTGGCGAAGACCGGCAGCTACAGCTCCTGTTAGACCCCTAGCCTGGGAACCTCCATATGCTGCGGGTGCGGCCCTAGATAAGGCAAAAAGACCAAAAAAAAAATAAAAAATAAGGATCCCCTGTCATGACTAAATTAGGACAAGGACTCATCGCTGAAGAAGTTTTTAAATACCATCTCTAAAGAGTTTTTACAACTTAGTTTTTTTCATTGACTAATCTGGGAATTCTGTGCATTTGACAAACAAATGAGAAGAGAGGAGGAATTAAGGCATCTGTGAAAGAACAGTGGATGCTAAATGACTGGAAGGGCTTACATTCCAACAGAACAAGTATGAAACTGACGTCTTTTAGAGAAGTCATCCATCACTCACCTGGAGGGGCCAGCTCATCCTGGAGGGCTCCCAGAGGAAGCTCCAAGTCTTGACTGCACCCACTGAGCCTGGTGGAGAGAGCTTGACACACACAGGAGGTGCTCAAATATAAGTATTTGTTTTTGTTGAACCAAAAGTTGACAGATGTATTTACCACAAAGAAAAAAAAAAATCACAGGAAGTCTGGGATCAGGCCAAGTATCACTGGTATACATAAGCAGCAGGCTAGATGCCAGGAAAGCTTGGGGGAGGGGGAGCTGATGTAAAAGAACAAGATGAGCTCATCCAGGTCTCAGGAGCTAAGGACACCTGCTAAGGCCAAGGGAGCTCATCAGACATGCAGAGCCCCAGGCCTCATCCCAGACCTACAGAGGTAGCGCCTGCATCCAACAAGATCCAGAAGCCTTGTGCTAGAGGCAGCAAAATCAGCTTGAGAAGCACAGCACTAAGTATGGCCATAAAATACTGAAACCAAACTAGACCAGAAACAGGGCATCCCCCTGAGTGAGGACACGCGTGGTGGTCACCAGAGCTGTCCACTTATATTCAGCTTGCTCCTTCTCTCTTTCTGGGCTCATGGCAGGACCAGCATTTTCCCCATCCACATGAAATTCGGTGTGGCTGGGCTTTAGAGAATGAGATCTGAGCACTGAGTTCATGCGTCACTTTCGGGAAGAAGCTTTAAGAACCACGAGCTGTTGGAGTTCCCCGTGTGGCTCAGCAGGTTAAGGACCTGACATTGTCTCTGTGAGGATGTGGGTTCGATCCCGGGCCTGATTCAGTGGGTTAAGGATCCGTGTAGGACAGCTCCAATTCGACCCCTGGCCTGGGAACTTCTATATGCTACAGATGTGGCTGTAAGAAGAAAAAAAAGAAAACCACGTGCTGTTGAACAAGGTCACCGGCCAGATTACAGACAGTGGTTGCTTCTCATCCTGGGTCCTGGATGGTCTTGCAGCCCTGAACCAACTTCCAGCAGACTTGCAGCAAGAGGAAGAAGCAAGCCTATGTTGTTTTTAAGCACTGAGATTTGGGTGTTGTTTGTCGTGGCAGTATTTCCTAACCCATTCTGACTAAACATAGCACCCAAGCCCCCAGTGTCACCATCTTCAGAACATCTGTTACCTCCCACTGAGAACTGCTCAAAAGCGTCATGACTTGAGGGTAGGACCTCTTTTTAAACCCTGAACAGCACCACTTAACTCAATTAAGGTCTACACTCTTCAGACTTCACTCCATCAGTCATCTTACTTTCTCCTTTCCCCAGATTTCCCCACTTATTTATGCTTTTATCTTATTGTACCGTATGTTTTTGGTAAGCTGCCTTTACATCCCTTTCTCGACAAGGTGACAGACAGTCACATGTACAGACACACCAGACATGGCTCCAAACGAATTTTGGCTGTTTCCAAAAAAATCAAATTCACCCTTCGAAAGATTTGCTGTTACTGAGGATATTTCAAAGAATGTGGCCCTGAGCCAGGCAAGTATTCCTTCAACCTGTTCTCTATACAATAGGATATGTACAGAGACACAGTCTCTGCTTTTAAAAAGCAATTCCTTCTTAGAAACACCGTCTCTTTTTGCTTGGTCATACGGCAAAAAACTGAACCATGCTAACGCCATGAAAATATTTAGCATCACTGACAAAAATATTTTTAAAATTCAGCTGAGTCCCTTCTGCATGTCTAGCCTTGTGCAAAGCACAGGCGAAGATTATTTTCACCAGTTCCTCCTGGTGGGCAGGTAGGGTGTGGCTTATTGCTCCATATTAGAAACAGGCTGCAGTGGGAGTTCTGAAGCTTACAGCTTGCCTACCAGACACTTCCTGAGTCCACATTTCTAGATGTGGACTTGCTGGATCAGAGGTCGTTTACGTTGTTAAGCTTTTAAAGTACATTGCCAGATCACCCCCCAGAAAGCATATGACAAGTTTCCAAAATCCTTGTCAATACTCATTCTGTTTTATTTTGGCAGTTTTCATTAATGCTACTTTTTTTTTTTTAATAAATGTGCACTTCTTGGATTACTTGTGAGATTGAATATGCTGATGACTTTGAATCTTCTATTATAAAGTGTCCATACAAGTCACTGCCCCACTCTTATACCGATGTGTTCCTTTGTTTTTGCTTTTTTTAAAAAATAATTTATAAAAGTACTTTCTGCTCTAAGGATATTAGCTTTTCCCCAATTTTTATTTGCCTTTTATCTCATTTTTTAAGGACGCGGTCTCTGGTGGCGGCAGAAGGTACGACTCACCGATCAGGAAAGTACGACAAAAAAGAGTGCATCACAACTGATCTGCAGAGGTGAGGCCCCTCACCCCCAGCAGTCAATCCACCAGCGAGTCCTTCTGACTCAATGTGCGAAATGTATTCCAAATCCATCCACTTCTCTCTCAGCTTCTCCACTCCCACCACCCTGCTCCAGGCTTCCCAGCTCATCTTCTTGCATCCTTCCCAGCCCTCTTCAAATCCATCCTCCACACTACAGCCTAGGTGAGCTTTCAAAACGAACCAGAGCACCCATCCCCTTCAATCAAACCAAAGTGTTTCTGCTGCATTCAGACAACTGTCTACAACTGCTAAAAAGAAAGGATCATTGGGTAATGCGATAGGCTCAGTATCACTATCACATGACAATATAGAAACAGAGCATATTAACACACTGTATACGTTAACTTGACACGAGATGACATGTCAAATACATTCAATTAAAAGAAACCACTTGGGGAGTTCCCATCGTGGCTCAGTGGTTAACAAATCCGACTAGGAACCATGAGGTTGTGGCTTCGATCCCTGGACTCGCTCAGTGGGTTAAGGATCCGGCGTTGCCGTGAGCTGTGGTGTAGGTTGCAGATGTGGCTCGGATCCCACGTTGCTGTGGCTGTGGCGTAGGCCGGTGGCTACAGCTCCTGTTAGACCCCTAGCCTGGGAACCTCCATATGCTGCGGGTGTGGCCCTAGATAAGGCAAAAAGCCAAAAAAAAAAAAAAAGTAAAAAAGAAACCACTTGGGAGCTTGAAATCAGCTATGGCAGGAGTATTTACACCCTAGAAATTGTCAATCGCTCCCCATCAGAATTTTCCTCTTGCCACCTCCCACCTTCCATCCCCCAAAGCTGGCTGCTAAACATTTACCAGCACACCACTAGAGGCAGAAGCATCTTTAGAGAACAGTACTCCAATTCTGTCCTCCTAAAAACTGCTGGTGAGGGGCGGAAGCTCCAGATGGAGGGAACTGTTAGATGGGAGACTGTCTTTAGCAAAAGTATGGATAGACAAACAGAGACCCACACAGGGGACAGCTCAGCAGATGCCCAAAGGACACTGAGGAACAGCTGGGCCCCTGGAATGATGTTTTCAGTTGCATTCCCCAGAACATAAATGCAAACCTGGGGAAAGGCAAGAAATCTCGAATTATTTGACAGTACATTTCTTCTACAGAATAGGGACTCAAAATATAAATTCTTAGAGAAAAATCAAGTTACATATATTGTGGGGGGAAACAAGACAACTGTCCAACTTAACCTGCCTCCCTCTCTGTCACATCCCAACCTCTCCTGTCCTTGCCCCCTGCTCTCTCACCATTCTGGAATATTCTGGTTCTCTCAAGTCTATCAAGCATACTCCTTTCACCAGGATGATCTGCATTTGTAATGCAAATACTCACATATCCCCCACAGTCTCACACAGCTGGCCCTTCTGCATCATTCAGGTCTCCACTCAAATAGCCCCTCTTTAGGGAAGCCTTCCCCAACTCAAATAGCCCCTCTTTGGGGAAGCCTTCCCCGACGGTCTTCTGGCGGCCTTCTTCCTGCACCCCACACCCCTACTCTATAGAGCACCCTGTTTTGGGGGGGTTTTTTTGTTTGTTTTTTGTTTTTGTTTTTTTAGGTGCTTCCATATGCACCTGCGGCATATGGACATTCCCAGGCCAGAGGCAGAATCAGAGCAGCAGCTGCCAGCCTACACCACAGCCACAGCAACGCCAGATCCGAGCCACAGCTGCAGCCTAAACCACAGTTTGCAGCAACCCTGGATCCTTAACCCACTGAGCAAGGCCAGGATTGAACCCATATCCTCATGGATCCTAGTTGGGTTCTTCACCCACTGAGCCACAATGGGAACTCCAGCACCCTGTTTTATTGGCCCCATACAGCTTTGAAATTATATATATATATTTTTTGTTGTTGTTAATTTACTGTCTCCCCAACTAAAAGGTACGCTTCTCTGGAGATCCCTTGTGACACACTGGTAAAGAATTCAGGGTTGTCACTGCAGCGGCTTGGGTCACTGCTGTGGCATGGGTTCAGTCCTTAGCCTGGTAACTTCCACATGCCATGGGCGCAGACAAAAAGTTTTTTTCTAATTTTTTTTTAAAAAGGTATGCTTTTCTATGCCTTTCACTGCTTCACCTCCAGCACCTACAAGAGTGTTCACAGCCCATCACAGGCACTAGATTAGGGATTGCTGAACAAATGATCAACTTCTGAACAGAGATCGGCAAACTACACACAGCCCATGAGCTAAGAATGGCCTATCCATCTTTAAATGGTTGAAAACAAAGCAAAAGAAGACTACTGCCTGGCACCGATTCAAATCTCAGTGTCCATAAATAAAGGTCTGTCGGATCGCAACCACGCCCGATGGTTGGGGATCCTTTCTAACCGTTTCCTGCTCCATGGGCAGAGCTGAGTCGCTGTGACAGAGGCCATATGGGCGCTCTCACGGCTTCTCACTGCCTCTGGCGCACTGCACATCACAGCGATGCAGCTCTAAGTCAGTTTTGCCTCTTGGCCCACAAAGCCTAAAATGTTTCCTGGCCCTTTACAGAAGAAGTTTGCCAACGCAAGTGAAGAAGGAGAAGCCTTTCGAGAAATATTTCTAAGGGAGAACAGACCAGGCTTGTCAACTGAATGAACAGGAGAGAAAAGGTAAGAGGGGACATTGCCAGGTGACGCCATGGAGAGGCGCTGGTGACATTCTTGAGGGTTGGGAGGGTGCGGGTAGAAGGCAGTGAAGGGAGGAGAGAGATTAAGTTTAGTTTGGATACATGACATGAGTCCATGGGGACTGAGTCTGGACATCAGCTCTAGACGTGAGAGAAGGGAGTTCCCTGGCGGCCTGGTGGTCAGGACTCCACGCTTTCACCACGACGGCCAGGGTTCAATCCCTTGCCTGGGAGCTGAGATCCCATGTCAAGCTGCTGCACACAGCAGCCAAAAAAAAAAAAAAAAAGCATGTGTCTGTGTGGCAAATACAGTGAACTGGGAGGTTTAACAAAACCAGTATTTATTGGATGGTAGATGGGAGAGACACTAAATGTGAAAGAATTTGGGGGGGGGCGCGAATCCTCTTAGGAATCCACACAAACCTTACCCAATTCACACACCTGCTGCAGCTGAACCTCCGCAGTGTCACCCCATGCACTGGTCCTCCAAGGGACAAGCCAGACTGACCTGCCAGCCACCATCTCTACTGCCCCACATGGAGATAAGCACCACCCAGAAGCCTCACCATTGTGGTGAGGACAGGATATACTCATTTTGCAGTTAAGTACCAGGGAGACCAATGCTGGCATTCTGTTAGAAAGCTTGTCATGTGCCACCTTGCTGCTGGGAGGAACAAGGGGACAAGCTGGGAGATCCCGTCCCCTGGAGTGGCCCGGCAAAAACCCTAACACTTACATGTATCCAAGCCTTCCTGGTTTAGCAAACCTTGTCTTTCACCAGCCACACGGGGACCAGCATCCGTGCTTGTAGATGAGGTCGACCCGGCTGGCAGATGAAAGCTGGGCTTTTTCAGGCTCAGCAGAGTACAAGCAGGTCAGCATCGCATTCGTGTTTCTAGCTGGTAACGGACCGCAGGGATTCACGTGGTGGTTAACAGATGTCAGGGATTCCTGCCGACTTGTTGCTAAGGGAACTTTTGTGAGGATGTCCTGAATCCAGAGAATCCGCAAGCCCTGCCCAGTGCTTTGAAGTCCTGTGGGGTGGCCACTTGACCAGAGCAGCGCACGGCAGAGAAAAGAGGGGGTTCCTCTGGAGCAGAGGCAGACCCGGGTGGGTGGGGGGGCAAAGCAGTTTCAAACAGCAGGAGCCACAAATGCCAGCCTCAGCCCCCAAATCAAAGGGCAGGATGACCTGGTGAAGATGGCAGAGAGCACATTGATCGTCTTGGTCACAATTACGTGCTCCACGAACCACCAGCCCTAATGATACCCTTTGTGAACAGAGTGGATGACCTCCTTAAAAAAGACGGGCCTGAGGGACAAGGTCACACCCATTTTAGATAATTTCCACATTCCAGAAAGAAAAGCCCTGTATTAAAGTCAATCTGCGTAACATATCAACACTTACTGAACGTCAGGCAGCCCAGATCCACCGTGTTCACTAACAACCAGCACAAAATAGCCGGGACCTGGAAAAGCTGGGCTGGTTTGTCAATGGCCGAGGAAACAGCCTCAGGCGTCAGGGACCAGGAAAATCTGGTTTGAAATTCAGCTGCCCCATATATCGGGTGGCCTTTATAAAGAAATCCTTGATGCCTTTAAAACAAACAAAACCTTCCAAGAGAATGACAGTGGAGAATTTCCTAGCAGAATGGCTAAGACTCTCCATTTTTCCTCCCTGAGGCTCGCCAATCAGTCTGGCCTGGATCCTTTGTCTAATGCGTTCGCTCTACCCTTTCGAGGGAGCTAGTTTGCAAAATAGCCCTCAGTGAACCTTGCCTCACTGTATTCACACCTGTACCCATACCTGTATGCACCTCCCTCTCATGCGGAATCCAGACTGGTCCTGTGACTCATGTGACCCACGGAACATGGCAGAAATGATGTGCCAGTTGTGAGCCTAAGTCTCAGGAAGGCTTGGCAATTTATGCTTTTGCACTCTTGGAAGCCAGCATGTAGAAACTCCAACTGTCCTGCTGAAGAGAAAGGCCATGCAGAAAGGCACCAGGGAACTCAGAAGATCAGACACTATGCAGGGAGAAAGGCCACGTGGAAGGCACCAGTCATGTGAGTGAAGATGCCATTTCAGAGATTCCAGCCCACCTGAGCCTCCAGGACCCCAGCTGTAGCCATTATCTGACTGCACATGCCTGAGACACCAAGATAGACCAGCAGAAGAACTGCCCAGCTGAGCCCCATCAAATCCCAGAAATGTGTGCGATAATAATGAACTGTTGTTTCGTGATGCTGTTTTTGACTTGTTACAAAGCAGTGGATAAAATATTATCCCTAATTGTCCACAGCACAGCCCACTTCCCCAGCCTCGAACCCCTCTCCCCTAGCCACATCTCACATCAATCACATGAATCCAAAATGGGAGAAGAGAAGGTGGAGAGAGGTCAAGTTCAAGGGCCATCCTCTGCAGCTGACCAATTTAGCTGGTAAACAGTCTCACGTTCTGTTAGTACCTCTGAGGTCCAGACCCTGCAGCCAGGTCGTGGAGTCCAAGAATAACATCTCAGACAAGGAAAGCCCTGCTGTGTGTACCTTCCAATCTTATTACCCCACCCCCCAGAGTTATCTCCCAAAAACTCTGGCGGTTTTCACAGATGCTTTCCAGTATCGTCCAGATCCCTAATTTCTTCTCTTTGAGGTAAGAGCATCACTTGAGCTCCTCCTTGACCACGTCTCTCAAATACTGGAACAGTCCTCAGCTCCTCTCCCTCTTCAACGGCTGGGCAAAACCTCAAGGAAGATGTTTCTGGCTGCTTTTATCGAAGGACCTTGATAACTCTTGGGCAGCTGGCTCCTTCCTCCTGGCACCCTCTGAAAAGCTGCCCCACCCACTGAGCAGGGTGCCCGTGATCAGTCCTTGCCCACCACCCCATTTCTGCCTGGCTGTGGTTTGGAAGCCATCCTCTGCAAGCCCAGTACGTGCTGCCTTGTCCCACCATTTCCTTGGGGTCTTGACCAAAGGGATTTCCCTGGGGAACCAGGGCCAGAACCTCCACCACACGGTCCTCTCCCCTGGGGCTGGCTGGCCACCAGGGTGGCCCTTTCAGTTAGCTCTCAACTCCCCTTTGCGGGGTAGGCTTCCTGCAAACCAGGGCCTCTCAGTTCCCCTTTTTTCATATGAACAAGGAGGAAATCTTTGGGGCGTGTCCATTTTGCACATGCTGCTCTTAATCTTTAGCACACTTTTGCCAAGATGGGGTTTCCTGACCTCACTCCTTCCACCAGAGAGCAAAAAGTGCACGGGGTGGGGAGTATGCTGGCGGTGCCTTTCCCAGCTGCACACCCACCAGGCCACTCCTCCCGCAGGAGGCTGGTGTAGCCCATCCTGACTGTACCCGCGGCAGCTCCGCTGGCCTTGTAAACCCCACGCCCCCAGTTAGCCAGCACCAGGTGCCCCGCCTGCAGAGGTCTACCAGCTCTGGTGTCAGTGGCTCCCCTCTGGCTCCCGCTCCTGCACTAACACCTGGCAGGCTCTCCTCCAGACTCATGAGTCCATACGCTGGCCAGCCCACCACCAGCGACACCCTGGGGAGTTCTGCATGTCTTTGGGGACCCGTCCCCCATCTTGAGGGACTCCACCTGCATAGCCTCCATCCCCACCCAGCCTTGAGGTCCAGCCTGCTCATGGATGACGTTCCCAGATACAGAGGGCTTGAGCTACAATCCTACTGAAACTGCATCTGCTTTGGCCCCAAAAAGAGTCCCAGGGCTCAAGCCCACTTCTGCCTCCCACCGTGGGAAAACCACCTGGCTCTGAGTAAAATCAAACTTCAGGGTTCGCAGGAGACATGCCTCAAGTGAGAAGGTGCCCTCGTTGCACCCCAGCCTCTCGGCCTCCCCTTATGGATGTCACCAGCCTGCTGACCTCATGCTGACCACCGGACCCAAAGCATCCAGGCCCTTCCTTCACGTGCCTTCTGGTGCAACTGGGCCCAGGATACTGAGTTTAAAAGAGACACAGGCAGAGAGTAATATTCAGCCAGCTGAGATGCTAACCAATTATACATTACTCCTTGCACAACTGCCTTCAGCTGTCTGCTATCCAGTCTGCCGGCCTGTAAAATGGGCCCAGTGCCTCCCTAGGGCTGTCAGAGGAACTGGCGACAATGCATTACCATGCCTGGTGCATAGTAGGTACTTAGAAACCGAAGCCCCTTAGGCGACAGAGATTTCCTACAGACTCTTACGCCCCCAGCAGCTGGGACTGACACACCCACAACTGTCCCAGCTAATCATTCCACTTGTCCCCAGAGGTCTGATTCGCCCTCCCTTTCCTCCCAGGAGGAAAAGACAGAGCCACCTCACTCTTGCTAACACAGCCCCCAAGCCAACCAGCCTCACCCCTACCCAACACACAGCTGGCTGAGCCCAGGCCAGGATGCTCCCCACCAGACACCCAAGAGCTGAATTTCCACATCAGTGTTTCCTGGAAAAGCGTGGCCACCAGAGGACTCAACAACAGGAGTTTCTCTCAGGGCTTTTGGGCTAGAAGCAAGGAGCCTCCAGGTCTTCATAAGAAACAATTCACTCAACTTTCTTTCACACCTAAATCTCAACAAGGAGACCAGGCAAGCTGAGGAACACCTGAGCCACTTCTACACAGACAGGTTCTCAAATTACAGAACCAAGAAGTTTCCCAAACATACTCAGCTGGCAGCCCTGGAAAGCTCCTTCCAGCCTAAACTTTGCTCAAATGCTGCTAATCCACTTAGGAGAGATTCTGTTGTTCTCTGAGCCTGAA
Organism: Catagonus wagneri; assembly: GCA_004024745.2. Lineage (NCBI taxonomy): Eukaryota > Metazoa > Chordata > Mammalia > Artiodactyla > Tayassuidae > Catagonus > Catagonus wagneri. The sequence goes on from PVHT021183615.1 coordinate 1,888,097, forward strand.
GGAAACATCACGTACCTCTATGAGGCCAGGCTCGATGATAAGCTCTCCACAAAATATTTCTCAGGCAGACTCACCCATGACCATTTCAGTCCTATCTTTCTCTCTTGAGCTGTACAGAGCATTTTTCAGTCAAAATGTGCTACTTTGTTCTTTGTGAAGTAGGTCGAGGGTTAAATTATTAATCAGTTCAATCTCTATGATTTGGGCAGTGTTTTGCCAGAATATTTCTGTGTGCTCACACTTAGTCTTTACAACCACCCTGGGGTCAGCAGCCTTTCACTGAGGGGGGGCATCCTGTATTATCGCCTCCCACCCCCACCCCCATCAAAGGACTTGAGAAACTTTGGATCCCAGTCAAGCTGTGACCATAAGCTCAGCGATTAGAGGACAGCAAGGCCTCCCAACTGTCACCCAGACAATAAACAGCCAGGCAACTTGGCTCAACAGGTCCCGTGAAGCCCTGGGGCCAGGCCAGAACCCCAGGACAAGACACTTTTCAGGTTCTGACCCTTGGCCTGGCGGGGAGGCGGGGGGCGCTGGGCTAGGGGAGGGGGCGCTAGCTGGGGGCTGCGTCACCTCTGGATCAAGCTGGCTGACGGGGCTCGGGCTGGTGGCCAGCCAGGCTCAGCTGACCGCTAAGTGGGCGGCCCCGAGGCGGCCAGGCAGCCTGACCCGCCGCAGCACGACCTCCCACGGGTCGGCAGGCTCGGGGCTCTGGGGCCCAAGCGGTGCCACTTTTCCAATCCCGATCCTCCGTGCGTCTTCCTAGACCGCGGGACACGGCAGCCCTCCGGCCGCCCGGCCACCGCCGGAACGCGCCCGCCAGCCCGTCGGCGCCAGAACTCACACTGGCAACAAGTTCTCGCTTCCTCGGGGCGTCCGCAATGTACTCTGAGGGCCCGGTACCGGGGACGCTCGGAGGTCGAGCCCCGCGCTGCCCACGCACCGAGGGGTGCCCGCCGCCTCTGCCGCCCCCAGGGCCGCGCGGCTCAGGGTCGGGCGCGCAGCGGCAGCCCCCGGGCGTCCTTCAGGCAAGGGCGGCTCCCGCCTCCCCGGGGCGGGCAACAGGTATACGCGCGCGCTGGGCTCCCGGCCCGGGCCCTCGCCCCTTACCTCCAGCAACTGCACGTAGCTCGCCGGGAACCAGCCGCGGAGCCCGTCCTCCTTCTCCCCTTCCCACCAGCCGCCGTCTGGGACCTGCAGCAGCGTGATGAGCTCGCCCGCGGCGAAGCGCAGCCCCTGGCCGTGCCGCTCCCCGGAGAAGGGGTACAGGGTCCGGCAGCGGGAGCCGGACATGGCCTTAGCGCCCGGGCTCACAGCGCAACGTGCATCCCTGACGAGCCCTGCGGGCTGGGCAGCGGCTCCGCGGGGTCCCAGGCGCCCGGCGCTCCGGGCTCCCGCGCTCTGGGCGCGCGCCGTCTCGGGGGTGCTCAGAGGTCCCCGGCCAGGCGGGGGACGCGAGCCCCGCGCAAGGAAGCGGAGACTCGCTGGCTTCAGAGAGCGAGCGGCGACGCCCCCGGGCCGGGCGGCTCGCGGCTTCCAGCTCGGGGCGGGGGGGCGGGGCTCAGGGGGAGGAGACCCAGGCGCCGCGGGCTCCGGAGACAACTTCCCGGGGACGCCGAACGCGGGCGGCAGCCGCGAGGGCAGGCCGGAGCCGGGGCCACCCTGGCGCGCGGAAATGCGCAGCTCCTCGAGGAGGTGGGACCCGTAGCATCCCCCACAGCTCGGCTCTGCGGCGAGGGAGTGGCGGCGGACGTAGAGAGGGGGCTGGCGGCCCGGTGGCCAGGCGAGGGCTCTCTCGGCACGGGGGGGCGGGGCTGGGCGGGGGCTGGACCAGGGCGGCCACGCCCGCTGAGGGCCGGGCGCTTTCTCGCTAAGCGTGCGGGCCACTAGGGAGGGGTCTCCCTGCTCACACCCCCACCGCAGAAAGCCACGGGGATAGAAACGCCCCTCTTTGCAGGTTTCGTAGACCCAGTGGCGGGAGGTGGGCGGACTTCTCCTCCGAGGTGCCTGTAGGGGAATGTTTGTGGCCAACAATGTCAGGGTTGAACCTGGGGTTGAACTTGACTCACCGGAAACTGGACAATGAATGGATGAAAGACTGGTTTGAAGCCGGACGCCTGAGCCGGGAAGTCGGGTGGCAGCGCGTTACACAGGAGGGCTGGAGAGGGGAGGCGACGGAGTCGGAATCCGAGTTGATCGAATTGGAAGCAAGTCATTAAAGATAAAAGAAGTGGCTCATTGGGTTAAGGATCTGGCGTTGTCAGTGCAGTGGCTCTGGTTGCTACTGTGGCGCGGTTTCAGTCCCTGGCCCCGGAACTTCCGCTTTGCTTTGAATGCAGGGGGGAAGTTGGCCCAGGGTACCAGCTCTCCTGAAATCAAAATGGGCCTGGATGAAGAGTCTACACTCATTTATTCAGTCAACAAACATTAGTGGGAGGCTAACACGTTCCACGCAGTGTGCCAGGTATCTACAAAATTCATTTGGACAAGCTCTTGCTCTGCTGGGACCAGTGGTCCCGGGTGCTGAAAGAAACTGACCTTGAACTGAGGGTACAGAAGTAAAGGGAAGCTTTGTTAGCCTGCTCTATAGGAAAACTTAAATTCTATTTCCTGAACTGTAAATAGCTAGATCCTTTAATCTCTGCATACGTCTGACTGCCTATCTCTTACATCCTGCTCAGTAACCTTTTATGGCTCCCTGTTGCCTTTTACATCAAGTATCGACTTCTCTCTCAGCCTGCACGTTTCAAGCCCTCCACAATACCTCCGCAGCCTCATCTCTCACTGTGCTTGCCCACATACCCTTTAAGAACCAGTCTGGCTGGGCTACGAGGAGCCCTAAGGTCTTTACATCTTTATGTGTTTGAATCAGAGGTTCTCATTAGAATTGCCTGAGTAACTTTTTAAGTGCTCATGCCCAGGCCCACCGTAGCTTTGAAAATCACTATTGAGCCAAACGCTACATTTAAGCCATCTCTCTAGAGCAGCCTCAGCCTAGCCTCTGGCCATGGGCAAGTTGACAAATGTAGATTGTTTATTATATTCCATCAACTGCAAATTCACAAACCTTTGCTTGTCCACAATCATGGGGGAAATAAACTCTTGACCACAGTCACCACTGAGTCCCTTAAAGCAAAATTTGATATAGACAACAGTCACTGAAAAACTAACTGACCTAATCAAGTCTTAAAAGGCACTAAAACACCCTGTATCATGGGCATATGTGACTGTTTGCAGGCTGACCTCAGGTTTCATATCCGATTTATGGCCCAGTTCAAGTTGGTACAGCTGGTCCATAGCCTTTTTACAACCCAGAATCCTCTGTTCCAGTTTGGACTTGAGAAATCTCAACCTTCACAGCATCCCATTCACTTCAGTTCCAAATGAGCCTCCCCAGACTTTCTGCAGCACCCAGATTAACAGTGGCTCTCAACTTCTTTACGTCTTCCAATTCCTTTGAACTGGTGTGGTCACTGCCCCCAGCTTACAAGTACAAACTCAGACAGGATGACTTGCCCACCATCATATGGCCATCAACGGCAAATGTCAGATCTGGCTTATTGTACATCAAGCACTTCTTCTTCCAGGCCACCCTGTAATAGTTTGGAAATCTGTGTATCATTGTAGCTCATCCACAAATAGCATCTTAAGAAAGGGTTCTCTCATGATACCCAACATCAGTCTTTTTCTTTCTTTTTTTTTTTTTTTTTTTTTTTTGGCTTTTTAGGGCTGCACATGCGGTATATGGAAGTTCCCAGGCTAGGGGTCAAATCGGAGCTGCAGCACAGCCACAGCAACACTGGATCCAAACCTCATCTGCAACCTGCCACAGCTCATGGCAACACAGGATCCTTAACCCACTGATGAAGGCCAGGGATCAAACCCACATACATCCTCATTCCTCATGGATACTAGTCAGGTTCCTTACCACTGAGCCACAATAGGAACTCTCCCAGTATCAGTCTTGATAGAAGTAAGACTGGACCAGTAGTCCCTGTCCCTGATTTCTTATCATTCATGTAACTTCAGACAAATCCACTGACACCTCTAGGTCGATTGCACTGCTCTTGGAGACTGAATCCAATAGCTGTGTCATGAGACTTGAGGTGCTTAAATGTGTAAGCTCCGGAGTTCCTGTACCCAAAACTCAGTTCTGCCGTTTGCTAGCTGTGTGCCCTTCGGCAGTTTACTTATCCTCTCTGAGTCTCATTTTCCTCAGCATTAGAAGATGACGGTGAAGTTCCCATCGTGGCTCAGTGGTTAACAAATCCGACTAGTAACCATGAGGTTGCGGGTTCGATCCCTGGCCTTGCTCAGTGGGTTAAGGATCCGGCGTTGCCTTGAGCTATGGTGGAGGTTGCAGACGCGGCTCGGATCCCACATTGCTGTGGCTGTGGTGAAGGCAGGCAGCTCCAGCTCCTGTTAGACCCTTAGCCTGGGAACCTCCATATGCCGCAGGTGCGGCCCTAGATAAGGCAAAAAGACAAAAAAAAAAGGTAGAAGGTGATGGTAGTGTTTCTACCATAGGGTTATTAAGAGGATTAAATGAGCAAAAATGTAAACTGTTTAGAGCAACACCTAGCACATTAAAGACTCAAATTAGCAGTCATTATTTATCTAGTCCAACGGTCCTGGTTATTTATTATCCAACACTTCTCTTTAAACAAAGATTTCCAAGGCAATAATAGAAGTGGAAACCCTTACATCTTTGGAATACCAAAAATTTTAAACAAACACACTCTGGGTTTCTGTTTTCTCATAAGATCTTGAAAGAAAGATGAACTTGGGAGTTCCTGTCATGGCTCAGCAGTTAACGAACCCAACTAGCATCCATGAGGACTCAGGTTTGATCCCTGGCCTTGCTCAGTGGGTTAAGGATCCTGTGTTGCCATGAGCTGTGGTGTAGGTCACAGCTCATGCTGCTGTGGCTGTGGTATAGGCCAGCAGCTTCAGCTCCGATTTCACACTGAGCCTGGGAACCTCCATAATACTGTTGGTCTCGGCCCTAAAAAAGACCAAAGAAAAAAAAGAAAGATGAACTTATCCCTTATCTATTTTCCTTCTTGCCTTCCACCCCCCGGCCCCGGCCCTCCCCATTTTCTATTATTATCTGGAACTTGTATTTAAATCTTTAATTATTTAACTTCTTTGATAACTAAGTCTTGCTTTACTAATTACTTGCTAGTAACTCAGTGGAGGAATAACATGTTTGTTTTAAATTTTTATCTAACCCTCTTAAGACCTAACATGGCAAAAAAGCAGGCATTCAGTACTTCCTGAATTTGTTTTGCACAGATTGTTTGGACCTTTGTTCGTATTCAGATTTTCCATATTGCCAAGTTGCTTTATAAACAAATGTGTTAGAACATCTGGATTAGACTGTAAACTCCTAAGAACAGGCTTTAGTTGCTCTTTCTTAACTTTCTCTCAACACCATGTATTTGATGACTATGCTGGCAGATATTTCTTTTCTACTCAGGACAGCCTCCTATGCCTTTCCATATCAGCCTATGGATGGCAGAGAAATATAAGGGTTTCAATTTCTTAAAAAGTTAAATATAAATTTGCCGTGTAACCCAGCAATACTTCCAGGTATCTGCCTAGGAGAAATGAAGACAAACGGCCACACAAAATATTGCAGCAAATATGCATAGCAGCACTATTTCTTGTCTTTTCTTTGCTCTGCCATGGCGTTTGGTGGCTTGATGTGAGATCTCTGTTCCTAGACCGGGGACTGACCCCCTGGGCCGCACCGGTGAAAGCACTGAGTCCTAACCACTATACCACCAGGGAACTCCCAGGAGCACTATTTCTAATAGGCGAAAAGTGGAAGTAATGCAAATGCCCATAAACTGATGAATAGGGAGACGTGGTATACAGCCGACGGCCCCGCAGCCACAGAAAGGAGTGGGGTTGATTCGTGCTCCAGCATGGGTACACCTCAAAGATATCACGTGAGTGAAAGAAGCCAGACACAGAAGGCCACGTATTTTATGATATATTTACATAAAGTGTCCAGAAAGGGCAAATCTGTAGAGACAGGAAATAGATGGCAGTTGCCTGGGGCCGGAAGTGGGAATGGGGAATAAGCCAAAGGGCAGGAGGTTTCTTTCTGGGGTTATAACAATGTCCTAAAATTGGATTGTAGGAGTTCCCATTGTGGCTTAGCAAGTTAGGAACCCAACTACTGTCCACGAGATGTGGGTTCAATCCCTGGCCTTGATCAGTGGGTTAAGGATCTGGCGTTGCCACACGCTGCAGTGTAAGTTGCAGATGTGGCTTGGACCTGGCTGTGGTCTAAGCCAGCAGCTGTAGCTCAGTTTCAACCCCTAGCCTGGGAACTTCCATATGCCAAGGGTGTGGTCCTAAATAAAGCAAAAAAAAGGGACAGAAAGAAAACAAATCAAAATCAAAAGGAAATAACAATATACATTCATCAAGTGGTAAATATAAAAACAAAAGAGAAAAATACCAGGTACTGGGAGGTCCTGGGGCACCTGGAGCCCTCACAGGCTGCTAAGCAGAGCCTGATGGAAAAGCAAGGCTTAGCAAAGCTGCTCAGACTCACCCTGTCCCTCCTAGGTACAGAGCCACAGAGATGTGTTCGCATGTCCACCAAGAGACGGGTACAATGTGCGTTAGTCCCAAACTGAAAACTGTCACAGTAGAGTGGATAAATGATGATATATTTATTATACACTGGAAAACTTTACACTCTGAGAATGAACAAACTATTGCCGCATGTAAGTGAATCTCCCTGACGTATTGTTGTGCAAAAATGCACTAAAGAGGAGTTCCCTGGTGGTTCCAGTGTTGTCACTGCTGTGACTCGAGTTACTGCTGTGCCTCAGGTTACTGCTGCAACACGGGTTCAGTTCCTGGCCCAGGAATTTCCGAATGCTGGCGCTCTGTGGAAAAAAAAAAAAGGAAGGAAAGAAAAAGGAAAACCACTTTAAGAGTACATATAGCATGATTCCATTTATATGAAATTCCTAGAAGTCAGGAGAGTCATTATTTGAGGGAAGGTAGTGAGGGTATGGAGGGGGCTGGGATGCTGGTAATAACCTACTTTCTGATCTGGGTCCTACTTACGCAGGGCTACTCTCCAGGCTGTATACTTCCTTGTGCGCTTTCTTTATGGATGCTATGCTTCAGTACCATGTTAAAGAAAAACATGGAGCTCCCATCATGGTGCAGCGGTTAACAAATCCAACTAGGAACCATGAGGTTGCAGGTTCGATCCCTGGCCTTGCTCAGTGGATTAAGGATCCGGCGTTGCCGTGAGCTATGGTGTAGGTCACAGACGCGGCTCGGATCTGGTATTACTGTGGCTATGGCGTAGGCCAGTGGCTACAGCTCCAATTAGAACCCTAGCATGGGACTCTCCAAGTGCAACCCTAAAAAGACAAAAAGAAAGGAGGAAGGAAGGAAGGAAGGAAGGAAGGAAGGAAGGAAGGAAGGAAGGAAGGAAGGAAAGAAAAACATATAGTCCCTGACCTCAAAGACTATGTAGTATCTTGATTACAGAGCAATATTCTCCAAACTTTATTGACTGTGTGCCTCTATCTGTGAAACTCCCAAATATATGTATACCTATTATTTATAAATGAAATGCATGGACCCCTAATAAGTATCTTATAATGCACAAGATTAAAATTTTTAAAGGGTTATATTAAAATATATGTTACACACAATTAGAGGTGCTAACATTGTCTTCCCTGCATTGTAGTGGATCTTTTGTGCATTTCTTAAGAGCCAGCGATCTTGAGAATCAGCTTGAAGAAGATGATGGGGAGTTCCCATTGTGGCTCAGTGGAAATGAATCTCCTCATGGACTAATATCCATGAGGACGCAGGTTCGATCCCTGGTCTTGCTCAGTGGGTTAAGGATCCGGCATTGCCGTGGAGTTATGGTATAGGTTGCAGGGGCAGCTCTGATCTAGCTTTCTTGTGGCCATGGTGTAGGCTGGCAGCTTTAGTTCCAATTGGACCCCTAGCCTGGGAACCTCCATATGCTGCAGGTACAGCCCTAAAGAGACAAAAAATAAAATAAAATTAAAAAAGACGGTGGGATGGAGAAGAACATTGGTATGCTGAAACTAAGCATTTTAAAATCATGACTTTGGAAAAAATAAATGGGTCCCCTTCTACTGGGAAACACCTGGCATTGGGCCTACACGGAGGAGGAAGCATTTGGAGCTCCATCCTCCCCTCCCTGGCTCTCCCATCTGGGGTCTGAGCCACAGGTCCAGCCAAAGACTCTGAAACATCAGTGTGTTTAAGAACCACCCGAGCAACATGTTAAAAATGATGCCTTTTCCTGATTTAGCAGATCTACAATAGGACCCAGGAATCCTTGTTTTTAATAAAACTTCCAGATTATCCCACTGGTGTTCTTGCAGGATACTTAGAGAAACATCATCCTCGACACCAAAGTTGCCAGACATTTTCAGGTGGTCTTGGTACCATCAGAGAACATTGCCATTTATAAGCAGGAAGGATTTGTTTTGGCATCCCATTTGGCCAGGCACGCCAACACTTAAAAAGGTGTCCAGGGAGGAGGAAGCAGAGCCAGAGGCAGGCAGAAAAAGTGGGAGGTGGAGGTGTAATAGATGAATCAGGAGAGGAAGACATTGTGAAGAGTGGGAGAGACAGAGACTAGAGAGTAAGAGAAAGGGAGTAGAAGAGAAGCGAGACAAGACAGGGGTGGGAGAGCAGAGAGGAAGGAGGGACGAGACCTCCCATCTTTCTCTCCCTGCACCCCCCCGCACGCACTGGGCTCTGAAGCCAGAGAAGATTCTGGCCAGACACCACTTCCCTGGTGAAATTCATGCAAAAGAAGCATGAAGAGGAGATCCCGTCGTGGTGCAGCAGAAATGAATCTGACCAGAAACCATGAGGTTTCAGATTTGATCCCTGGCCTCGCCCAGTGGGTTAAAGATTGCATGTTGCTGTGAGCTGTGGTGTAGGTCACAGACATGGCTCGGATCCTGCATTGCTGTGGCTGTGGTGTAGGCCAGCAGCTGTAGCTTTGATTCCACCCCTAGCTGGGAACCTCCATTTGCCACGAGTATGGCCCTAAAAAAAAAAAAAAAAGAAGAGAGCGAGAGAGAAACATGAAGAGCAGAAAAGAGAAAGGGGAGGAGAGAAGAAAAGAAAGGCCCCAGGGAAATTAAGTCAGTTGTGGAACCAAAAAGAACATTTGGAAGTAGAACCGCATCTTTTCACTGGTGCTGGCAGGTGGATGGCAAAGCAGTGTCTGCCCCATTCCCACTGGTCCCTGGTGGCAGCAGGAGTGTGGAAACGAGATTCTCCTTTGGGGCTAAAAAACAGCATAATATCCATCGAGGAGCCCAGCAGAGATAGGCAAAGCCACATTAAAAAGGCAGTTGGGGAGGTCCCATCGTGGCTCAGTGGTTAATGAACCTGACTAGTCTCTAGTCAGGACTTGGGTTCTATCCCTGGCCTTAGTCAGTGTGTTAAGGATCCGGCATTTCTGTGAGCTGTGGTGTGGGTTGCAGATGCAGCTTGGATCCCGAGTTGCTGTGGCCAAGGTGCAGAGTGGCAGCTGTAGGCTCTGATTCCAGCCCTACCCTGGGAACCTCCATAGGCCGAGGGTTCGGCCCTAAAAAGACAAAAAAAAAAAAAAAAAGAGGGAGTTGGTCTCCAGGGCCAAGACCCAAACTGATGGCAGCTATTAACATGCAAAGCCCGGACAAATCCACTCGACTTGGGCTTAGAGGAGAAGTTTAAGAGATTTATGAGAACTGCTGCCCCTCCTGGTCTCTGCTGTCTTTGAAGCACACGCACGCGCGTGCGCTCTCTCTCTCTCTCTCTCTCTCTTTCTCTCTCAGAGTATGGGCTTTTGATTACCATCCTAGCCTGCTGCTCTTACCCCAAAGACAAGCCAGACCTTAATTCTTTTCCCCAATAGCGTCGCCAAGGCTGGGGTTTTCACTGGGAAGCCTGCTCCTTTTATCAAGGTGTGAAAATGCGCAGGTGGACGCAGTTCTCTGGAATCTTGAGTTTTGGAAAAATGCACAGGGACGACCTTGCTGCTGGTTATTGGCTTCCTCGTGGGAAAGGGAGATGGCCCAGGAAAACTCAGAAATAGCACATTTCGGGCTCTGAACAAAACCCCACTGCGAGTCCCCATTCTTTTGAAGACTAAAAATAAATTCCGAATTAATCACAACAGAAAAGGAACAGTCTCTTCAATGACTATAATTAGCTCTCCGTTTATTAATGAAGATTCAAATTATTAGACTCATCTGAGTCCCAACTTCTTCGCTCACTAATTACATGCCTGGGACAAGTAAGTGGCTTCACCTCTCGGAAACTCCACTTCCTCATCTGTAGAAGAGCTGGAGGTGGGTTGGGGGCGATACTGGTTTGAAGAGACAGTGGAAGGATCCTCTCGCAGGAGGCCATCCGGGACCATTCTTGGTCAAGTACAGCTTTAGCGAATGTGCATGGGGCTGAGTTCAGACAGGAAGAGACTTTACCCAAATCTGGGATTTGTGAAGCCAGAGGGTGGTGTGTGGAAACTTCCAGGCCTGGTGTCATAAGCCAGTGGAATTCATGCATGTTTACTCTCCAGACCAATAAAAATTCCTTCCAGAGCCTTCCAGAACAATCTCAATGAGGAATAGCGGGTTTATATTTCTCCTGATGTCCCTAGCAGGATCTGCTGGTCAGGCCAATGCTTGCCTGTGGTCCCTCGAAGGTCAGAGCCTCAGAAGCAGGAACTACTCTGTGGGGACCCTGAGGGCAGCCTAGAGATGGATCGGGAAGAACACGTTTCCTGAGAAACTTTTGGCAAACTGCCCTTCAAACCGCCCAGGCCGGCCTCTTGAGTGACCCCTAAGGAACGACAGAGGTCCTTTTGAATACTCAAAGTTGAAGATAATGGTACAGGAATATCCAGATACTTCAGGAATCCAGAATTCAATGAGAAGTGAGCAAGAAGGAATTTTAAACAAACAAGGCAACATGTACCATGCTGTTATTTATTGAAGGTGGGTTACATCAATGGCGGAATGGGGTTCATTATTCTATTCTCTCTACTTTTTCATATGTTTGAAGTTTTTCAGAACAAAAAAAAAGGAAGTATATGTCCTTGAGCCTCCTCTGTTATACCTTAAACTCTTAGGAAAGTTCTTCAGAATCTCAGAAAGGGTCTATTCACTCAGTTTTCAGACAATTCTAATAAACTAATTTTTCTTAGCTAGTTTTTCAGTTCACAGTACATGGGACAAAGTATCTTGACAGCTGGCGGAAGCGCCAGCTGACAGTTGATGCTGGTGGGGAGAAGGATCTGGGCAAATCACTAAAAAAGAAGCAAGGAAAGAAAAGGTGTCTTAGCCCCAAGGCGTTTCTAAGACGTGGTGACGGACGTGCATTGACACACAGAGCAGCACAGTGGAGGTGGAGCTGAGTAAGCAGACGCTGAGCTAGGCTTGAAGAGCAGGTGATGGGGATCCAGCCCCGGACCCTGCCCTTCCCACCCACATCTGTGCAAAGGGAACAGAGGTGCCTGCGCTACTTATCCTACAGGCCCATTGGAATAACCAAAGTCCACAAGACATTGAAAGGTGGCTCATGAACATTCTCAAATACAAGGTTATGTAAGAGTGACAACGACCCTGAGCCCGTCCATTTTAAAAGTCAAGGCACTATGTAATAACCTTTTGGAATGATCTTTGTCTTAGTCCATTAGTCCATTTGTCTTAAGTCCATTATAGCCTGCTATAATTTCTCACAGTTCTGGAGGCTAAGGTCCAAGATCAAAGTGTCAGCAAATCCAGTGTCTGGTGAGGACAAGCTTCTTTGTTCATGGAGGACTGTTTTCTCACTGTGTCCTCACAGCGGAAGGGACAAACCAGCTCTGTGTAAGAGCACTAATCCCATTCACGAGGGCCCCATCCTCATGACCTACTCACCTCCCAAAGGTCCCATCATCTGGTAGTACCATCACACTGGGGGTTAGATTTCAACACATGAATTTGGGGTGGGGACACTATCTATGGCTACCTTCATCTGCAGTGCTTAAACAACCTCAAGTTATTCCACATGTTTGCAAGTAAAAGGGACACTTTTTTTTTTTAATTAAGGTATAGTGGATTTACAATATTAGTTTCAGGTGTACTGCAAAGTGATTCAGATATGTATAGGGGTGTGTGTGTGTGTGTGTGTGTGTGTGTGTGTGTGTATGATTCTTTTCCATTATAGGTTATTATAAGATATTGAATATAGTTCTCTGTGCTATACAGTAAATCTTTGTTCTTTATCTTATATATAGTAGTATGTGCTGTGGTCTCTGCATGTGGGTGGAAAAAGAATTTTCCGGATTGAAAGCAATGTGTAGAAAAGACAATTTCACTGAGGCAGGAGACCCTGTTAACACAGTGGGCCGACTTCCTGATAACCAGGGAGAGCCGGCTCTGGGCCCAGGGCCACATCTGTCTTTATAGCCCAGAGACAAAGGAGTGCGAGGAGTGGTCTTGCCTTACACCTGCTGACCTGCGGATTGCTGGGGAAGGATGGGGTCTTCTGAAACACTTACTGGTCGGTTGGGGAAGTATGCGGTCTTTGGATACCCTTGCTGGTTGGCTGGGGGCATATGTTGCCCCTGTAGCAGTGGGGTGAGAAGTGGGCCACCTGCGCTTTCTAGTGGGGGCAGGAAGGAGTGGGCCAAGTCGCTGGGATGGGGAGGTCCTTAGGAACATTGTAACAGTTACAGTGAGACAGGTGGGATGATAAGGGTCTGGCAGTTCTCATCTCGGCTGGAAGCTTTTTGAGTTTTATTTCCTTGGAGAAGCCTTGAAGTCCCACAGTATGTATCCGTTAAAACCATACTCCTAATTTATCCCTCCCACCTCTCCCCTTGGTAACCGTCAAAGTTCGTTTTCTATGTCTGAGTCCATTTCGGTTTTGTAAATAAGTTCAACTGTATTGTCTTTTTAGATTCTACGTGTAGGTGATATCACATAATATTTGACTTTATCTGACTTATTTCACATAGTATGATAATCTATAGGTTTATCCATGTAGCTGCAAATGGCATTATTTCATTCTTTTTCATATATATGTATATGTGTGCGTGTGTGTGTGTATATATATATATATATGTATATATATATGCCATATCTTCTTTACCTATTCATCTGTTGCTGGATACTTAGGTTCCTTCTATATCTTGGCTGTTGTAAATAGCGCTGCAATGAACATTGGGGTGCATTTATCTTTTTGAATTAAAGTTTTCATCGTTTCTAGATATATGCACAGGAATGGGATAACTCTATTTTCAGTTTAGGTTTTTTTGGTTGCACCACACCATGTGGAAGTTCCCAGGCCAGGGATTCAACCCACGCCACAACAATGACAATGCTGGCTCCTTAACCCACTGAGCCACAAGGGAACTCCTATTTGTAGTTTTTAAAGGAATCTCCATACTGTTTTCCATGGTGGCTGCACCAGTTTATCTTCCCACCAAGAGTGTAGGAGCGTTCGCAAAAAGGGACAGTTATGATTCGTGGACAAGTTTATTTATATGGAACAACTCACTTTGTAATAAAAATTAAATGACGTGGCTGTTAGTATTGGTCACTTGGGGGGAAAGGCAGTGAGATTTGAGGGGAGGGTGGTAGGAGATGACGCTTTCTTTATAAATCTTGGGATTGTTTCATTAGTTACAATAAGCACATATGACTTATAAACTAAAGCTAAAAAAGAGTAATAAAGAAAATTAAGGCGTTCCCTGGGGGCTCAGCGGGTTAAGGATCTGGCATTGTTACTGCTGTGGCATGGGTTTGGTCCCTGGCCTGGGTGGGGAAAAAAAAAAAAAGGTAATTAACTACTCCTAATAAGCAAGATAATAATGAACAGAGATTCTATGCCTTTGATCCTTCACCAGGTTAGGTAGGGGATCCGGACACTTTAGGCCATGGTGAGTTCCACCTTCTAGCAACAAACTCCTTACAGAGGCTAAACCTTTTAGTCTCCTGAGCAAGGTATCAAGCCTTGAAGCTTGAGCAAAAGGCTGCAGAAATGGGGAATACCCATCTATGTAGGTCATGGGATGGGATCAAAAATTAACACTGGGACTATAACTCCAGTAGGTGCTATAACTGCATGTACACCCCATGCAGCTAACCCTGTGGGGTTACTTGGCACCTGGAACTCTCCCCCTCCCCCTGAACCCCCACCACCCCTGCCTTCCTACAGAAGCCTGTTGAAACAGTTGTCTCCTAGTGAGTTGGTATTAGATTGAACCATACAAAAAAGCAATGCCAGATCATTTTTGGTTTAAACAAATAATGATTTTAACATTTTTGGTCTCTACAGATAACAGTTTCCCTGCAATATCCCCCATCCAGACCTACCCCCAAGAGGTGATGTGAGGTCCATGGATGCCTGTAATCCATCCCATTCTTTCCCCCAGTCCTTGCTGACCATCCACTCAATAAAACTTTGCCTTATGTTATGCTGGATTCATGAGAGAAACACCAACAGTTCACCGAAATCACTGGGAGCTTGTGACACACTCCGATACCTGGGATCAAGTTTGGTTGGAGAGACCTGGCTGGGGTGTGCATTCCTGAGTTCCCTGCTGGTTCTCTTGCCTAGACCTGGCTGAGATGCCGACTTGGTGCAAGGCTTCTCACCCTTACTATATATTAGAATCACCCAGAGATTTAACAAATCCTAATGACCAGCTGGCACTCCATACCCAGTAAATCAATATCTGGGAGTGAAAACCAGGCAGCAGCATTTTGCCAAGACCTCCATGGCTGCCAATGAACAGCTAGCTGATCTTGGGAACCACTGACACGGTGAACGATGGACTTTGATGACCCTGACTTCCGGAGGCAGGAGTCACCTGCAACCCAGAACTGATCATGTCATCAGGGAGTAAAAATAGTGCAGGGGGGCAGAGAGCTGCCCATGTGGGGCTCTGGTTAGGCCCTGGGTGAAGCTTATCTCTTCTTCTAGTGCCGGACCGCTGGCTTTGCCACTAGGCAGTCTGCCTCTTGAGAAAGGACACCTGCTAAGCCTCGCTGCCTCAGCCCTTTTGTTTTCTGGACAGCTCTCCTTCTGATGCCCATAGTGAGAGACACACTTGGGAGCTGCTTCCCCTGCCTGGGAGTGCAGCCCAGGACCCACCAGGGAGCGTGTTGCCATGACGATTGTGGCGTACTGCTCCCCAGCTCCCTCCTGCCACTGTGAAAGCCCTGTGAAAAATCAGAATTCACAGAGCCTTTCACACTGCCTGGACTTCT
Source organism: Catagonus wagneri (assembly GCA_004024745.2). NCBI lineage: Eukaryota > Metazoa > Chordata > Mammalia > Artiodactyla > Tayassuidae > Catagonus > Catagonus wagneri. The sequence goes on from PVHT021183615.1 coordinate 1,903,381, forward strand.
CCACAGGAAGGGGATGTGGGAGATTTTCCCCTTCTGTGCTTTGAGAAGGTGGGGCAAAGGAGGAAACAGCAATCTCAAAACAAAACCCAAGATTTCCCAGTCTATTGAGATACATGAAGAAATCTACTTTTTTTTTTTTTAATAGGAGATTTTTCCCCTTCTGTGCTTTGAGAAGGTGGGGCAAAAGAGGGAACAGCAACCTCAAAACAAAACCCAAGATTTCCCAGTCTATTGAGATACATGAAGAAAATCTACCCTTTTTTTTTTTGTAGCCAGAATCGTCAACCATAATTGCTGTCATGATGTTTATCAAGTGGAAAATGAGTGGGGATGTAGGAAGGAGAAAGAGCCACTTCTTCAGGTGGAGGAGGAAGGCAGCAACATAGGGAGAGGAGAGGAAGCCTGAGGGTGCACTAAAGGGTGAATCTTAGAAAGAAAAGCACAACTGAAGAAAGAGGATGAGACTAAAGAACTGCTTGGAGCAGGGGTGGGTACCCTGGTAAAGAAATCAGGGAAGTTAGCCAGGAGGAAGAGATGGATTAGGATGGAGAAGACTGATGAAGAAGTGTGCACTAGTTACCTGTCGTTATGTAATAATTCCTGCAAAAATATAGTGGCTTAAGACAATAGTAAATATGTGTTATCTCAAAGTTCTGTGGGTCAGGAATTTGGGAGCAGCTGAACTGGTGTTTCTGACTTGGGGTCTCTTATGAGGTTGCAGTCAATAGACAAGCAGGAGCTGCATCACCTGAAGGCTCAACTGGGGCTGGAGGACTTGCTTCCAAGATGACTCACTCACGTGGTTGACGAGCTGGTGGTGGCTGTTGGCAGGAGGCCTCAGTTCTCAACCCATGGATCCTTTCCATAGGTTTGCTTGAGTGTCCTTATGACATGACAGCTGGCCTCCCCCAGAGAGAGAGAGATCCAAGAGCCAGTAAGATAGAGTTACAGGAGTTCCTGTCACAGCACAGTGGAAACGAATCTGATGAGGAGCCATGAGGTTGCAGGTTCGATCCCTGGCCTCACTCAATGGGTTAAGGATCCGGCGTTGCCATGAAGTATGATGCAGGTTGCAGATGCAGCTTAGATCCTGCATTGCTGTGGCCGTGGTGTAGGCTGGCACCCTGTAGCTCTGATTCAAACCCTAGCCTGGGAACCTCCATATACTGTGGTGAGGCCAGAAAAAAAAAAAAAAAAGACGGAGTTACAGTAATTTTCATGACCTTAGCTTCAGAAGTTATTTGTCTTATTTCTGCAATATCTTATTGGTTACATAGTTAGCCCCACATGGGGCTGAGAAGGGTTATACAAGAGCACGAATACCAGGAGGTGAAGCTCATCAGAGGCTATCTTGGAGGGTGGCTACAACAAAGAGAAAATCCTTTCTGAGTCACGGGACTGTCAAGTATGGTTGTGCAGGTTAATCCCTGCACAAGGAAACCCAGAACATGAAGTGGGGATTGCAGTCTGGGCTGAACTCTGATAGCCTGGCCATGTCCCAGTCAGAGCAGGCAGGTACATGTTTTTAAAATATGCCTCTCTAGAAGAGGTATGTGCACGGATACTAGTTGGTTAAGAATCTGACTAGTATCTGTGAGGATGTGGGTTCAATCCCTGGCCTCACTTGGTAGTTAAGGATCCAGCAGCATTGCTGCAGTCTGCGGCATAGGTCACAGATATAGCTTGGATCCAACATTGCTGTGGCTGTGGCATAGGCTGGAAGCTACAGCTCCAATTCAAGGAACTTTCATATGCCACAGGTGTGGTCCTAAAAAGGGGGGGAAAAAGAAGGAGAAAGAGAAAAGAAGAATGTGTTATAACATATTGATTCCTATAAATGAAGGATGCAGGGCTATGGAGCTTCAGGCATGGCTGGATCCAGGGTCTCAAACAATGTCCTGACCTCTCTGTAGAGTAACTTTGCTTTCTTTTGATTTGCTGTAACTCTGTCAACTTTGTCCTTTACAGCTCTCTCATTATCATGACAGTCAGCATCTCCAGTCTTACCGATTCTCAGATTCAGCCCAGGTATGGAGATTCTTACTTCTAGCATTTGAAATAAAGTTCTGACCCTGACTCTTTTTGACCCCTCCTGTGAACATTCTCTGGGACTAAGGAGATGGGATATGCTAATTGGCTTAATCTGCAATATGTAGCTACCCTTAGAAACAAAGGGGAACTGGCTCAAGCTCAATCCGGCAATTTTTTAAAAATCATTTTTATGATTTTTTGGGGGGGCCATACCAGCAGTCTATGAAAGTTCCCAGACTAGGGGTCCAATTGGAGCTACAGCTGCCGGGCTGTGCCACAGCCACACCAATGCCAGATCCCAGACACATCTGTGACCTGCACCACAGCTCTTGGCAACCCTTGATCCTCAACGCACCGAGAAAGGCCAGGGATTGAACCTGCATTCTCTTGGATACTAGTCAGGTTTGTTTCCACGGTGGGAACTCCATCCATCCAGTCATTTCAAAGAAGTCTTCCCATGGAGAAGTCCTGGATGCTGGTGCCAGAAAAAGGAGGGATGATTCTAGGAAGGTAAAAATGATAGTGGCCTTCCAGCCCTGGGTCAGTATTTGACTGCGTTTGGAGGGAGACAGCTCCTCCTGGAGCCTTGGGGTGATGCTGATGGTCAGAAGATGGGCCAGATCCCTGCTGAGATACAGAAGTGGTGGGGGAAACATATGGTCATTCACTTTGGTGAGGTCAGAGGCCGTGGTTTCCCCCAGGCTTGGCTGGTGGAGCCTCAAATGATAGGCTTATGATCTAAGCTATGGACCTTTTAGAATTAAAAAGTAGAAGAGTTCCCACCATGGCTCAGAGGTAACAAACCCGGCTAGGATCCATGAAGACATGGATTTGATCCCTGGCCTCTCTTGGTGGGTTAAGGATCTGGTGTTGCTCTGAGCTGTGGTGTAGGTCATAGACTCGCCTTGGATCTGAGAGTTGCTACAGCTCCAATTAGACACCTAGTCTGGGAACTTCCATAAGCTTCACATGCAGCCCCAGAAAAGCAAAAGAAAAACAAAACAAAACAAAAAAACACTAAAAAATAGAAATTTCTCTTCTTAATACTTTTCTCAACAGTAATGATGTATAAACTAAAAGAGAGACTCTAGGTGTTCCCATCGTGGCTCAGTGGAAATGAATCCGAATAGGAACCATGAGGTTGTGGGTTCGATCCCTGGCCTCACTCAGTGGGTTAAGGATCTGATGTTGCCATGAGCTGTGGTGTAGGTTGCAGACGCGACTCGGATCCCATGTCGCTGTGGCTGTGGTGTAGGTCGGCAGGTGCAGCTCCGTTTGGACCCCTAGCCTGAGAACCTCCATATGCTGCAGGTGCGGCCATAAAAGCACACACACACACACACACAAAGAGAGAGAGAGAGACTCTATTCACTTATCAGTTTTCCCATCAAAGTGTTTGAAGTACTTCCTCCGGGAAATGGAGGTGCAGATCCAGGACTGGCCCTTCACTGCCTGTCCATACCTGCTCCCCAGTGTAAGCTGGAGGAGCCTGACTCTCCTTTTGGAGCCGGGGACCTCCCCAGACATGCCCACTGGGGCAGTTCCAGCCTTGGGGATGAAAGTTTCCTGCTTTGCCCGTTGCCCTGGTTCCGTCATGGGGAACTTTTCGATAACGGGCACATTTCTCTCCAGTTGGGGACCTTATCAACTCTACCACTTCACCGTCCCTCATCATTAAGAACCCTTGTCCCTTCCCTGGCATAGTCATTCCTGCTTTATCTACGTACCCCTCTGACCTGAGGCAGAGAAGAGAGAGAAACACGTGGAGACCTGCAATTCCTGTAGGACCTGGGGAAACAAGGTTCCAGGTAGCTAGATGCTGTCACCAGGTCCCACTCCCTCGCTAGCACACTCTATGGCTCCCGCCTTCCCCTTTAAGGGTCCTTATCTGTATGTCAGTAACTGCCAAGAATGATTTAAGATTCTGCTAAGTTCTGCATTTTAAAACCTGATTCTGTGAAAATTTGCTGGAGAAATGGCTTCTATTTTTAAAGTGGCTGATTCTTTCTTTTTTCTGATTATTTCCAAGTGAAACTTGAACTTAATGGAGCAGTTTTGAAAGCCCAGCTGCACCACGGCTCCCTCTTAAGCTGTGCAGAGCTGGGTCAGTGTTTCATGAAGTGAGGGGCCCTTCCACGGATGGTCTGGTGATTCATCAGATAGTTGTAGGGGGCACAGGAGTGAGCATTTAAAATGATGTTGAGCTGAATATTTTTATGGGTATCAAACTTAGGATTTCATGAAATTTTTGCTAGCACAGGGTGAGCGCAGAACGCTGTTAGCTCGGGACTGATTTGAAGACAGATGTTAGTAAACAATCTCACTATTAGTGTGCAGAGTTGGCAAAAGCCAAACAGGTGGCTCTCTTAATTTCCCTTGGCTGCTGTAACGCATTACTATAGACGTGGTGGCTTACAAGAACATGCATTTATCCTCTCACTCCTGTGGAGGCCAGAAGTCTGAAACCATTCTCCCCAGTCCAGTCCTGCAGCCTCCAAAGGCTGTAGGGGAGAATCTGTCATTGGCCTCTCCCAGCTTTTCTGGTGGCTGTGGCTCCTCTCTGGCTTGTGGCCACAGCACTCCAGCCTCTGTCTCTGGTCACACTGCCTCTTCCTCTTCTGTGTGTAATAAAATCTCCCTCTGCCTCCCTTTTATAAGGATGCATGTGATGGCATTTAGGGCCCACCTGGATCATCCAGGAAAACTGACCCGTCTCAAGATCCTGAATTTGGGATAAACAACAAGTCCCTCCCGGAGTTCCCGTCGTGGCGCAGTGGTTAACGAATCCGACTAGGAACCATGAGGTTGCGGGTTCGATCCCTGCCCTTGCTCAGTGGGTTAACGGTCCGGCGTTGCCGTGAGCTGTGGTGTGGGTTGCAGGCGCGGCTCGGATCCTGCGTTGCTGTGGCTGCGGCGCAGGCCAGTGGCCACAGCTCCGATTAGACCCCTAGCCTGGGAACCTCCACATGCCGCGGGTGCGGCCATAAAAAACCCGCGGCCATAAAATGACAAAAAGGCAAAAAAAAAAAAAAAAAAAAAAAACAAGTCCCTCTGTAGTGCACAGGGACCTATATCCAATATCCTGTAATAAAGTATTATGAAAAAGAATATCTATGTATAAATGAGTCACTTTACTATACACCAGAAATGAACACAACATTGTAAATCAACTATACCTCAATAATAAAAGAAAAAGATCCTGAATTTAATCACATCTACAAAGTTCCCTCCTCCCCCCAAGCAAAGCAACCTATTCACAAGCACCAGGAATTGGGAAATGGATATTTTTGAGGGGCGAGGGGGCTATTATTCAGTCTATCACAGTGGCATAGGAAGTCTGGAACAGAGCAAGTTAAGAAATAAGACTTTAGATGCAGTAGGAATTGGCAGAACACTGTAAATCAACTATAATGAAAAAATCAAAAATCATAAAAAAAATAACACTTTTGAGAGTTCCCTAATGGCTTAGTGGTTAGGACTCCACACTTTAATCACTGTGGCTGGGGTTCAATCCCTGGCCTGGGAACTGAGATCCCACATCAAGCTGCTGCATGCCACAGCCAAAAAAAAAAAAAAAGGGAAAGAAATGGGAAAAAAGAAAAAGACACTGTGTTTGCAGAATGCATACACCACCTGAGGGCCTTTGTCCACTGTTCTGGAGTCAGGTTGCCCTCTGGTCTCTCACTACAGACCCTGGAGGAGTAGGATGTACAGAGGGAGGGACAGTCATCCCCAGGCTCCTGTTGTCCTTGGAGGAGAAACACTCCTGGGAGTGACCCTGGACCCATTCATTCCCCACAACCTGAGATCCTTAGATAGATTCACTGGTTCATATGCTACCTTGAAAACCATGAATTTTATTTTATTTATTTATGTTTAATTTATTACAGTTGATTTACAGTTGGTTCTGTCAGTTTCTGCAGTACAGCAAAATGACCTAGTTATACATATAGGTATATTCTTTTTTTCACATTATCCTTCTTCATGTTACATCACAAGTGATTAGATATAGTTCCCGGCACTATACAGCAAGAATTGCCCAGGTTCCAATGAGTATTGTATTACTCCATACAGATCACTACTCTGGGGCTCGCTCTCAGATTTGCACTGTATGTATTTAAATTGTTTTTGAAATGTTAATCACCTAATGTTAATAAGCACAGTAATTAGTCTTGATTTTCCTTATGGGTTCCATTTATTAACAGGAACTGATATTATTTATGCTTTCACAAGCAAGCATAAGCTCTAGAATAGGCTAAGGCGCTTTTCTTATGAAATTAACGAAAACATTTTCTTATTGCCTAATCAGTAAATTGAAACCGGGACGATCGCACTTCAGGGAAAGGTGCTGGACGACTTTTCGCGGGATCTGATTAGTGCATTCACCGCGGGCCTTTTCTCGGGAGCCTTTCTGGAAGGAGGGTTTATCCACTGAACCCAGGTAATTCAGCAAGGTGAGTGTAAGTGCGCAGGCAAGGCCAGTGGGCAAGACCGACTCTACAGCCACCAGCTCTGAGCCCACCCGGCCTGCTCGTCACCCCTGTGCCCACCACCCTCCGCGTGAGTGCATCTGCACGGACCTGCATGGCTCTGGCTCCAGTGGCACCAGCGAGTGCTGTCGCCTTTGACCAAGCAGACGAGAGCAGACCAGAGGAGCTGGAAAGCTCCAGGAGAGGCCTAATGGTCCACCGCTGGCGAGAAGGAAGCCAGATCAGCATATGCTCCTTCTCAGAGCCAGGGCTGAGAACCTTGGCGGGGAAGCTCCTTCCAAACGCCACAAAGGTGAGGCCTGACCTCCTTTCTCTGACCCGGATCTTGGAGCTCATGGGGTGAGTGAGAGATGCTGGCTCTGGATGCCCCCGCCCCCATTTTCCTGCTCAGCTCCTGCCTCCTGGTGGTACTGACTCAAATCTCAGTGTAGGGTCTTTTCCCTACATTGGGTCCTTTTAAATAAAAGCTGTGTTCTTCCTGGAGTTCCTCTGTGGCTCAGGTCACTGCCGTGGCATGGTTTGATCCCTGGTCTGGGAACTTCAGCATGCCTTGGGCGCTGCCAAAAAATAAAAAAAAAAGAGAAATGAGTTGTTCGTGAAGATAGGAGGCCTTCCATTCTGGTCAAACACGGAACAGACCTTCTCAGGGAAAGAGGATGAAGTGCTGCAGAGGCTGGGGCGCTCGCTTCCAGGGAGACAAAGTTCCAATCAGAGCTGGTTGGAGACACACCAGGAAGGACATCTGGCTGGATTTATCCACAGGACCTTTCACTGCTGACCAATGGCTACAAGCAATAAAGGTAGGTCTCAAAAAATATAATTAAACAAAGGAAGCTTAAATGAACTTTATATACATTTACATATGATAAATGGGGATTGAGCTCACTGTAAATTATGTAGGAAGCATATAGAATTTGCCTCAATTTTTTGGATAAATATCCCTAAACTATATTTATAACAAGCCACATTTAAAAAAAATTATTGACATATAGTTGATTTAAGTGTTGTGTTTATTCCTGCCGTACAGTAAAGTGATTCAGTTATACATATATATATTCTTTTTGGTATCCTTTTCCATTATGGTTTATCAAAGGATATTGACTCTAGTTCCCTGTGCTATATAGTAGGACCTTGCTGTTTTTCCATCCTGTATATAATAGTTTGCATCTGCTAACCACAAACTCCCAAATCTTCCCTCCCTGACACCTCTTGGCAACCATAAGGCTGTTCTTCATGTCTGTGAGTCTGTTTCTGTTTCGTAGATAGGTTCATTTGTGTCATATTTTAGATTCCACACGTAAGTGATATCATATGATATTTGTCTTTCTTATACTTCTCTTAGTATGAGACTAAGTCCATCCATGTTGCTGCAAATGGCATTATTTCTTTTTTACAGCTAAGATTCCATTGTATATATATGCTGCATCTTTATCCATTCATCTGTTGATGGATACGTGGGTTGCTTCCATGAAAGGCTATGGTAGATAGTGCTGCTGTGTACACTGGTGTGCAGGTGTCTTCTCAAATTATGGTTTTGTCTGGATATATGTCCGGGAGTAGGATTGCCGCATCCTATGACAACTCTAGTTTTAGTTTTTTGAGAAACCTCCATACTGTTTTCCGTAGTGGCTGCACCAATTTACATTACCACTAACAGTGTAAGAGGGTACCCTTTTCCCACACCCTCTCCAGAATTTATCATTTGTTGACATTTTAACGATGGCCATTCTGAATGATGTGAGGTGGTACTTCATTATAGTTTTGATTTGCATTTCTCTAATAATTAGCAATGATGAGCATCTTTTCATGTGCCTATTGACCATCTGTATGTCTTCCTTGAAGAAATATCTATTTAGATTTTCTGCCAGTTTTTTGATTGGGTGGGTTTTTTTTGAGTTGTTTGAGGTATTTATATATTTTGGAAATTGTCTTTGTCAATAGCAGCATTTGCAAATATTTTCTCCATTCTGTAGATTGTTTTTTCGTTTTGTTTGTGATCTCCTTTGCTATGCAACATCTTATAAATTTGATTAGGTCCCATTTGTTTATTTTACTTTTATTTCTATTGCCTTGGGAGACTGACCTAAAAAAAAAAAAAGCAGTGGTATGATTTATGCCAGAGAATGTTTTCCCTATGTTCTCCTCTAGTTTTATGGTGTTATGTCTTACATTTAAGTCTTTAAGCCATTTTGAGTTTATTTTTGTGGTTGGCGTCAGCATATATTCTAACTTCAAATGATTTGCATGTTGCTGGCCAACTTTTCCAACGTCTATTGCTAAAGAGACTGTCTTTCCCCCAATGTGTATTTTTTTTCCTCCTTTGTTGAAGGTTAATTGACCATAGGTGTGTGGTTTTACTTTGGGGCTCTCTTTTCTGTTCTATTGATCCATATGGCTGTTTTTGTGCCAATACCATGCTGTTTTGATTACTGTAGCTCTGCATTATTGCCTGAAGTCTGGGAGAGTTATACCTCTAGCTTTGTTCTTTTGTCTCAGGATTGCTTTGGCAATTCTGACTTTTTTATGGGTCCATATAAATTTTAGGATTATTCTAGTTCTGTGAAAAATGTCATGGGAAATTTGATCGCAATTGCATTAAATCTGTAGATTGCTTTGGGTAGTAAGGCCATTTTAACAATATTGGTTCTTCCAATCCAAGAGCATAGCAAAACAACATTTAAATAAAATAAATTTATTTTCTGTTTTATTTATTTATTTATTTTTGCTTTTTAGAGCCGCACCAGCAGCATATGGAGGTTCCCAGGCTAGGGGTCGAATTGGAGCTACAGCTGCCGGCCTACGCCACAGCCACAGCAACACAGGATCCAAGCCGCGTCTGCAACCTACACCACAGCTGACGGCAACGCTGGATCCTTAACCCACCTAGCAAGGCCAGGGATTGAACCCGCATCCTCATGGTTCCTAGTCGGACTCGTTAACTGCTTAGCCATGACAGGAACTCTTATTTTCTGTTTTAGAATGTTAAAAAAAAAAAAGCCCCAAGTCCAGTGGGCAATGGACTCAGGGACTTTAAAGGTCCTTCCAGGCTTAGGACTCTGATTCTTTTATGATTCACTTATGCTGTCCTCCTGGGCAGATCTGTAGGGGTGGACAGAACCTGGGCTCTGGATTGCAACAGCCCTGGGTTTGAATCCAGTCCCACCACTCACAGCTATGAGGCTTTGGGTTTGTCACTTCTCTGGTCACTTGTCCTTGTCCACAAAAATGGAAACACTGCGTCCCTCGTGAGGTTGTTGGTAATTACAAGACAGACGGACCAGGCTCCCAAGTCGAGATATTCTTGACAGTTGGCCTGTCCCCTGATGATGGTTGATGAAACAACTAATTCAGTCCCCCCAGGGTGTTCACTGAAGCTCGATCCCATCCCAGCTTGGACCTTCCTGTCCCTTTCCTATTCTGGCCTCTCTTTGCCCCTCCCTGGCTTTGCAGGTGGACATCGCCCAGGCTCATCTAGGCATCTAGGGTTTGAGAGGTGGGAATCCAACTGGAGGAGCCAGAAACATTCCAATAAAGGAAGGGTTCAAGAGAAGACTGAAGAGACCTGGCCACATGGACCCCAGAGCCTTGGACCACTTTGCTTATCATACCAGATGCACCTCCTTTGGGGACCTCTGGCCAGTGCTTTCTAGTTTGTGTTCCTTCAAAGATTTCCTGCCCCACCCGGCTGGCGGGTGGGCGGGGGGAACGTGGAGACTGTCCAGGTGTGGTTTGAGGGGAGGTAGTAGGGAGTGCCCCCTAGTGGCCACCACCAAGCATGTCATCAAGGGGCCTCCCCACTAACCCCCAAATCCATCCCACATTTTCCTTCCTGAGCCTGCTTTCCAAACCTTGCCACTGCCTTTTACATAAGGACACGGTCTATAAATTAGAAATCCGTGGTTCTAATTTATTTGGCCAGCGCAATATTGTTGAAAAATTTTATTACATGGCAATACTTCAACATCAGATTTGACATAAAAATCCAGATATGTGATTTCTCTTGAAAAATCAGAAGTTCTGGCAACACCGAGCTTCCGCTTCTGCTTGGCAACAACTGGTCAGAGCAGTTTACAAAATAAGCAAAAATACCTGCTCTTAGGGAGCTTACGATCTGGTGGGGGAGAAGAGAGAGAGAAATAGCCCTTAATAAAGCCAGTTATATGGAGTTCTCTGTTGGCTCACTGGGTTAAGGATCTGGTGTTGTCACTGCAGTGGCTCAGGTTGCTGCTGTGGCACCGGTTTGATTCCTGGCCTGAGAACTTGCACATGCTGTGGGCAGGGCCAAAATAAAAAATAAACAAAACCCAATATGCTAAAAAAATAAAGCTGATAATGATGCCTATGGAGATTGGGGAGGGGGAAGAAGATCAGATCAAGCAAGAGTTAAAGGACACTTAAAGGACAAAGGCGATCATTCTAGTAGATAGGGTGCCATGGCAGGTTTGAGGAAGCTTATTTAAATTTTTTTTTTTTTTAGGGCTGCACTGGTGGCATATGGAGGTTCCCAGGCTAGGGGTCTAATGAGCTGTAGCCTCAGGCCTTCGCCACAGCCACAGGAACGCAGGATCCGAGCCGCGTCTGCGACCTACACCACAGCTCACGGCAACGCCGGGGCAGAAGCAGAGGGTCACGTTAGGGGTTTGCTGTCATCATTTAGGTGGGAGGTGACTAGGAGGGTGTTCATGGAGGAGACTGAAAGTGGTTGGTACTGGAGAGAATTAAAACCTCCTAGGTATGTACAAAAGCATCTTACAGCTGCCATCTCTCCTGGCTTCTTCTCCCACCCAGGCAGGGGGTCCCTGCTTGCAGCCCCATCAGCTATGCCCTGAGCCCCTATCCACTGGACTGACAGGTTACCGTCCCCCAAGTCTTCACAGGTAGCTCATGTTTCCATAATCCCAGGGGCCACTCACCAGGACCCAGAAGAATATCACCTTTGGCTTTTCTGTGCCAATAGCGCTCTCGCAAACATGGTGAATGTTCCCAAAACCCTCCAGACTTTCCGTGAGAAATGTGGCAAACACTAACCCCACAAAGTGACGTGGTACAAGAAGCATAAGGATTCTCTGTGTGCCCAGGGACAGCAGTGCTATGACAGGAAGCAGAGTGCCTGTGGTGGGGAGATCAAGCCGGTTTTCCGGGAAAAGGCTAGAACTACAAAGAAGATTGTGCTGGGGCTTGAATGTGTGGAGCCCAATTACTGAGCTAAGAGAATGCTGGCTATTAAGAGATGCAAGTGTTCTGAGCTGGGAGGAGAAAAGAGAAAGGGCCAAGTGATCCAATTCTGAGCTTCTATTATGAAGACAATGAAATTTTGAGATTGTTTTTTAAAAAAGAAGAACATCGGCTTTGTACCCATAACCTTTAGAAGCCACAGGCAATGCCAAGTCCCCAACAGAACATTAATTTTGTTAACGTGACTTCTCTCCCTGAGTCTTGCTAATGAGCCACTCCCTCTCAGGTCTCAGGATTTTCTAGGGGACAGCAGAAAGGTCACAACAAAGAATACAGCTGCCACCTGTATGGAAAACTCACTTCTGAAGTTTTCAGCTCCCCGTGGCTGCCGTGCTGTGAGGAAGGCCAAAGTCCCATAGATGGAGTGGCCCTGAGACCGCTGATGGAGTGGCCAAAGTCCCATAGATGGAGTGGCCCTGAGATGCACAGTTGCGCTGGCCACTATCTGTAACGGCATGAGATCAAGGCCAGAGCCACCCGGCTGAGAACTTCCTGAACTCCTGACTCATAGGATCTATGAGATAACAAAATGGCTGTTTTTATTTTAAGCTACTGAATACTGGAGTGATTTGTCATATAGCAAGAGATCACTAGAATAGCTCGACTTCAAGGAACTTAAAATCAAGTTGGAAAGCCAAGAAGTGAAGTGAACTTGGCCAAGTTTATTAGACAGTGCCAGCAGTCTCTGGGTGACTGTAAAGTCCTATCTATATAAATATATGGCATTTACGTAGATACAAACTGTAAAGTCCTATGTGTGTAAATATATAGTAAATATACCCATGCATCCCACCTTTTATCTTCCTACACCCAGCCCCTTTCCTTTGCACCTCATTTATTTTTTTATTTTTTTTGGCTGCCCTGAGACATATGAAGTTCGTTCCTGGTCCTGGAGTCAGACCTGAGATGCATTTGCAGCCTGTGCTGCAACTGCAGCAATGCTGGATCCTTGACCCACTGTGCCGGGCTGGGGGTGGAACCTGCGTTGCAGTGTTGCAGAGACGACTCAGATCCCCTTGTGCCACAGCAGGAATTCCTCTGGTCTTAATCCTGATTGACTTTCCCTATCTTCAAGTCCCATCCTACATCTGGAGCTCCCTGCAGGACTGACACTTCCTCAAACTCTCCAGCTGCTAGAGCCCTAAATTAACGAGCTGCCTGGCCTCCCCACCTTCACTTTGGATATACTGCCTAGAGTGGAATCAAGGATGTTTCACCCACAAATCCCCGGTTCTGGCTCCTGGTTCTTGGCAACAGTCATCACATAAATTTTCCAACAAGAGACACATCCGCATAATTAGACCGACGATATCGCAGACTCAGACACATGCAAAGAGGGCAGGGCAGAGAGAAGGGTCCCATTCATCAAAGCCTCATCATAAATTCAAGTTGAAGGATTTTGAAAAAGAAACAAAACATGGACACTTCCCAAACTGGGCAGCTGTACCTCTCATTGAAATCCTGAAATCGCTTCTGTTCATCTCAACATCTGGGAGAGAATAAAAAATAATAAAGATTTAAAAAAAACAGATGCCGGGCAATTACCAATTGAAGTACGGATAGGGAATATAAATTCTCCGAGAGCCTAAAGACAGAAATATACATTGGCACATGGATCTTAGGACCGTGAAATTCATCCAGCTGTCGCCGCCATTCTTTTTTATTATGGCTAATATTTAGTTAGCAAATGCACTTTCTAAGCAATGAATATAATTACGTTCAGATTGACCTGACCTGAATTAGGGTTACTGAATTTTGACTTAATCAGTATTGGCAGTGGAATACAATGTCCAAAAAGATTTGGGTCCTGAGTGATAGCATCAAAGAGCGTTGGGAAGAAAGTTGTATTGGGAGTTCCTGTCGTGGTGCAGTGGTTAATGAATCCGACTAGGAACCATGAGGTTGCGGGTTCGATCCCTGGCCTTGCTCAGTGGGTTAAGGATCCGGCGTTGCCGTGAGCTGCGGTGTAGGTTGCAGATGCGGCTTGGATCCCGCGTTGCTGTGGCTGTGGCATAGGCCGGTGGTTACAGCTCCTGTTAGACCCCTAGCATGGGAACGTCCATATGCTGCAGGTGCGGCTCTACATAAAAAGACCAAAAAAAAAAAAAAAAAGAATGTTGTATTGATATTTAAGAGACCTGGGTTTCAGTCCTGGCTCTTCCATTTATTAATTGTGTGAAATTGGCATTATTTAACCTTCTGACCTTCTGAAGGAATCTGTACACAGAGATAAGACTTGCCTCACAGAGTTTTCAGGAAGATTACATTAGGTAATTATTTTGTCCTTTCTTTTTTTTTCTTTTTCTTTCTTTCCTTTTTTTCTTCCCCTTTCTTTTTTTTTTTTTTAAGGGCTGCACCCACAGCATATGGAAGTTCCCAGGCTAGGGGTCAGATTGGAGCTATAGCTGCTGACCTGTGGAGCTGTAGCTGCTGGCCTATGCCACAGCCACAGCAATGTGGGATCCAAGCCACGTCTGTGACCTACACCACAGCTCATTGCAATGCTGGATCCTTAACCCACTGAATGAGGCCAGGGATTGAACCTGAGTCCTCATGGATACTAGTCTTTTCATTACTGTTGAGCCATGACGGGAACTCCCTAAGTTAGGTTAATTTATTTCAAAACTCCTGCCACTGTTGCTTTTTATCTTCTTCACCTTGGAAATAAGAACAATACTTCTGTCACAGGGTTAAGTTACGTTGTAAGATTTCCTTAGCTTATGATATTACTTAAGCTGCTTTTAAGACATGTAAGATACTTTTGGTTGTAAATAACAGAAAATGGAGTTCCCACTGTGGCTCAGTGGTAATGAGCCCAACTGGTATCCGTGAAGATGCGGGTTTGATCCCTGGCCCCACTCAGTGGGTTAAGGATCTGGCATTGCCGTGAGCTGTGGTATAGGTCACAGATGTGGTTCAGATCTGGCATTGCTGTGGCTGTGGTGTAGGCTGGCAGCTGCAGCTCTGATTCAAACCCTAGTCTGGGAACCTCCATATGCTGTGGGTACAGAAAAAACAGAAAAAAAAAAAACAGAAAGCAAGACTTACAGCTGCTTTAAAGTGAAAGGTTTTGGCTTGTTTCAGTTAAAGAGAATGCAGAAGTTCATGGTTCTAGAGTAGATTAGTGCTGTGAAGCATTGAGTCCAAGTCTCTGCTAGCCATGTGACTCTCCCCGGTGACAAGATGGAGCCACAGGAGAGGAATTGGGCATCTGCAGAGGTCAGAATTCCAAGCAAGGTGTAGGGTCCAGTTGGGAAGGATGCCCTGGACCCCGAGCCTTGCCTGGTCGAGCAGCCTGGTAAGCAGAAATGACCTGGGCATCAGGGAATGTCTAAAACTCAGTGATAGCTGAGCTGGGATGCCTCTTCCATAGCATCTCCCTGATAGAGATGACCTCACACCTTGGTGGGTCCAGGGCTTGAAGGTGAGAGTAGTGATGCTCTTTAAGAAGGAGAGGAACTGGGGAGGCTAGAAGCAGAGCTCAAAGTAGATGGGGGAGCAGCACGGAGAAGGCTCTGGAACCAGGCAGGTGGGCCTAGTATCCCAACACAGCCATTAGCTTGTTGTGGGACCTTGGGGACACACAAGAGTTTTCTCTTCTCTAAGAAAATACTCAGCTCACAATGAGGCGGAGAAGATGAAATGAGATACTAAAAACCTTTAGTACAGAATCTGCTGCCGAGCAAACACTCGATAAATGTTCATTATTATTATCATTGTTATGTAAAAGTAATACACTCAGAAAAGAATGAAAAGAGCTGAATCTTTTATGATTGAGAAGATGCCAATTCAAGATCTAATACACGGAGTTCCCCTTGCAGTGCAGTGGAAACAAGTCCGACTAGTATCCATGAGGACGGTGCAGGTTTGATCCGTGGCCTCGCTCAGTGGGTTAAGGATCTGGCGTTGCCATGAGTTTTGGTGTAGGTCCCAGATGCAGCTTGGATCCCACGTTGCTGTGACTGTGGTGTAGGCCAGCAGCTGTAGCTCTGATTCAACCCTTAGCCTGGGAACCTCCATGTGCTGTGGGTGCGGCCCTTAAAAAAAAAAGAAGACAACGACATTTGGGATCAGCTTTAAAATAATATCGGAGGGAAGAACTGCATGTGAGGTTACAGAAGAAAAGAAAATGGCCTCAAGTTAGTAACTGTAGAAGCTGGAGCAGGTAAATTACTAGTCTATTTTTTTTTTTTTTTTGGCTTCTCTGTTGGCATGTGGAAGTTCCTGGGCCAGGGATGGAACCTGCACCACAGCATCTGCCTGTGCCACAGCTGCAGCAATGCCAGATCCTTAACCCTTGCACCACGAGGCAACTCTTCTACTAGTCTACTTTTAAAAGCAGATTTATTGAGATATAATTTACATACCATAAAATTCACCTATTTTAAGTGTCCAGTCTAATGATTTTTAGTATATTTACAGAATTGAGTAATCATCACCACAATCTAAAATTAGGACATTTTTATCAACCCCCCCCCACCACCACCAAGAAATCCCATACCATTAACAGTCACTCCTCTTCCCTCCTCTCCCAGCCCCTGGCAACTGGTCATCTCCATTCTGTCCCATAGATTTGCCCATTATGGATATTTCACATAAATGGAATCATACAATATGTGGTCTTTCGTGACTGGCTTCTTTTACCTAACATAGTGTTTTTTTAGATTCACCCATTTGTGGCATATATCAGTACCTCATTCCCTTTTTTTTTTTGCTCTTTTTTTTGTTAGGGCTGTACCCACTGCATATGGAGGTTCCCAGGCTAGGGGTCAGATGGGAACTACAGCTGCCAGGCTACGCCACAGCCACAGCCACACCAGATCCAAGCTGCCTGTAACCTACGCCACAGCTCACAGCAATGCTGGATCCCCAACCCACGGGGTGAGGCCAGGGATAGAACCCACATCCTCATTCTGTTCGGATTCTGTTCGGATTCGTTTCTGCTGGGCCAGGAAGGGAACTCCAGTACCTCATTCTTTTTTATTGTTGAGTAATGTTCCATTGTATGTATATATCACACTTTGTTTATCCATCTATTGATGGGCACTTGGGTTATTTTCACGTTTTGGCTATTGTAAACAATGCTGCTTTGAGTATTGGTGTACAAATATCTAAGTACCTGCTTTCAGTTCTTTTGAATATATACCTAGGAGTGGAATTGCTAGATCATATGGTAATTCTATGTTTAACTTTTTGAGGAACTGCCAAACGTTTTCCACAGCAGCTGCACCATTTTACATTCCCACCAGCAATGCACAAGGGCTCCAATTTTTCCACATCCTTGCCAATACTTGTTATTTTTGATTCTAGCCATCCTAGTGGGTGTGAAGTGGTATCTTTCTGTGGTTGGGATTTGCATTTCCCTGATGGCTAATGATGTTGAGTATTTTTTTCATATGCTTATTGGCCATTTGTATATCTTCTTTGGGGAGACATCTAATTAAATCCTTTGCACATTTAAAAATTTTGTTTTAAAAAAGTTTTTTAATTGAGTTTAATACTTCTTCATATATTCTGGGTGCAAGTCTCTTATCAGGAAAAGGATTTGCAGATATTTTCCCCTTTTCTGTTTGTTGTCTTTTCACTTTCTTGAGGGTGTGGTTTGAAGCACAAAAGTTATTGATTTTTGATGAAGTCCAATATATTTTTTCTTCTTTTACTTATGCTTTTTTGTGGTATCTAAGAAATCATTGCCTGAACCAACTTGATGAAGTTTTACTTTTGTTTTCTCCTAAGAGTTTTATAGTTTAAGCCCTAAAGTTTAGGTGTATGATCTATTTTGGATTAATTTTTGGATATGCTATGAAGTAGGAGGTCCTAATTAATTCTTTTGCTTGTGGATATTAGTTTGTTTATGTTGGTATATACTGAAAGTTTCCCTCAATGAAACTTAATTTAAATAAGGACATTGACAGGAGTTCCCTGGCGGTCTAGTGATTAAGGATTTGGCATGTCACTGCTGTGACTCAGGTTCAGTCCCTGGCCCTGGAACTTCTGCATTCTGTAGGCACAGCCAAAAAAAGAGAAAAAAAAAAGAAAAACAGCAATGATGAACAAATCATATACCATGTAGGAACCGCCTTTAGTTGCTAATAACAGCTAGTTTAAAAATAACAGTGCTTGGAGTTCCTGTAGTGGTGCAGCAGAAGTGAATTTGACTAGGAACCATGAGGTTCTGGGTTCGATCCCTGGTCTTGCTCAGTGGATTAAGGATCCAGCGTTGCCATGAGCTGTGGTATAGGTCGCAGACAAAGCTTGGATCCCATGTTGCTGTGGCTGTGGTGTAGGCCAGCAGCTACAGCTCCAGTTCCACCCCTAGCCTGGGAACCTCCATATGCCGAGAATATACTGAGGGTATAGCCCTAAAAAGCAAAAAAAAAAAAAAGTGCTTTAGCAAGCTATGTTTGTTTGTTTGTTTGTTTTACTTATTTATTTTAGGTAAATGAGGTTCAGATATAGGTCCACTGGCAGTTTTATAATTGCTATTGAACCAAGATCCTGCTGTGTATTTGTTTCGGCATTCCTACAGGTGGCCTCCAGCCTCAAGATTGCCTCATGGTCACACGGTAGTTGCTGGAACCCCAGCCAACACCTCTGCATTCTGAGTAGGAAGATAAAAAGGCAAAAAGAGAATCATCCCTCTTTCAATAACTGAAATCAATTAAAAAACTTAGGTTTACATCTCCTTGGCTACCCCTGTAGGCAAAGCAGCAGGCTGTGGTGGAGAGTGGCAGTTACCCACCCTATATCAGTTCTTGGTGTCCTTAGTGGCAAGTAGGATTGAGGAATCATGAGCTCAGTATTGCCAGGGCTTCCAAGTTTTAGAGGCTTAGATACCTCATTTTGCATGAACGCTCCAGATTTTTCTGTGTTGGCAGTCAACCAAAAAATGTGTAACCTGGCCTGGGGCAAACGATACATCTGTGGCCCATATCCCATTACTCTGCTGCTTGTTGGCAACCCCTGCTTTCAGGTGGACATCACAGCCCATTAAACACCTGAAGGGCATGGGAGCCATGTTACACTTCCTCCGTGTGGCTCTGAGCCCGTGTGTGGAAGTCATGAGGAAGGAGGTTTTGGCTCAACTGTAGGAAGAGCTCTATCCGCAGAGCTGTCAAAAACAGAAGGAGCCGCCTGGGGAGGTAGGAAGTTCCCTGTCGCTGGAGGTGTTTGAGCAGATGCTGGAGAACTGCTTGGCAGTGACTTCTAAGGTCTCTCGAAACCTAGGAGTCTCTGAGGCTGTAAGAAAATTACCATGATGACTACTGCTGCCACGAGGACTTGGGAAAGGAGATGAGAAAGCAAGAGGCTCTGCATCTGGACTGTTAGGGAGCTGGCAGCCCGCAACTGCGGTGTCCTTACCCTCTAAGTGGCAGGGAATATGCCCTCACCATCGACGTGACTGCTGTCCAGTTTAGCCGGTAGGGACAGCAAAAATTGACTTCCCAGATATTAACAAGCAAGATTTGATTCATCTCCACTCATAACATAAGAGAACACAACAGATGTGTGGCTTTTCTTGTGGAAGATGATTCAGGCTGTTCAACTGAATTCATTTATTCTTCATATTTTCAGGGCTGTGTGCCCTAGGCAGGTACACAGGGACCTGCACTAAGGAAGACCCCATGTTTGGTTTGATGCTGTATTAAAAAAAAAAAAATTGGGGAGTTCCCGCCGTGACTCGGTGGTTAATGAACCTAACGAGCATCCATGAGGACTCGGGTTCAATCTCTGGCCTCGCTCAGGGATTAAGGATCTGGCGTTGCCATGAGCTGTGGGGTAGGTCGCAGATATGGCTTGGATCCCGCGTTGCTGTTGCTGTGGTGTAGGCCAATAGCTATGGCTCCAATTGGACCCCTAGCCTGGGAACCTCCATATGCCGTGGGTGTGGCCCTAAATGGACCAAAAAATAAAAAAATTTGGCCACACCCAAAGCATGTGAAAATTCCATGGCCAGGGACCAAACCCGTGCCATAGCAGTGACCTGAGCCACAGCAGTGATAATACCAGATCCTTAATCACTAGGCCACCACGGAACTCCTGTTCTTAAAATTCTTAAGCCTTTTGGAACAAGGGGTCCCACATTTTCATTTCGTACTGCAAATTAAGTAGCCAGTCTTCCATACTTTCACTCAAAATGTCTAGCAAGTGGCAGGCATTGAGGATACAGAGCCACACGCTATGGGTTGTTCCAGCTGGAGGCAAGCGTATGGGGGAAGCTGAGAGATAAGAAACTACTGAGACAGCTGCTGTGAAGCACACTATTAGCAAGACAGAGGTCTCTCCTAGACAGAGGTCAGGGGCCAGAGAAGGTTATTCAGAGAAATCAAGGTCTGAACTATAATTATTTGCTTTTTGTTTTTGTTTTTTGGGGTGTGTTTTTTTAATTTTCAAAAAAGTTTTATTGAAGTATAATTGATTTACTATGTTGTGATAATTTCTGCTGTACAACATAGTGGTTCAGTTGTACGCATACACACCTATTCTTTTTCAGATTCTTTTCCCACATAGATTATCATAGACTATTGCGTAGAGTTCCCTGTACTCTTCAGCAGCTGCCCCGTTGGCCTGTCATTCCATATACCATAGTGGGAATATGCCAATCCCAAACCCCCAGTCCATCCCTACCCTGAACTTCAATTATTTGTTGAAACTCATTCTTCCATTATAAGAGAACGATGGGCAGGCGTGTGGCTGCTTAACTAAGGACTACATTTCTCAGCATCCCCAGTAGTTAGCTGTGATCATGTGACTAAGTTATCACCAACAGCATGGATAGAAATAACGTGGACCACTCGCTTCTGTGTCTGGACTTCAAAGCGTCCCAGCCTGCCTTCTCCAACTCTTCTTCCTCCTTCCTGAAGATGGAATCCACATGTGTGGTTGTTAGCTCAAGTCTGTGTGCCCGATGTGCAGTGAGGCCAAACAAACTGAAATGTTGGCATTTGGAGCAGAGAACTGTTTGTTGCAGGACCATAAAAGGAGATGGGTGGCTCATGCCCCCAAAATATCCCGAACTCCCCAAATCAACATTGCAAAACATTTTTAAAGGCAAGGTGAGGTAGGGGCATGGTTGGTTGTTACAGACTTCTTGGTTCAGAAATCCTTTGTTCGGAGTTCCCTTTGTGGCTCAGTGGTTAATGAATCCAACTAAGAACCATGAGGTTGTGGGTTCGATCCCTGGCCTTGCTCAGTGGGTTAAGGATCCGACGTTGCCATGAGCTGTGGTGTAGGTTGCAGACGTGGCTCGGATCCCGCATTGCTGTGGCTGTGGTGAAGGCCGGCAGCTACAGCTCCTGTTAGACCCCTAGCCTGGGAACCTCCATATGCCGTAGGTGCAGCCCTAGATAAGGCAAAAAGACAAAAAAAAAAGAAATCCTTTGTTCTTGTAGCTGTCCACAGAGGTCAGGTCACAATGTTCCTGTAAACCTCCAACAAGATACACGGTATCCTTCAGAAAGGAGCTAAAGTGGAGGATATGGGAGAACCGCCTCCCCTGAGAAGGCCCCATAAGGTCCTGCTCAGTTAGAGTGGTGACCCTGCTTCAGTCATGCCGATGACCTTGAGGGCCTGGAGGTTGGCAGAGCAGTGGCTGGAAGGAACCTGCGTTTCTGAATGACTGCGAGGAACAGAACTTCCCATTCACCTGGACAGCTCATCTCAGAACTGCTATATGGACAAAAGGAAACGTATACTCTTTAGGCTGCTGCACTCTGGGATCTTGTTAGCCTGTTCTACCAAATACAGTGAGTATGCAGGAGCTGGCCATGTGAAAAAGGAGAGAAGACAGACACGAGAAAGCATTGCCATGTTCAAGATGCCTGAAGTTATGGCTGTGAAAGGGAGGATGATGGCTTAGTCTGCCCAGTCTGCTGTAATAAAATACTTTAGACTGGATAACTTACACAACACTTATTTCTTCCGGTTCTGGAGACTGGGAGTCTAAGGTCAAGGTACCTGTAAATTGAGTTCGTGATGAGAGCTCTCTTCCTGGCTTGCAGACAGCCGCCTCCTTGTGGACTTCCTATTGCTGGACATAGGAAGCTCTGCTCTCTTCCTCTTCTCATGAGGACACCGATTTCATCATGGGGGCTCCACTCTCATGACCTCATATAACCCTAAAAGCTCCACCTCCCAGTACCATTGAATTGGGAGTTAGAGCTTAAACTTATGAATGGCTGGGGCATAAACATTCAGTCCATCACAGGTGATAAGAAGGAAGACTGGTGCACATCTTGGACCTTGTGTGATAGGATGATCTTGGGTGTCATCCTCTGGGCTGTGGGAAAGCAAGCTGGGGGTGCGGTTGTGACATAATTGAATTAGCTTTTCAGTCTATCAGCTTGAGTTGAAACTTTAATTTTTTTGGCCGCAGTTGTGGCATGCAGAAGCTCCCGGGCCAGGGACTCTACCCACGCCACAGCAGTGACAACATCAGATCCTTAACCCACTGAGCCACCAGGAAATTCCTAAATTTGTAAATTTATGAAGCGTCTCAGAAGATAAGCCAATAATACAATGATCACTCACATGCCTACCACCTAGAGGAAAACACTGGGTTAGAAAAGGAAGGTATTCTCTTTCTAATCCCACCTTTAGCTTAGTTGTTTATTTGTTTGATTTTAAGGGCACTTCGGAAGGGCAAGCGTGGAAACAGGACATGTAGTGGACACATATTGAAGAAGCAGCCACGGCTGGGTGGAGAAAAAACTTGTGTTTCAGAATGAGGTGACTCCCTTCTGAGACCAGATGAGGCATTGGGGGGGAACAAGATTCAAGCTTTGATCTGGAGCACAGAGAGAAGATGTGATAGAATACTTGCTCAGAATCTCCAGCCATAGGCTGCTACTTCTGATTCATGAGCAGATAAATGGTGTAGTGAAAACAAATCTGAAATATGTCTCTGGAAGTTTTAAAGTTCTGAGAAGGACTTTGAAGGATTTGAGGATACAGGTGGTCTTCCCTCTTTTCATCCAGCTAATGGCTGTGACTTTGGAAAAGAAAGGAGAGGATACTGGGGCCGAACAGCTGGTGATGTTGATGGTGTTGACGAGGGTTTCATTTCCTGGGCAGAGCTCAAGATACTGGAATAGGAGGCTACTGGCAAAGGACCGAGAGTGTCACAAAGACAGGGAAGAATGTGTTTGGCAGGTGATTTCCCGATGGCGTCAAAGGGCATTTAAAAAGATTGTTACGAGATGCGGAGTGGACAGCTGCTATTGTCCTCTGCACAGCATCCATTTACCATCTTCTGTTAACAGCCTCTTTATCTCTGAAAGGAAACCATCCACCTGCTACTCATAGTCCCTGTAGCTGAAGAGAGTTGGTCCCATCCTTTGGCTCTAGAAGAAGTTGATCAAAATCTCAAAAGACTGCCTCAGAGCTCCGTTATGTGACCAGATCTGGATCAACGAGAGTTGTTGCCAGGACTTTGCTCAAATGATTGGGAATGAGGTGTGCCTTCTTTCTCAAGCAGAGTGGCTGAGATGGTAGATTATAAACTTGTAGTTGCTGGATGCCTCCTTGCCTGAATGAGACCGAGGGGGAATTCAACATAGCAGAAAGCTGTGCCTAATATCAGGGAGAGAGAAATTCCTGAAAACATTAGAGCAGCTGGATTTAACCATGTTTGTAGCCAACCCTGCCCCTTGAACTTCTAAGCTATGTGGCCCAGTATTCTATCCCCCCCACCGCCCCGCCAGTCTCTCTCCCCAACCCTGGATTTAATGTAGTTTCTGTGGACTTGGTACCAATGGTAGGAGAAAATGGAAAGTAGCCTATGTGATATAGACAGAAACAGGGTAAAAGAGACAGTGCTATTCTTCTTGAGCAAAGATAAAGACAGCTGGGCCAGAACTTTATTTACAGTCTTGCTTATCTATTTCTTAATACAGAGGGCACAAGGAATACACAAGGCAAGATTTCCATGTTACTGAAAGAGGAAAAATACAGTTTCATAAACATCTCTGCCAGTTGGAGGAGATTCCTAACTAGAAAGTGACAATAGAAGGATATTGCTTTAAAAATGCACATTCTAATAGAAAGGAAAAATTATGTAGCATCATCTGTCCATCACTGTGGAGAGCTTTTGGGCCAGGAATGAGAACCACAGAAACAAGACCCTACTCCCGCCTCACCAGCCCCCACGAGAGGAAGCTTCCAGAGGATGCTTTCATAATACGTGTCACAAAAGCCACAAAATAGGGTTCTCATGGGGAATTCCACTTATCCAGACATAGACTGGAATTCTCCTTTTGCTGAAGTTCAGAACATCTGATAAATTATTAATTTACTTTGCTAATGGTTTCTCAGAATACAATAGTAGTAATTTAAGCTTTTTAAAAAATGTTTTAAAAATTTCCCCTCTGAAAATATAAGACATCAGTTTTATGGAAAATTGGATAATAGGGTGGTACAACAGCAACCACTTAGATGTAAGTGATAGGACTTATACTGTGTGCCAGATGCTGGCTAAGCATTTTAAAAATAGGCTCATCTAATCTCCACAGAAGTTTTAATAGATACATTCTAGTATGATCCTCATTTCATAGATGAGGAGACTGAGGTTTAACAATACTAAAAAAAAAAAAAAAAAAAAATTCCCTAAGCCAAATAGGGAATTTGAACCCAGCCATCTGTTCCCAACCACTATGCTGTCCTATGTATTTCCTTCCATTTATATACATTCCTCATTTTATTGCATATTTATCACTTTGTAGCTTGCTTTTTTCCTTCTACTTGGAATTATAATATGAGCCTTTCTCATTTTGTTAAAAACTCTTAAACTTAGAGTTCCTGTTGTGGCTGAGTGGTCATGAACCCGACTTGTATCCATGAAGATGTGGGTTCAATCCCTGGCCTTACTCAGTAGGTTAAGGATCCAGTGTTGCCGTGAGTTGTGGCTGTGGTGTAGGCTGGGAGCTGCAGCTCCAATTAGACTCCTAGCTCAGGAACTTTCATATGCAACAGTGTGGCCCTAAAAATGAAAAAAAAAAAAAAAACCAAAAAACTCTTAGTTAAAGTTAAAAAAAAATGTAGACAGAATAATCGAAAGGATGCCCATGAATTCATCACACAGCTACAATTATCAGCCCATCTTGTTTCCTCTTTCCGCTCCCATCCATTACCTACAAAGCAAATCACAGATATCATATTATTTTAACTGTAAATATTTTAGTATTAAATTTTAGAAATTATATTTTTAGTTGAAGTATAGTTGACTTACAATGTTGTGTTAGTTTCAGGCATACAGCAAAGTGATTCAGTTTTATACACACACACACATATATATTCATTTTCAGATTCTTTTCCCATATAGGTTATTACAAAATATTGAGTAGAGTTCTCTGTACTAGACAGTAGGTCCTTTTTGGTTATCTATTTTATAATATAGTAGTGTGTATATGTTAATCCCAAGTTCTTAATTTATCCCTCCCTGAAAGCTTTCCCCTTTGGTAACACTAATTTTGTTTTCTATGTCTGTAAGTCTCTTTCTGTTTTGCAAATAAGTTCATTTGTATCATTTTCTTAGATTCCAGTAATTCTTTGATATTATCGGATATCCAGTCTGTGCTCAAAAATTTCCAGTGTGAACATTATTGTAAGTGTTATTCTAAATCTGGTTCTAAGGATACAACAAGAAGAATTAGTGGGTGGTGTGGAAGTGTCCGAAACCTTGAACCAAAGTGATACCGTTGTTTTGGAGTTTGTAGTAGCAAACAAACAGCAAATTACCTCCGAAATTTAGGAAACCAGACATCCAAAATTTCAATAGAAAGAATTAGGTACAACATCATCTCAAACTGCATTGGCAGTGCAGGAGTATTCACCACATGTGGCTATTTACATTTACATTAATTAGGATTAAATAAAATGAAATTAAATTTATTATTATTATTATTATTTATTTATTTTTTTTTTTTTAGGGTTGTACCCACGGCATATGGAGATTCCCAGTCTTGGGGTCGAACTGGGGCCTCGGCTGCTGGCCTAAGCCACAGCCACAGCAACACCAGATCCAAGCTGTGTCTGCAACATACACCAGAGGTCACAGCAATGCTGGATTGTTAACCCACTGAGCAAGGCCAGGGATTGAACCCGCAACCCCATGGTTCCTAGTCGGATTCGTTAACCATTGTGCCATGATGGGAACTCCAAAATTTAATTTTTAAATAAATAAAATTTCTAAGTCAGTCCCTCAGTCGTACTGGCCATCTTTCAAGTGCTTAGTAGGCACATGTGGTTAGTGGCTATCTTACTGGACAGTACAGAATAGAGGATATTTCCGTCATCACAGAAAGTTCCTTTGGGGAGCTGGTCTAGAGTCTAAGAAGGAATAATCTTTACAAAGGCAGGAGATTCTAAACAATTTAAAAGTATCTGCATTGATAATTGTGGAAGGTCTTGAAATTGTGCCGTGTGTCTCGACTGCATGGGGGACTCAACCAGCTTAATACACAAGAGGAAGCAGCATACAGACCTTGGATCTCATTGTTCATTTACTTAACAGCTCTGATTGAAGTGTCGCCACTTAGCCACGCACCAGCGAGGTTTGCTTTATTTTTATTACTCGCTTCCTTATTTCTAAAAAAACCCTATTCACGCTCAGTAGTGGAAAAACTGAAGTTAGCCCCAATCTTATAAATATCAGCTCGGCCCAGTTTAAAATAGTTTCATTTCGAGGAAATGTTCCATCCCGTTCAGATGTTATTTTCTGCACGTTTTGGTTGAGAGTTCCTTCCCTGGGTTTGGGAAGCAGAAGACGGCTTTGTTTATTACTGTCCCTTCCCCTCCTCCTTCCAGGCCCTTATGCTGGCTGCAGGGGTCTCCTTGTGGGAAGCGGAGAAGGAGGGCTCACCTTTCCCTGCCAGGCCATGCTTCTCTGCTTGGCCAGACCCTCAGTGTCCATTGGTTGGCTGTGCATTTGGCTAGATCCACTTATGCAGGGTCCCAGGTAGGACTCTGCTGAGATGCTTGGTACAGGTCATGGCCCTGCAGTGTGTCTCTGTCCAAGGTCCTCAGTCCCCGGTGTCTTCACACCCTTCTCCTTACTTCTTCCTGGTGCTAAAAGCTACTAATTCAGTTTAAAATCACATATTACTTATCCATTGCTGCAGATTACCTCAAAATGTAGCAGCTTAAAACAACAAACTATTAGTGTCTCACATAGTGTCTGAGGGTCTGGAAACCAGGCGATTTCAGTCCGGTTCTCAGCAGGAGTTGCATCACCTGAAGGCTTGACTGGGGCTGGGGGTACCACCTCCAAGACGGCACACCCACATGGCTGTTACCACGAGGTTACTCGCCACTTGGGCCTCTCACAGGGCTGCTCACGACATGGTGGCTGGCTTCCCCGAGAGCAACTGATCCAAAAAAGAGAGACCACCAAGAGGAAGTGTCTTTTATAACCTAATCTCAGAAGTGATGTACCATCTCTTCTGTCATATTCTGCTGGTTCTCACAGACCAGCCCTCATACATTGTTGGAGGGGACTTACCTGAGGGTGAGAGTACCAGGAGGTGGGGATGCTGGGGGCGGAGGGAGGCTAGCTACATGAGGAGGGTCATTGAGTGTGAGTATTTGGCTGGGAATCAAGTTCCTTTTAACTTAGTCTTTTATTTTTACTTTATTATTATTATTTTTTTCTTTTTAGGGCTGCACCTATGGCATACGAAGGTTCCCAGGCTAGGGTTCAAATCAGGGCTACAGCTGCTGGTCTATGCCACAGCCACAGCAACACCAGATCTGAGCCACATCTGTGACCTACGCTGCAGCTTGCACCATTGCCAGATCCTTAACCCACTGAGCAAGGCCAGGGATCAAACCTGCATCCTCGCAGATACAGTGTCCGGTTCTTAGCCCACTGGGCCACAATGGGAACTCCTAACTTATACTTTTAGAATTAAGTGAGTTGTTTCCACCATGCGTGAACTTTTCCAAAAAAGACCCAGGAAGTGTTCTTGCTGCAATCATCCTGGATATACCTACTTATAAAATTACATTTTGTTTTCATTATATAAATGACATGTATTAATCATAGAGAAGGGCAGAGAGTTAGACACAACCAACTTAATCCAACACATTTTTTACCCAATAATCTTACTGCTATTCCACATTAGTTTGTATTTCAGACTTAGAAATCTTTTTCTTGGAGTTCCCATAGTGGCGCAGCGGAAATGAATCTGACTAGGAACAAGGAGGTTGTAGGTTCAATCCCTGGCCTTTCTCAGTGGGTTGAGTATCTGGCATTGACGTGAGCTGTGGTGTAGGTCGCAGACACCTCTTGGATTCTGCATTGCTGTGGCTGTGGCATAGGCTGGCAGCTGTAGCTCCGATTAGATCCCTAGCCTGGGAACCTCCATATGCCATGGGTGCGACCCTAAGAAGACAAAAAAAAAAAAAGAAAGAAAGAAAAAGAAATCTTTTTCTTCATTGTTTCTGGTTCTGGGTGTTCTTATTCTCATCTAAGTTTACATACATTCATTTTTAAGTGGTAGGATTTAAAAAACTGTTTTTACTTTCTTTGGATTATAATAAAGAAGGTGTAATTATGGCCAGTTAGAGGCCTCCATAGGTATACTTTTCTTTCATCATTTTTTTTGTTTCTTAGTTCTTTTTCTCTGAATGTTGAAACATTTTTTCAAGTTGCTCACTACACATGAATAGTCCCCTTTTTAATTTCGGAATTCTCCAGAAAATATTTAATTAAATAATTAAAGCAGACAAATAATATTCACAGCATACATATACGACTTAAGCTACCATGATCAGTTTAAGAAATCAAATACCGGGAGTTCCTGTCGTGCTTAGCGGAAACGAATCTGACTAGTATCCATGAGAACGCAGGTTCAATCCCTGGCCTTGCTCAGTGGATTAAGGATCCGGCATTGCTGTGTGCTATGTAGGTGGCAGACAGGGCTCGATCCTGCACTGCTGTGTCTGTGGTATAGGCAGTGGCTACAGCTCTGATTGGACCCCTACCCTGGGAACCTCCATATGCCCTGGGTGCAACCCTAGAAAGACAAAAACAAGTAAATCAAATACTGGTCTCTGAGATGCTCCTTGCTTTTCCCTGGTACCTGCTGTCCTGAATTTTGTGGTTGTCATCCCCTGCATTCCTTTATAGTCTTAAAACAGAAGAGTGTGTCTTTATACAATATGTTGTCCAGTTAATGTATTTTTCTTACGCAAATGCAGTCAAGTTGTACATGCTCTTCTGTGAATTGCTTCCCCCCAACACTGTGAGCTTTATCCCTGTAGATGGATATGGCTGCAATTAATTTGGACTGTGCTGCAGTCTCTCATTGTGTGTATGCACCACATGGTGTCAATTCTGCCCATGGACATTGGGAAGTTTCTGGATTCTTGGAATTACAAACAATACTGTGGCGAGCATTCTGGTGGATGTCATCCAGGGCACACACACAGGGATTTCTTTAGAGTAATCATTCCCAAACTTGTGATTCCCACATTGGAATCACGTGAGAATTAAAAAAAAAAAAATGAAAAAGATCTGTTGATGTGTGGCTCACACCCCCAAGACATTCTGGATTTAACTGATACAGCGTCTGACTTGAGAATCTGGGTTTTAGATATCAGGTTTGGAACCGTGACCCTAGTGTATCTGCTGGGAGCGGAACTGCCAGGTTTTAAGCTATGTGCACCTTCTGTTCTACTGGATTTTGTCAAGTTGTTTCTCTTGAGGAATGTGCAAGAATTCCAATTGTTTCAGGTCATCAGCAATACATGGTATTGCCTGGTTTAGAATTTTTGGGGTAACATCAGTTCTACCGTTTGCGAAGGGAATGATGATGTGATTTTTAATCTGCTTTTGCTTTCAGTGTCCTTGCATTTCTCCTTTTTTACCCACTTAATGTTAATTTTATTTATCTTGGTCTGTTGCCTTTAGACCTGAGTCTGTTTCTCCTTGTGATCCTGTGTTTCAGAAAGGATCTTCTTTTATCCTCTGGTGCAAAACAGTTTCCTGACATCTTCTTATGGATCCAACAATGGATGGTTATCAGCGGCTTGTTCTTCCTCCGGGTCTTCTTATGATGCATCTGCTTCTCCGCTCTTCTGTATTTTTTCATGGGCTCCAGGCTGTTTTTTTCCTCTTAATTTGCTCTTCAACAACATATGATCTGATGCTTGTCAACAGGTAGAAGGCAAATCACCTGTGCTCTCACAGGGGCAATGATCCCATTTCCTTCCCAGTCTACAGTTGAAATGAGGCTTGATCATACAGATCCTGATCCCCTTCCTTGATTAAAACAGGCTGTCTCTTGGGATTCCACAGCTCTGTGTGGTGGCATCTTCCTCTTTCTCCCATCGTAGGCTTTGGGGAGGGGTCAGAATTATCTGATTCAATACAAGGTCTTCCTGCGTTAATGGTGGGGCAGCAGAAAGTTAAAATGCCTGTAGCCTTTTCTGAAAAATGGAGATGATAATAGCGTCTGTGGATTAACAGCACAGAAAGAGCTTAGCACAATGTTTGACAGATGGCAAGCATTTAATAAGTGGTAGCTGCCATCATTATTTTATTGTTGGTATATTATTGGCATATTGCATATTTGTGTATATATTATTGACATGTAGTATTATTACTGTGCATCCTACTGGAGTGAACGCTACAGTGAAGGTAAGGACTTCTGTCTATTTTGTTCATTTCTTTACCCCCAGCAACTAGAATGGTGCATGACACACGGTACACACTCAAGAAATATTTGTTGGATGAATGAAATTTTGAGAATTTGGAATAGTTCTAGTAGGAATTGCTCACCATGTGCTATTTTGAATCAGAAGTTGGCAGTGTTGTTTGTATTAACAAATAATTTGAATCAATCTTCATGTCGAATAGCAAGGGTTCTTTGGATAAATTACGGGACATCTCATGCTGGAATGCTGTGTCTCTATAGCAGATTATATTGTGCAATAGTTTTTGATGGTAATTTTTACTTATATTGTTGGAATGGAAAAAAAGAGAGTTACAGAACAGTGTGTACAGTGCAATTTTGAATATGTAAAATGTGTATACAGAAAAAACGTGAAAGTAATATAACAAAACACTCATAATGGTTGTCTCTGGTGGTGGAATTAAAGATAATTGTGAATGTGCTTCTTTGAGCTTCTTGGTATTTTCCAGATGTGTTTATAATAAGCATACAATATTCTGGAAATGGGGAAAATCATAATTTTTAACAGACATGTACCAAAGATGAATTAAATGGCATAAATCCTGGGGATGCAGTACGACTGTGCAGATCTGGAAGAGTAATGTCAGGAAAGCTAAAGCTGTGAATGCTTTAGGGCTCAGAGGAAGTTTCAACAGACAACAAAAAATGGACACTAGATCAGATAGCATTCTTAGTTGCAAGCAACAGAAACTAAACTCTGACTGATTTAAGCAGCAAGGCAATCTATTTAAAGGAGGCCAGGGATTGAACCCACCTCTTCACTGACACTATGGTGGGTTCTCAACTCACTGAGCCACAGTGGGAACTCAAGAAATATTCTAATTTTCCTTCAGCAGGAATATTTTTTCCATGGGAGATTATAAACAGTTAAGATGAATGATTTAGATCTCCATGTATCAATATAGATGCACTTCAAAAACACAATTTGAGGAGTATTAGGAAAATACTTACATGTAATGCTACTAATGCAAAATTTTCAAATGGAAAAAAACATTAATGTGCATTGCTTGTGGATACATATCAAGTGTACTAAAAGCACAAAATGCAAAGGGAATTACATACTCCTTCTTTTGGAGCAGAGAGGGGATGGGAGTGGGGCTTTAGCTGTGTTTGAGACACCTGCTTGGAAGAAAAGATATCTGCGTTCTCACTGTGGTGCAGTGGGTTAAGAATCCCACAGCTCTGGCTCCAGTCTTTGCAGACGTGTGGGTTCGTTTCAATCCCTGAATTCAATCCCTGGCCTGAGAGTTCCCGTTGTGACTTAGCGGATTATGAGCCTGACTTGTATCCATGAGAATGTGGGTTCAATGCCTGGCCTTGCTCAGTGGGTTAAGGATCAGGTGTTGCCGCCAGCCGTGGTGTAGGTTGCAGATGGAGCTTGGATCCTATGTTGCATTTGACTGTGGCATAGGCTGGCCGCTGCAGCTCTGATTTGACCCCTAGCCTGGGAACTTACATCTGTTGCAGGTGCGGCCACTAAAAAAAAGATATGAGACACATATGGTAAACTACTAATACCTGTTTCATCTTGGTAGTGGGTTCATGGACGCAAAAATGGTATTAATAATATTTAAGCACTGACACACCTGGGTATGAGCAGAACAGACACTCACGGTGGGGCTGGAGCTCAGTCCTGCCGTGCCATCCATCACCTCATTACTGCTGGATTGTGGGTTTTTTTTTTTTTTTTTTTTTGCATTTTAGGACCGCACCCGCAGCATATAGAGGTTCCCAGGCTAGGGGTTGAATCGGAGCTACAGCTGCCAGCCACAGCCACAGCCACAGCAACACCAGATCTGAGCCGCGTCTGTGACCTACACCATGGCCCACGGCAATGCCGGATCTTTAACCCACTGAGCAAGGTCAGGGATCGAACCCACAACCTCATGGTTACTAGTCGGATTCGTTAACCACTGCACCACTATGGGAACTCCTGGATTGTGGTTCTTGAGGTGTAAGCTGCCCCCAGAGCTTTTAGGAAAGTTTATCGATGATTATCTCTCAGGCTGGAGACACACTAGCAGGTTACTGTGGGGCCCAGGTCTTGGCTCTATTCTCTGCAACAGTGTTATCTGTAATTCAGATGAAAACATAGCCGGGACATTAATCAGATTTGCAGGTGATGCAAAACCAGGATTCATGAGAGATCCCACCCCTGATTTAATCTCAAGACTCTTGATCTCATACTTGTCACTCAAGAGTCAAGGCTGAATCACTAATGTAATCATCTCAACAGGTGGGAATGAGAAACTAGAGTCAATAAAATAAAATTAAAGAAGTATACAGGAGTTCCCTTCGTGGCTCAGTGGTTAATGAATCCGACTAAGAACCATGAGGTTACGGGTTCGATCCCTGGCCTTGCTCAGTGAGTTAAGGATCCGGCGTTGCCGTGAGCTGTGGTGTAAGTTGCAGACGCGGCTCAGATCCCGCGTTGCTGTGGCTGTGGCGAAGGCCGGCAGCTACAGCTCCTGTTAGACCCCCTAGCCTGGGAACCTCCATATGCTGCTAGTGCGGCTCTACATAAAAGGCAAAAAGACAAAAAAAAAAGAAGTATACATACAGTATTTCATTTAGCTTAAAATCAGTGACTACTTATAGACACCTGGGTTGGCAGGTGCTCATGTGAGAATTCCAAAAGTCTTAAAGTTTTTTATAATCTGCCAATGGGAGTGTAAACTGGTTCTGGAGGGTAATTTAGTGTTAGAAAATTAAAAGTCTCATAAGAAATCCCATGTCTTTTGACCCTGAAATTTGACCTCTAGGAATCATTAGGAAACCATCAGATATGCTAAATGAAATAAGTCAGAGAAAGGCACATACTATATGATCTCACATGTGGCATTTAAAAGACCAATCTCAAAGAGTCAGAGTAGAGCGGTGGTTCTCAGGGGCCGGGGGGTGTTGGAAACAGGAAAATACTGATTAAAGGGTACAACTTCCAGTTATAAGATTAGCAAGCTCTGGGGATCTTATGTTCAGCATGGTGATTATAGATAATGATACTGTATTACAAACTTGAAAGTTGCTAAGAGAATAGATCTGAAGTGTTCCCCCTACAAAAAAGAAATGGTAAATATGTGAGCGGATGGAGGTGTTAGCTAAGGCTGCAGTGGCAGTCATTTCATAATAAGTGTAGCAAGTCAACACTGTTGTACACAAACTCAGACCATGCTGAGTGTGTGCCAGCTACATCTCAGTAAACCTGGAGACAGAGAAATATACACAGATGGATGTATGTTTATCAGGAGTTTCCTGGTGGCCTAGGGGGTTAAGGACCTGGCTTTGTCAATGGTGAGTTGTGGGTTCGATCCTTGGCTGGGGAATTTCTACATGCCACAGGCATGCTCCCTCCCCCAAAAATAATGTCTATTAAAGTATTGTTTATGATAGCAAAACTGAACAGAACCCATCTAGAGGGTACTAGTTAAATATATACCATGCTTGGAATATTGTACAACCAATAAAGAAGACAATATAATAAGCAGATAAAATAGTCTGGAAGCTTCTACGAGAATATGTTTATAGTGATTATCACTGGGCAATAGGTTGTGGGAGTTTTTTAAATGTATTTTTTATTTGCATTTTCTCATTTTCAAAGATTATGTGTTGCTTATATGATGAAGCAGGAGTTTTAAAAATTAGTTTTAATTGAATAATCTAACAATGTAATGTTGCTGCTAAAAAGAAAAAGTGACCATTTATGTGATTAGGGAAGAGAATGGGAGAAATAATGATCCTATTATACCTTTCATGTTCCCCTGATGGGGATCACATTTTAAGGGTTCAGAGAAGGGGCATCAGGATGTTAGTGGATATTTTGTTCAACAAATAATTGTTGGGAAATCAGGGCAATTTATCCCAGGAAACAGATGACTAAGGGAAAGTATATTGTCTTCAAATGTTTGAAAGTCCATCCTATGGAGAATCATATCATCTCAAGACTTCTCCAGAAAACAGGAAACAGTTGCTTTAGAAAACAAATGACTGCAGAAAACAGGAATGAGGTAGAAGTTACATGGAGGGAGAGTCGTGTTTGAAATAAGGAAGAGCTTTCTAACAACTGGGGATGTTACTATTGCCTAATGAGTTAAATCCATTATGCTTCTTTGGCTGCAAACAATAGAAACAAATTCCATTTAACAGGTATGCAGGAAAAAAAAATATTGGAGACTCAGAGATAAGCCTGGGGAAACAGACTTAAAAAAATGGAAGAAGCGAAAGATGTCTGATTCTAGATAGAAGGAACAACTCAACAGGATGCTGGCTGGTGGAGACCACCACCCCGCCCTCTTAAAGGTTTGGTATCACTGCTGTCTAGACCTAGAGTTTGTGGATTAAGAGTCAGATGAGCCTGAATGGCCAAGAGAAAGCAGGATATCTTCCTTGACAGTCCCCCTAAGATCTCATATAATGGACAAGAGATCATTTCACAGGTGGAGAGAGAAGGAGGGTGGTTTCTATAAGAAGGGAGAATGAATCCTAGGGCTGAAAACACCCAGTACCAATACATCGTTTTCCTGGGCTAATCATTCGCTTCATCGCTGAAGGACTTTTAAATGGTGGCTGCCGTCGCTGAATGGCCAATGACTACTAATGTCTGCTGGGGAAGAGGGTGCTCTGGACTAGGTGAATTCTGTGGTCCCTCAATAACCCAGTCAGCCCAATATTCTATCTCTGAGTCATACTGAGGGTGTTTTGCAGAAACCAGGAGCAGTTTTCATCCAAGAATATTAAGGAAGTACTTCTTAAAACTTCCCAGTATCCCCTTAAAACTTCCCTGCACCATCTGATGTGGTTCCATTACCCATGAGTTAAACAAACCTTTTGTGAACCCAAATATTTTGTCATACTCTACCTCTTTTGGGTATTTAATTAGGTCCAAAAGGTCATTACCATATAAATGAGTACTTCTGTTTCTTGGTCCCCAATTCTGTTTCTAGGCATTCACAGATGTCCCCTATTATCATGTTTCTGGGTTTAGTGAACATGCTTATGTTTGCCTGATAAATTCCTTTCATCTTAAAAATAGAGGACAGTTTTAGAAATTGCCCTGCGCCTCACCCCCTCCACCCCAGATTTATTAGCCCATGAAATGATCTTTCGTGGGATCTGGCAGAGCAAATGCTTATGGATGGAGTGACTCCGTGTTTTCTTTACATGGGAGAGGTTTTCCTCCCACCTATCGGAGCATCATATAGTTAGAACAGCACTTGAATGGAGGGAAAGGAGCTGAGAAGAAGGAACCCAAAGGACAAAAATGGCAATATGAAATTCGCCCTCTTGGAGTTCCTGTCATGGCTCTGTGGTTAACAAATCTGACTAGGAACCATGGGGTTGCGGGTTCGATCCCTGGCCTTGCTCAGTGGCGTTGTCGTGAGCTGTGGTGTAGGTTGCAGGTGTGGCTCGGATCTGGCGTTGTTGTGGCTCTGGCGTAGGCTGGCGGCTGTGGCTCTGATTAGACCCCTAGCCTGGGAACGTCCATATGCCTTGAGTGCGGCCCTAGAAAAGGCAAAAAGACAAAAAAAAACGACATTCACCCTCCATGCCAGGCACCATACTAGGCAGTGGTGTAGTCAGGATTCCTAGTCAGAAGCACAGAAAATTGCTGAAGCAGATTAAAGCAGGAAAAACCTAATTTTGAGTCTATTGGGTAGTTCACAGAATTCTCAGAAAGATCAGATAACCAGATGAAGCAAATTGGCAGGAACAAAGCAGAGCTTTGCAATCAGAGAACAGCAAAAACCATGCCACAGAACTGGTTTAGTAAAAATAAAAACAAAAACCGGCTGCCAGCACCACTAAATTCCAGAGCCTATACTGCTGAACCCTCTGGCCTGGACACTGAGGCTGGTACCATTGCCACTTACACATTACTGTCCCCCTTAACCTCATTCCTCTTTCCCAGCTTCGGTTCCTCTCCCTCCCCTCCTTCAAAGCCTAGGGGCGTGTGCATTTGATTGACAGAGTCTAGGTCACCAGCGATGCCTGAGCTTCATGGGAGCCTGGGAGAGGAGGATCCAGAATTTCCTACTTCTCTAGTTACTGCAGGATTTTGCTTTTCATTTGGCAGCCAAAAACCACCCAAGTGGCACATTAGGACTTGGTCTTATTTTTCTAATCAATTTTTTAAGCAATCCCATGAGTAGTTATTTTCCTCATCTCACAGATGAATAAATTGAGGTTCAGGGAGGACCGAGGTCATATAGTGACTGAGTGACCTAACCGGGGCTAGGACCCTGGTCTCCTTGAGCTATTATACCATGGTGTCTCTTAGAGGCAAGGACTATATTTAGCCCTTGGCACAATAGCGCTACATCTAGGCATTATTATACCCATTCTCAGATGAGGCATACAAGTTGGCTTGAGGTTCTCAGCTCATAAGTGATGGGAAGCAGATGGCCTGACATCAGAGTCAGTCCTTCAATCACTGCACTACACTGATTCTTGGGGAAAGAAAGACATATGGGTGAGCCTTCTCTTTTTCTCATCCTTTCAGTCTCTTTGTCCCCCCGTTGGTATGGGGGACATGCCAAGTCACCACCCAGACATCCGTCTCAGGCAACAAGACGCTAAACCCACTGTTACCTGAGATCGGAAGCTTGGAGCACTCTCAACTCCCGGTTTTTCATTCCACATATGATGAGTCGCCAAGTTCTTTTTCACATGCAAGTTGTGTCTTCAGTTTTTCCTCCTCCTTCCTGCCCAGAGCCACATTCTGGTTCAGGTCTGATGACTTTATGCCAGTGAACTTGCACTGTCCTCTCAGTGGGTCTCCCTGTCTTCAGTCCCCCCGTGGAGCCCATTGGCAAGCTGGGAGCCAGGGTCCTCATGGTAAACATCATGTTGGATGCTCCAGTTTCATTCCAGCTCAGATGACTGGTCCAAGCCAGCCATGGCAAATGCCTCTCTCCTCTGACAGGACCATGTGACCTGATGAGACATGGGAGGGGTCTCTCCTGGGAGGATGCTTTAGGATTTGGTGGTGCCCGAATGTGTCACCGGAACGGCCATTTTGCCACCACCCCAAGAATAAGGCAATAACTAGTGTCTGCGGAGTGGAGACATGGAAAGATCATGGGGCTTTGTGGGGGGCTGATTGTACCCTGCATGCAGTCTGTATTACCTCTGAATTTCCAGTTAAGTGAGATTAAAAAATGTCCTTCTTGTTTAAGTTACTTTTCACTGGGCTTCAGTTATTTGCAGCAGAAAGCACTGTCCCTGATGGTCATTTAGCGAAAATACAAATCGAATCATTTCCCCTCTCTGGTTTTGCCTTACCTTTGGAATCAAGTCCACGCTCCTTAGCACTGTTCCCAGAGTCCTTTGGTTGTGATCAGATAATCCTGCTTCCTATTCTCCAAACACACCCTGTACTTCTACTGCTACTTCCCTAGAATATTCGTTTCCTCTTTCTCTGTCAACTGGACTTCTGCCCACCTCCCAGGGTCAGCTCAAGTGACAGCTCTTCTTTGAAGTTGGTCCTAATGCCCCAGGCAGAATTAAGGAATCCTTTTTTTTTTTTTTTTGGCCGCTCTGTGGCTACTCCCAGCCAGGAATCAGATCCCAGCCACAGCTGCAACCTATGTGCCAGCTGCAGCAATGCCGGATCCTTAACCCACTATTCCAGGCTGGGGATCGAACCTGCATTCCAGTGCTCCAGAGAGGTCGCCAATCCTATTGTGCCACAGCTGGGACTCCATGAATTAAGGAAGCTTTTAGTCTCTGATCACTTTGTGTCTGTACTGTAGAGCTTTCTGCAGCCTCGCACAAAAGCATAGGCACTAATGTTTCTGCTCCTTTGCTAAAATAAGAATTCCTTGGAGTTTCTGGGGGCCCAATAGGTTAAGGATGCAGTATTGTCACTGGGTTTGATCACTGGCTCAGAAACTTCAGCATGTCTCATGCATGGCCAAAAAGAGAGAGAGAAAAAAGAGAATTCCTTGAAGGCTGGGACTGTGTTTCATCCACCTTGTAGCTCTGGTACCTTGCTAAGGACCTGATGATGCTGTAAGTACTAATGGAATGTTGATTGAGTATATTCTTGTTCATTTAGATTGTAGACAACCCAGCATATGGCTATTCGCTCTTATTATTTTTATTAAAAATAAGGCAATATTATCATCAGTAGTAATGTCTTTAGGACTTTGCGGTTTAAGATGATCTTTAATATACACTGCCTCAGTTAATCCTCACAGACTTCCTATGATGCCAATATTATCCCCACTCCACAGACGAAACTGCACACCCAATCAGAGTGTATTTGTTGAGTGCCTACAATTTGCATAGTGTTATGCAAAAGGCCAGCTGTGGAGGGAGGTGGCAAATGAGTAAAAACTGTAGCCTCTCTCCTCACAGAGTTTACAATTTACTTGAGGAGGTAAAAAATAATACAGACTGTTTCAATCACAAGAGACAAGAGCCATGCAATATAACAGTGCAGAGATGTTGAAGGCAGTAATATATTACATAGCAAAAGGAAGACAAAACGCAAATACTGTAGGGATTAAGATGGGAGGTAATAGCATGAGCTTGCAGTGGAAGATGACGAAGCGTCTTCCAAAAGAGAACTGCACCTGGATTTCAAGGATCAGTGGGATTTCACTAAAAGGGGAAAGGGCAAGGGCATTCCTTGTGAAAAGTGAAGGCTAATGGGGAGAAAGTGCCTCTCTGCAAGACGACGAAGAAGAGAGGGTGAGGAAAACCCCACGGAAATGAAAGAGTGTTGAATGAATGGTGTGTGGTCGGGTGGAATCGTAGATATATGCGTTGGGAAGATAGGTGGACGGGTGGCTGGGTGGATGGATGAAAACACGACTAGATGGATAAATCCGCAGGATGCAGAGGCTGGTGCTCACTCAACTGAAAATGTCTCCAAACACAGCAGCTTGAGTAATTCATACTCTTCTCTTCACAAAGCAACTCGGTTTAGCTTGTCCAGATGAGAAGAGAGACACTGTGGAGGTCCAAAGTCACTTGCCAGACTGAAACGTTTTGAATGTGGTCAGAGCTGCAAGGATGGGCTTAGGATGTAATCAGGCCAGGGTGGCCTTTTAACATTATGTGTGGGTGTGTTTCCTCACAAACACATGTGCAGAGACACACACAAAAGTTTGTTTGGGGTTTTTCTTTTCCTTTTGACTGCACCATGCCAAACTTCTGTTTTGACTGAATTGTCACTTTCCAACTTCCCATGTGTGGGAGCCCAAAGCTCCATGAGTCAGCATAAAAGAAACATTTGGACCCATAATAATGGTGGTAGAAAGTGTTTACATAACTTGGGTACAGGATACAGTTCAGCTGATCAGGGGAAAGGGTATTCTTTTTTTTCCTTTTTTTTAGGGCTGCACTCACGGCATATGGAAGTTCCCGGGCTAGGGGTCAAATCCGAGCTACAGCTGCCAGCCTATGCCACAGCCACCGCAACGCAAGATCCTTAACCCACTGAGTGAGGCCAGGGATCGAACCTGCATCCTCATGCATCCTAGTCAGGTTTGTTAACCACTGAGCCACAAGAATGGAACTCCCCAGGGGAAAGGATAGCTGGTTTACAGTGTTCTGTCAAATTTCTACTGTACAGCAAAGTGACCCAGTCACACATACATATATAGGTTCTTTTC
This sequence comes from Catagonus wagneri, assembly GCA_004024745.2. Taxonomy (NCBI): domain Eukaryota; kingdom Metazoa; phylum Chordata; class Mammalia; order Artiodactyla; family Tayassuidae; genus Catagonus; species Catagonus wagneri. The sequence goes on from PVHT021183615.1 coordinate 1,943,446, forward strand.
CTCACATTATCTTCCATCATGCTCCATCATAAGTGACTAGATATGGTTCCCAGTGCTATACAGCAGGCTCTCATTGCTTATCCATTCCAAAGGCAATAGTTTGCATCTATTAAGCTCAGATTCCCAGTCCATCTCATTCCCTCCTCCTCCCCAGAACATGGTCTGTTCTTGAAGTCCATGAGTTTCTTTTCTATGGAAAGGTACATTTGTGCTGTATATTGAATTCCAGATATAAGTGATATCATATGGTATTTGTCTTTCTCTTTCTGACTTCACTTAGTATGAGGGTCTCTAGTTCCATCTATGTTGCTGCAAATGGCATTATTTTGTTCTTTTTTATGGCGAAGTAGTATTCCATAGTGTATAATTATCACATCTTCTTAATCCATTCATCTGTTAATGGACATTTCCATGTTTTTGCAATTGTGAATAGTGCTGCAATGAACATAGGGGGTGCATGTATCTTTTTCAATGAAAGTTTTGTCCAGATATATGCCCAAGAGTGGGATTGCTGGGTCATATGGTAGTACTATATTTAGTTTCCTGAGGTATCTCCATACTGTTCCATTGTGTTTGTACAGAAAGGATATTCTTGATGGGAAGGTGAGCTTGACTCCTCATCCCATCCTTATTCCTGACACGATCATGTCTAAGGTCGATGGTCTTACGTGATCACCAGGAGATGGGAGCAGCCCCGACCTAGCTTTTGATCACTAGCTACTGGTGAAGCCACATGATTAGCATAATATTGTCGATCTCTGCCTGCTCCACAGTATAACCCATCATCTGGGCTTTCTCTTGGTACAGAATTTCTGACTGCGTCCCAGAGCCGGGAGCCTTGCGTCTGAACACAGGGGTTTTTCCTCCAGCAGCGGGGCTTTCCAGCCTAGGGTTTTTCCTGAGATGAGCCTACCTCTGTCAGAACGTTTGAACTCAGTCTGAAATGTGCCTTTTCTCTCAGTGTTTAAAAATTTCCCATCCTGAAATGGCTTTGAGCAACCTTCAGTCTGATGGCCTGTGGATTCTCTGCAAGAGCTTTTCTGGCAGACACTGTTGTTTGCCTCCACAGGACACTCCTGGCCCTCTTTTGGCTTTTCCCGCCTCTAATTATGAAAGCTGAAAATCCAGAATTTCCCAGGCTTCCTCGAGCCAGAGGTGACCACATGACCTGTTTTGGGCCAATGAAAAGAGGAGGAAATCTACTTGGGGCTTTGGGGAAAAATTTCTTCCTTATGTAAGAGACTAGTTGAGGGTTCACTGATGTCACCTTTCCTTCCTTTCCCCCATCTTTTTTCTTTGCTTTTCTTTTCTTTTTTGGCTGCCTCTCGACATATGGAGTTCCCTAGGCCGAGGATCAGCCCTGAGCCACAACTGGGACCTATGCTGTATCTGTGGCAGAGCTGTATCCTTTAACCCACTGTGCTGGGCTAGGGATCAAACCTGCATCCTGGTGCTGCAGAGATGCCACTGATCCCTTTGTGTCACAGTGGGAGCTCCTCCCCATCTTTAAAAAAAATTTTTTTTTTAATTTTTAAGTTTCTGGCCATGCCCATAACATGTTCCCAGGCCAGGGATCGAACCCAAGCCACAGCAGTGACAATGCCGAATCCTTAACCTCTAGGTCACTAGGGAACTCCCCCTTTCCCCACCTTAAACACAGAAGTGATGTCTAGAGCTGGGGCCGCCATCTTGGGACATAAGGCTGCAAGTATGTGAGAGAAAAGTCAACACATTAAGAATGGCAGGAGTTCCCTGCGTGGCTCAGTGGTTAACGAATCCGATTAAGAACCATGAGGTTGCGGGTTTGATCCCTGGCCTTGCTCAGTGGGTTAAGGATCCGGCGTTGCCGTGAGCTGTGGTGTAGGTTGCAGACGCGGCTCGGATCCCGCATTGCTATGGCTGTGGTATAGGCCGGCGGCTACAGCTCCTGTTAGACCCCTAGCCTGGGAACCTCCATATGCCGCGGTGCGGCTCTACATAAAGGCAAAAAGACAAAAAAAAAAAAAAAAAAGAAGAATGGCAGATACGGGGGTTCCCATCTTGGCTCAGTGGTTAACGAATCCGACTAGGAACCATGAGGTTGTGGGTTCAATCCTTGGCCTAGCTCAGTGGGTTAAGGATCCCGTATTGCCATGAGCTGTGGTGTGGGTCACAGACGCGGCTTGGATCCCGCGTTGCTGTGGCTGTGGTGTGGGCCAGTGGCTACAGCTCTAATTAGACCCCTAGCCTGGGAACCTCCGTATGCCTCAAGTGCTGCCCTAGGAAAGGCAAAAAGACCAAAAAAAAAAAAATCCGACTAGTATCCTTGAGGATGTAGGTTCCATCTGTAGCCTCGCTAAGTGGATTAAAGATCTGGTGCTGCTGCAAGCTTTGGCATAGGTCACGGATGTGGCTCACATCCCAAGTTGCTGTGGCTGTGGTGTGGGCTGGCAGCTACAGCTCCGATTCTTTTCCCTAGCCTGGGAACTTTCCTATGCCCACAGGTGTAGCTCTAAAAAAAAAAAAAAGGAAAGAAAAAAAAAGAGAAATAATAGAAAGTTCGAAAGAGCCAGGATAATGTAGTTGAGCTGCCAGACAAACCATAGGACATCTTCCAATAACTGTCCACCTTGCTTCAAACTTCACTGTTGAGTTCTCTGATATCCGCAGCTAAGCACATTAAACACATTTCCAAGTGGTACATGGTCTGCCAGCGTTTGGCTAAAGATGGTGGTGAGGAAGAAGGTAGGTACACAGATCTTAGAGACTGACCTGGGGAAAACCAAGATATGGGAAGCCAGAAACCTGGGGATGGGTTGATGAAAGGATTCCTCTGGCCATCTTCCTACTTGAGTTTTCTCAATTTCTGCCACTCCGCATACTTCTCGACTTGAGTTTTAAGCCTTTGTAGGAAATCCAAGATATTGTTGTCGCAGACCTCATAACCATCCATATCAGCAGCAAGTTAAAAGTGATATTCCCCTAGGATTGAGCTCCATGAGGTTATGGATTTCTGGCTCTTGTGTTCAGTGTTTTATTCCCAAGGTCCAGAGCAGGGCCTAGCTCATAGTAGGTGCTCATTAAATATAAATATAAATATAAATATAAATATAAATATAAATATAAATTTCTTTTTGTTATTTTAGGGCCGCACCCGTGGCATATGGAGGTTCCCAGGCCAGGGGTTGAATCGCCGCTGTAGCTGCTGCCCTACGCCACAGCCACAGCAATGTGGGAGCCAAGCCATATCTGCAACCTACACCACAGCTCACAGCAACGCCAGATAGGAATCAAACCCAAATCCTCATGGATCCTATTCAGGTTTGTTAACCTCTGAGCCACAAAGGGAACTCCTAAATATTTGTTATATGAGTGAATTATTGAGACCTTGCCTGAAGAGGCTGTTGTTAGTTTGAAAAAGGTTTGGCAAATTAAAAACTGCTCATGATCAGATCATACGTAGATTTCATTCTGCTTCCTCTAAGATCTTTTTATAATTGTCTTAAACTCCGGCAAGTCAATATATACCTTAAATATAGTTGAAAAGGTACCAGTTTTGGAGCACGGGCTTGGAAAAACTGACTATTCCCTTGTGTGCTTCCAGCTATTATTATTATTTATTTTTTCTTTTTGGCTGCCTCATGGCATATGGAGTTCCCAAGCCAGGGATCAGATCTGAGCTGCAGTTGCAGCCTATGCCACAGCTGCAGCAACACCAGATCCTTAACCCACTGTGCCGGGCTAGGATCTAACCTGTGTCCCGGTGCTACAGAGACACTGCCAATCGCATTTCGCTGTGGCAAGAACCTATCCAGCCATTATATTATTACTCTTTTTGGCCGTGCTGAGGCATGTGGAAGTCCCCAGGCCAGGGATCGAAACTGTGCCATGACACTGACAATCTTTATACCGCTGCACTACAAGCTAACTCCCAGCCACACTTTTAATTTCTTTTCCTGTAATGATTTTTATTTTTTCCATTATAGCTGATTTACAGTGTTCTGTCAATTTCCAGTCACACATACAAGTATATGTTCTTTTTTCTCACATTATTATGCTCCATCACAAGCGATCAGACATGGTTCCCAGTGCTAATTTTTTTTTTTTAAAGAGGATATTTATGCTGTGGGACCTTCCTATTAGCCCAGGAAAGGGAGAGCCTAGTTTAGAGATACTTTCAGGACAGAGTTCTGAATATCCCATGGAGCTAGCTTCCATTTTGTTTTAATTTTACACTAAGTATAATAGACTTCATCGTTGGTGGTCTGGTCCTTCCAGCCTAGCTCCGCCTCCCTTCCCACACCTCAGTTATACGCCTGAAAGGCACTTTCTCACCTCCCACCCGACCATCTCCTACTCAACCGTCAAGACCCAGCTTGGCCTTTCCTGTCCCCCCAAGGAGGAGCAATCGCTCTGACTCCAGGGATCCTGTGGCCTCCCATTCCCTCTGCCAGCAGCTTGTCTGGCTGCCTCACGTGCCAGGATGACGTCCTCGCATCTTTTTGTTCTGAGCACACCCTGGATTTGTGGAGTGAACAGTGATGGTGGCAGCTCATGTTTATTGCATGCTCGCTTCACACCAGACACAGTTCTAGGTGCTTTCCATGTACTGATTCCTTTACTCTTCCCAGTTAACACTGACAGGGGTACTTCTGATAACCTCACTTGACAGCTGAGGTAGGTGAGGCACAAGGGGTCCTGAGGTCATCCAGCCAGCAGGTGGCAGAGCCAGCACTCACCTGTGGTTCTCTTAACCGCTCCATGATACTCCCCCCGCCACCGCAAAGGCTTGGTTGTTGCGATCTGGCTTGACTAGTTAAGGATGTTGGATTGCTGAGTTTAAATTCTGCGGGCATTTTCTGAGCCGCCACTGTGTGCTTGGCGTTAACCCAGGTACCAGGATGTAGTCTGGAACAGGATCCATGCTTGTCTTCACGGAGCTGACAGTCTTGTCCTAAGAAGGGTAAAGTCAACAAAGAAGGGAAAAAATCAATGGACCAGTATTGACAGAAATTGGTGCATCAGAAAAGGACTTTCCAGTCTGAGTAGGGAGAAGGGGGCTCCTGTTAAAACACCACAGACAGGCAGGCTGAGGATGAAAGAATCGAAGCAGGAAGCTTCACAACAGCTCCTGGGCAGAGATCAGTCTTAACCATGAAAGGGAGAATGCCAGAGGGGAGAGCAAAGCAGAAGACGCGATGGGGGTCTGCTGAGCACACGGCCCAGCTGCAGACAGAAGGAGAGGTGGTTGGAGAAAAGCCTTAAAACACTATCCGGACAGAAAGAGGAGTCTGTGGTAATGAAAGGGATTCTCACAAGGGCCTGGAAATAGGCTGGCGATGATTGTACAGGCTAAGGCTTGAAAGGGCTTTGTTCTTCTGCAGGACAAGGATAGCCATTGTGGACTACAGGAAATAAGGAGCCCTGGGGCGTGTGTGTGTGTGTGTGTGTGTGTGTGTGTGAGAGAGAGAGAGAGAGAGAGAGAGATTGGGGGTCCTTTGGGGGTCAGTCTCTAGCCCCTAATGCAGAATCGTTGTCGCTATATATTCTGTACCTTGTACCTGCCTGAGTGGACGGCGAGAACTGTCCCCGTGGGGACACAACGGAGCCCAGCCCTGGAGTAGAAAGACTAGGATGTTGCCCTGTGCTCATGGCATGTGCACATGACTTGCTGTGAACCAGAACAACCCTGCTGGGTCGACAGGGCATCGAGCCCCTGCTTTCGGGTCCCAGGGCCCACCAGGTGGTGGGGTGGATGCAACAGGGAGAAGCAGAGACTGGCTGCAGCTGCCACAACCTGCCCCAAGGGACTCTGGGTAAGAAGAGAACCAGTGAACAGTGAACATGGACCAAGGGAACGCAGATGCTCTGAGGCCTCATGGGTCCCACGAGCCAGCTCAAGGCAAGTCTGGAAAGTCACCTGAGAGCTGCAGAGAACTCCAGACTGGGATTTTCTGCCTGCCTTCTGCTACAGGAGCCCGGTACTGTGGTGTGAAAGAGTGTGGGCTCCAGGGTAACCTCCAAGGTCAGAGCCAGGCTCCAGGGGGGCTTTGGGCAAACTTTAACCTCTTTATGCATCTACAAAATGGGCATAGTAGTACCTCCCTCATGGGGCATAAGGGGGAGTGAAAGCTTAAAAGGTATTTAGGACATAGTAAGCACTCAATAAATATAAATACTAATTATTATTATCACCCTTGGGAGTTGCTTGGCAAGGGAGGTCCCATGCTGTTTGGAACATACCATTTTTCTTGGTTTCAAGGACAACCAACATTTTCAGAGCAGGATGACATCTGAAGACAGACTTTGTTTATTTCTTGATCATGCCTGCGTCGTTATGTGGAAGTTCCTGAGCTAGGGATCGAACCTTCATCACAGCAGCAACGCAAGCCTCAGCAGGATAACGCTGTATCCTTAACCACTAGGCCACTGGGAAACTCCTGCAGACAAACTTTAAACCAAAGTCCTAGACCTCTTAGCTGCTACTTCCCTCCTCTGCCCCGGGCAGTGGTGAGGAAGCCTCCCAGGCTGGTGAAACCCTGGCTTAAAAAGTGGCCAAAGTTGCTTGGCAAGGGAGGTCCCATGCTGTTTGGAACATACCATTTTTCTTGGTTTCAAGGACACTTCAAGTCACTTCTCCCCAGAAGTTCTTTTTTTCTTTTTGTTTTTTTAGGGCCGCACCCACGGCATATGGAGGTTCCCAGGCTAGGGGTCCAATCAGAGCTGTAGCCACCGGCGATCCGAGCTGCACCCTGCACCTGTGACTTACACCTCAGTTCACTGCAACACGGGATCCTTAACCCACTGAGTGAGGCCAGGGATGGAACTTGCATCCTCATGTATACAAGTCGGGGTCATTACTGCTGAGCCACCTCAGGAATGAAGGTTGTTCTTTATTACGAGGAGACGGAGACGTTGTAATAGTTCCCTGACCCCCGCCCCCACCACACCGCCCGCTGGACCGGCCCAGCCAGGGCAGCCCTTGCCCTTCCTCTTCTCTCAGCTCAGTTTCTCCTTGACCTTCCAGAGGAGGGCAGGGGAGGGGGGATTGATTTGCATAATGTTTGAAAACAGAATTGTGGCTGCTTTTGTTAGATGCCAGGGGTCTTGTGAAGGGCACAGAAGCTAAAGAGGACAAAAACAAAAGGAAATATTCTGGGAATTCCCAGTTTGTTCTTGGCACTGGTAGGAATCCTAATTCACTAGGAAGTTTTTCTCTGCAACCCAGTCCCCCCTACCCCCTCCCCCTGACACTTTCCGGAGCTTTGTGAGTGAGTTACCAGGGCTACCTGGAGTCTGAAAAAAGCCCTTAGAGCCCCCCCCCCGCCCCCCATCCCTGGGTCCACCCCTGAAGATAACGTGGGTAGAGCAGGTGCACAGATGGGGTGCTCAGGGTGTGTCCAAATCTCTCTGGAGTGTGTCGGCGGCCAGAGTCCTTTGGGGATCTGGGATTCCACCATGGGTCTTCACCTTGTTCTCCTTGATGTTCCTAATGATGGTAATTGGGTTAAGAGCAGCAGCTACTTTTTAAAAAAATTTGTGGGGATCTAATGATTATATATACAAAAAGGGTTTGACACAGCTCCAGGCACCTTTGAGCACGCAAATCCTAGCTATTTCCTGTAGCATACTATTTGTTAAAAGTAAATTGCTGCTTAAAAAAAATTAAGTCCTTTCTTTCCTACAGGTCCCTTTTGGCAGAACAAGCAAATCCTTCCACTTTGTTTTTCTTCTTCAGCAATGCCTTCTTGATCTTCTGCATTTCCTTATCAGATGTGGGGTTAACTAGTTAACATCTGCCAAAAGAGAGGGGTGGAGGTTGTGAGCGAGGAAGAGGAGGAGATTACAGAAACGTTTAATTTGGATGGGGCTGAATTTACAGGTCGGTTTGGGAGGGAATGACGTCTTTATTCTGCAGATCTTCTAATCGATGAACATGCTCTATCTACGTTTTAGGCTTTTTTTTTTAATGGCTCTTAATGATTTAACATTTATTGTTTCTATCATTTTTTTCTGTAGCGGTCTTGTCTGTGCTTCATTTTATTTGCTGCTAGGAAATTAATTTTTAAAAATTCAGTTATAGATAGTAGCGTTAAAAAATCATTTCCTACCCATTTGGTGGTAGAATATACAAGTATAATTTACTTTTGCACTCGGAATTTTAAAATTTATTTATTTATTTAATTCTTCCTTTTTGGCTGCCCCTAAGGCATATGGAGTTCCTGGGCCGGGGTCAGATCTGAGCAGCAGCTTTGATGTATGCCACAACTTCAACCGGATCCTTCAACCCACTGTGCTGGAGTGGGGATTGAACCTTCGTCCTGGCACTGCAGAGGTGCCACCGCTGATCCCATTACACCACAGTGGGAACTCCTGATTTTAAAATTTTTAAAAGCGAACTTTTTATTTTGGGTTAATTTTAGATTTACAGAAGAGCAAAGATGGTACAGAGTTCCCATAGACCCCTCGCCCAGTTTTCCCTAATTTTAACATCTGACATAACCATGGCACACCCATCAAAAGTAAGAAAACAGTAATTAGAACATTACTAATTAAACTCCAGACTTTATTTGGATTTAATCAGTTTTTCCAGTAGTGTCCTTGTTTTGTTTGTCTGTTCCAGGATCCAATCCAGGGTACCGTCACTGCATTTAGTGTACTTTTATTTTTGAAAACAGCTATGTTGTTAAACGCTTATTAATAATAATTCACTAGTGTGTAGCACAGGGAGTTATATTCAGTGTCTTGTAATAACCTGTAATGAAAAAGAATAAGCAGGGAACTATGTCCAGTCTCTTGGGAGAGACCATGATGGAAGATAAAATGAGAAAAGGAATGTATATATGTGTATGGCTGGGTCACTTTGCCATACAGCCAAGATTGACACAACATTGTAAATCAGCTATATACTTCAATCCCCAAAAAAAGGAAGCAGAACAAAGCAAATAATTCATTAGGATTGTATTACTTCTAACGTTTGTGTATTGATTTTTTAGAAAATTTCTTGTATATAATCAAGAAATAATGACGATTTTTTTCCTTCTTCCCAATTCTTATATTTTTAATTTCTTTCTGTTGCTGTAATAGGTTAGGCAGGACTTCTCTGATTAAAATAAATAATGGTGGAGGGTATCCATGTCTTATTCCTGATCTCAAAGGAGAAGGTTTCGACATTTTACCACTGTCAGATTTTTTTTTTTTTTGCAAGCTTTTTAAATAAACACCCCTTGTGTGATCATGGAAGTTCCCTTTTATTCCTAGGTGATGCGTTCCTAGGAAGCATTTTCTAAAGTGGTGAATGGAGGGACATTAGTAATAGCTCATGCTTTTCCCAACATTTTCTTTCCTTCTTTCTTTCTTTCCCTTTCCCTCCTTCCTTCCTTCCTTCCTTCCTCCCTCCCTCCCTCCCTCCATCTCTCCATTCCCTTTCTCTCTCCCTCCCTCCCTCCATCCTCCTTTCCTTTTTTTTTTCTTTTTAGGGCTGCACCTGTGGCTAGCGGTTGAATTAGAGCTGCAGCTGCTGGCCTGTGCCGTGGCCAAGGCCATGCGGGATCCCAGCCTCATGCTTGTGAGACCTACACCGCAGCCACAGCAACGCTAGATCCTTTAACCCACTGAGCAAAGGCAAGGATCAAACCCGCATTCTCATGGATGGATACTAGTCAGGTTTGTAACCCACTGAGCCACAACTCCTAACATTTTTTTTCTGACCCATTTGAAACGATCATATGATTTTCCTCCTTCAGTCTGTGCATGTAGAGTGTTAAGACTGATTTTATAATGGTTCATCAAATTTACAATCCTGGAGTAAACCTAGTCTTATCCCAAGATATATTACCTCTCATATATTGCTGGTTTCAGTTTGCTAATGTATTTTTAGAATTTTTTGCATCTGTGTTCATGTTCATCATTTTTGTTTGAATATCAAAGTTTATACACTGGCTTCAGAAAATGAGCTGGTGTGTGTGTATGTGTGTGTGTGTTTCTGTGGAAGAGTTTGGGAAAGTTAAGAATTATTTCTTCTTTAAACATTCATCCCCATGAGCATCTACATCCAAGAAATACAGGATCCTGACTTGAGTGTCTCAAACCGGCTTTACCGCTTGTTTCTCCGGAGCACCCCTCTGGGTCGCACTAACCACTTTCAGTCAGGAGGAGAGCACCTGTATGTCTCGTCCTCTCTGGGGGCTACAATGCTGGAGGCAGTGGGCGGATTGCTGAACTTTTTATTTTATCTTTTTAGGGCTGCATCTGAGGCATATGGAAGTTCCCAGGCTGGCGGTCAAATCAGAGTGGCAGCTGCTGGCCTACGCCACAGCCACAGCGACACCAGATCTGAGCCCTGTCTGTGATCTGCACCATAGCTCACTGCAATGCTGGATGGATCCTTAACCCACTGAGCGAGGCCAGGGATTGATCCCATGTCCTTATGGATACTCACTCATCGGGTTCATTACTGCTGAGCTACAAGGGGAACTCCAGATTGCAGAGCTTTTCCACCAGTCATTCCCCAGGCTGTAGGTGATGGGATGGCTGGGGGAGGTGGCCTCTGGGCTTGTTTCTTTAGGGTGGAGGACATGCAGGTTACAGAAAGCCAAGGCATAGAGCCCCAGGCACCCAGAGCAACAGGTAAATTCACATTGATTCCAAAGCTATTCATTGGCGCTTTGGCCAGAAGCCAAGCATCACACTTGAATTCGATGTAGCAGCAGATGAAGCAGTGGAGGTGCTTTTGTGTTTTTCCCATTTGGCTGCACAAAATATTTTCAGTGTGTTCAAGGATGTTGTTCCTTTGAATCCTCTCTTTTAATTCCCATGGAACTGACTTTATTATTTTCATTTCACAGATGGGGAACCAGGTCTGCTCTACCTGAGACCATGTAGCTGGTGAGTTGGGGAACTGTGTACGCTTTCTCTTTGTGTCCCCTAATGGCCTGGGGGAGAAGAAAGGCAGCACGTTGGTCATGGGAGACGTTGAATTGGGATGTGGTCACAACAGGGTCTCAGTTGATGGCATGGGCTTGGGGTGATGGGGTGGGACCCCGGAGTTGAGGTAGTTCTTGAGTATAACCTTGCCTTTTTTTTTTTTTTTCCTTTTTAGGGCCGCACTTGCGGTGTATGGAGGTTCCCAGGCCAGAGGTCGAATCAGAGCTGTAGCTGCCAGCCTACACCACAGCCACAGCAACGTCAGATCCGAGCCATGTCTGCAACCTGACACCACAGGTCATTGCAACACTGGATCCTTAACCCACTGAGCAAAGCCAGGGATCGAACCTACAACCTCATGGTTACGTCAGATTTATTTCTGCTGAGCCATGACGGGAACTTTTGTAACCTTACTTTGAGTACGGGTGTCAGCTTTTATGCCCCCTCTGCCTGGTCATTGGATGCAGGCTGCCCAGGGTAAGGGGGTGCGGTCCTGCGTGAGATGGCTTTCTTGGGTTGAGGGAGGGACTTAGCTGAGAGTCATCAGCCACCAACACTCCCAGCAGTGGTAGTAGTGGTACCTGAGCGTGTGAAGGGGGAATCTGGGAGGAGCACCACAGCGCTCCCTATAGGGACTGAGTCTCAAGGTGGTTGAGCACGTTGGTCCCGAGCCTGACGCCCACTGGAAGGAGGAGAGCTTCACCCCTGGGGAAGAAAGGTAATCTGAATGATAAATCTGCCAGAGCTCAAGAGAAGCCAGCGGCTCTAGTTTCTTTTCTTTTTCTTTTCCTCCTTTCCTTCCTTCCTTCCTTCCTTCCTTCCTTCCTTTCTTTCTTTCTTTCTTTCTTTCCTTTCTCTCTTTTGTTTTAAAATGGCTACACCTGCGGCATATGGCATATGGAAGTTCCCGGGGCCAGGGATTAAATCTGAGCCATAGCTGCTGACCTAGGCTGTAGCTGCAGCAATGATGGATCCTTTAGCCCACTGTGCAAGGCCAGGAATCCAGCACACGATTCTGCAGCATCCTGAGCCCCTTCAGTCCTATTCCTAACCCTCCATGCGAAGCGGAAACTCTATAAGACTCCAATTTCTTTAAGGTTGAAGGGGTCTTAAAATTGTCAGACCCAGTCTCCCATGCAGACTCCATCGGAACCACCGGGTGTGTGGACCTATTCTGGCATTTGACCTTGGACAGGTCTAATTGGACAGTTGTATTTCTAAAACCCCACAGGGCTTTATAAAGTCTAGGGGGTAAGTGATTTTTTAAAAAATTTATCATATTGAAGAATGGTTGTGTTAATTTCTGCTGTGATTCAGTTTTTTATATATATGTGTGTGGGTGTATATATTCTTTTTCGTGCTCTTTATGGTTTATCACAGAATAGTGACTATAGGTAGTTCCCTGTGCCATACAGTAGGATCTTATTGTTCATCCATTCTGTACATAATAGTTTGTATCTGCTAATCCCAAACAGCTCACCTGTGCTACACAATGTTAATTATTAGCACGTTCTTCTCTTTATTAAGCAAGAATCTGAGTCCTGTAAATGTTTTTCTTTTTTTTGGCTGACCCATGGCATGTTGAAGCTCCCGGGCCAGGGATTGAACTTGAGCCACAGCATTGAGCCGAGCCACAGCCGCAGCCGTGACAATGCCAGATCCCAAGCACTAGGCCACCAGGGAACTCCTGGGTTCTGTAGCTCTTACCCACTGGTCAAGACCTGTTTTCTCACCATGTGATCCCAGGATCAGGAGCATCTGTGTCATTGAAATGCAGATTCTCAGGCTCTACATTGGAACTAATGAACAAGAAATGCTGGGCATGGGGCTCAGGTGGCCACGCTTGCCACCCCGCCCCCCCAGTGACGCGGCATGATGAGTTCTCTGCTCCCACCAGGTACAGCTCATCACACCGTGCTGCAGCATTAAAGACAGTCAGTGTATGGTCCATGGATCGGGCAAATGGCTTTAAAAGCTTGCCAGCATACAATCTCTGTCCTTATCCTCTGGGAGACCATTAACAGCCAGGTCAGAGATGGGCCCTGGTCTCTGGCCCCCAGTGTGACTAGAATAGCTCGGATCTGTGCTTCTCAAATGGAATGTGGTCACACATCAGCAAGAGGTCTAGTCAAGGTCTGGAGTCACTGCATCTGGGAGGGGCCTGGGATTCTGCATGTCTGTGCGCCTTCCTGGGGGAGGTGGCTGCTGCTGGACCACACTGAGAATAGCAAGGCTCTAGACGAGACACGTTCTCTTTTCTCCTGAGCGTCTACTTAAGTATTTGAAGCTGGTCGTCCTGCTTCCATCCCTAGCTTCTTCTCTGGGCTAAATACGACAGGTTCTCCCACCGCTCTTCAGGCTCAGGTTCTGCCCCCTCCTCCTCCCCCTCCCCAGTCCAGGCCGCCCTAAGGATGTAACCCGCTCCCCCGCTCCCTCAGCCCACACCTCCGCTTTTCTCTTTCCCCTCTTTCCCCTCCTCCTGGCATTCTGAGCTATTTCCTTCAGTATTTCCTGGGCTGGCTCCAGCCCTGGGGGGATTTTCAGATCATTCCTGCTTCTGGGAAGCTCTTCAGGCTGGAGGAAGGAAATCATGCCAAAGCTGCACGGGGCAGTGTCCATCTGCCTGACCTGGACTCACACCCTGGTGAGCCTCCTGACCCCACCTCCCGTCTCCCGTCTACACCGTCCAGAGTCGCCGCACTTCAGCGCTAGCAGCTTGGGCTTTCCTGTCTCCATCGCCCCTTAAAGCACCCAGGCACTTGAGGGGCTGGGAGGAAGCACCGAGCAGAAAGGGGTCCTTCCTTTGCTGGGGAAGTGGGGCATGGTGGCGGGGCTCTCTGACCAGACTAAGACACAGCAGCTTTTGTGACTGAGTTGACACTCTTGCAACACTCTTCACGAGGGTCCTTCATCACCACCGCCCTGGACCCCCTCCGTCATCTCTCAGGACTGCCCAGGGCCAGCCTTCAGCCAAAGCTTTGTTTCAGAAGATTCCTGTAAAATGCATTTGCTGGCGAGGAGCAGACATCTTAGCAAGGCTCAAATTAGAGACCAATTTACCCAGCCCCAGGGGCATCAAATGCACAGGAAGATAACTTTAGAAAGTTATACACAGCTTTACGAAGAAATGAAACCTCAAGGAGATGAGAAACTCCGTTTCATCACCTTGATGGTGGGTGTGTCTAACATATCTGTATGTCATGGGGCTGTGATCAGCAGGTGTATATTAACTTTAGCTTTTCATTTAACGTCTTTTAGTAAATACATTAACATACATATTTGGATGTAGTCAAATGTTGTTTGTGCAGTAGTCTTTTAAAGGTTATGTAACCCCCAAGTAATCCTAGACTAGCCTGATGATTGCAGGCTCAGGCCCTACTACTTGCTAGCTGTGTGACATTAAGCAAATTCTTAACCTCTCTGAGCCACACCTGTAAAATGAGTGTCAAATAGGAGCCTCCAACAGAGAAGTTTTGTGAGTATTAAATGAGATGATGCATGTGAAGTTCTTAAAACAGCAGCTGGCACTTAATAAGTGCTCACTTAATGTCAGCTGCAATCATAACTCCAGCCATAAAGTATTCTAGTAGCCCTTGATTACTAAGCATTTTAGGTTATTTGCAGTTATTTTATTATGGAAATGCCGTTATGAACATTTATCCTTTCTGCCAGTTTCTGTGGTTCGCCTCATCCATGCTGGAGGATTCTGAGTGTTCATCTCCCTCGGTGGAGATGGTGGTTTAGTGATGGAGAGAAACCAGGAAATGAATGAATGTAATAATCCAAGGGCCCAGAGAGGAGTGGGAGGGGGCGAGTGAGGCCGATGAGAATCAGGAACCCCTGGGTGGAGCAGTTGAGGTTGGAGACGAACTTGAAATACCTTTGAGAGGAAGGCACCTCTAAGGCTTGTTATTTATTTTCCCCACTATGTACCTAGAGCTTAGAACAGCTCCTGACATGTCATACCCTGCACCCCCATTAATTCATGGATGGTCTGTTTGCTCTCCAGAAGGAGCAATGTCCTGGCAGTGCCACCAGCCTGCTGTGTGGCTGGCCCTGGGTTCGGATCCCAGCCGCATCCTGATTGGAGTCCAGATGTTTTGTCTGGCTCTACCCGGACCTCTCCCTCCTGACTCATGGGCCAGGAAGCTCCCGGCTTCGGGGCAGTGCCTCTGAGCTCCTGTCAGCAATGAGAGGCCCCACATGGAATTCAGGTCACCGGCGGGGGAGGAAATGATGTTATGTTATGAGAAGTTACACTCTTAGCAGGGGTGTTGAAGGACAAGGGGTGTCTGCTGGGTCTGAGTGCCAGCTGGTCCCACCCTGGGTGAAGAGAGATCCTAGGTACCTCCTCTGTCTCAGGGTCTTGTGTTAGCAGTGGTGCCTCTTTCGTGGGAGGCACGCGAGGATAAGTTAGGAAGAAAAGAAAATGCCAGCTGGCATTCTAGATAAACCCACTTTGTGCCAGGGGTTTACAGCCATGGTCTGGATTTGTCCACACAATGACCCTGCGGGAAGCAGCCCGATTCCGAAAGCAAGACGCAGACTCAGCAAAACCCATGGCCCTGTGCTCGTGAGTCTCGTCGTGAACAGTTGGTACTTTTTTCCCCCACATGCTGCTTCTGGAACAGGAGCTTGACCTAATAGGAAGAATAGAAAACATCCCTGCTGACTCTGGGTTTGTAGGGTTGGGGTGCAGCCTGTCTCCCGTGACTCAGAACCGACCAATCACAGCCCCACATCCTCCCTCCACTTCCTGACCAGGGGCCCCACCACCTGGCAATTACAGCCAAGAAGAGCCAGCCCTTTGGCTTTTGCTTCTGAGAAAGAGAAGCCCTTTCCTTTAGGAAAAGATACAGGAGATAAGCCTGACCATTTTATAATCGCAGGGGGGCAGGCTTCCTGGGAAGAAGGTTCATTGAGAGGAAAGCAGAACAGAGAGATGGAAAAAAAGAGGAAAATGAGAAATCCTCTGAAAAATCTAGATCCAAGGACACATCAGTGCGCCGTCAGCCTGAAGATTGACTACCCTTGGAATTTCCATTTAAGTGAACCAGTAAATCTTCTTTTTGCCTGGACATCAAAAGCTGATTTTCTGTCTCAGCTGAGGGAGTTCCTACGCCCAGGGTAGAGCCGTGGAACTGGGACTTGGACGGCATGGTCCATGTTGCCTTCCTGTCCTCCCCACCTTCCTCATCCTTTGGAGGCCTCTGTAGGCCTGAGAATTCCTCGCACTGTGCTGCCTTGAATCAGCTGGCCTCGTACATAGGACTGGTGGAAGCAGAAGGCCCTGCATACTCCACTATCTTGATATACAATATTGCAGATCTGTTTTTACATGGGTTTCATTGGTTCCACTTAGTGGTGTGCTGGTAAGTGTTTAACAATCAAACAAGGAGAAAGCCCTGCATTGAAGTGTGTGCCAGTTTCTGTGGTGTAAATATTTCCACCGTGGCCCAAGTTCGGAATCCCCACATGACATCACCGAATGGAGAGGTAGGAGATGTGAGTAGCACACCATTAGAGAGTGTTTCCAACAATACATTTAAAAGTCATACATCATAGATCATACTAAGATGTGGTAAATGGTTAGGAAGTTGTACGTTTGGGTTTTTTATTACCTTCGTTTTTCATGTATAGCCAGTCCCCTAACTTTCAATGGATCGGCTCACAATTTTTCACCTTTACAAAAGCAATACACGTTTTGTAGAATCTGTGCTTTGAATTTTTTTTTCCTTTTTTAAGGCCACACCCATGGCGTATGGAAGTTCCCAGGCTAGGGGTCAAATTTGAGCTACAACTGCCGGCCTTTGCCACAGCCACAGCAACGCCAGGTCTGAGCCCCGTCTACAACCTACACAACAGCTCACGGCAACACTGGATCCTTAACCCACTGAGCGAGGCCAGGGATCGATCCCACATCCTCCCTGGTTGGGTTCGTAACCCCCTGAGCCACAGTGGGAACTCCCTGTGCTTTGAATTTTGAGTTTGGACCTTTACCCCAGCCTAGCAGTCTGCCGTCCGATCCTCTCGTGCTGCTTCTGGACAGGGCAGCCGGCCACAGCTCCGGGCCAGGCCCACCGTCATGGGGTGGGCTGGGGTGCGGGCGTGGAGGAGGAAACAACTGATACAGCCATTTTGCACCCATTCTGTCCACAGATAGTCATTCTGTTTTTTACTTTCATATTCAGTATACTACATGAGATATTTCATACTTTACTGTCAAATAGGCTTTGTGTTAGATGATTTTGCCCAACTGTAGGCTAATGGAAGTGTTCTCGGCACATTCACGGTGGCTGAGGCCAAGCTATGATGTTTGGCAGGTTTGGTGTATTCAATACATTTTCCCTTTCTTTTTTTTTATTTCTTCTTCCTCTCTTTCTCCCTTCCTTTTCTTCCTTCCTTCCTTCCTTCTTTTTTTCTTTCTTTCGAGGTCGTTAAAACCAGGCTTTGAACCTTATTTTTTAAGTTAATTGAAGGGTAGTTGATTTATAAATGCATTTTCAACTTAGGATATTTTCAATTTACGTTGGGTTTCGGAGACATAACCCCATTGTAAGCTGAAGAAGGCCTGCAGTTCATCTCCTGGTAAAATGATAAAATTTAACTTTAATAACGTCTGTGTAGAACTGGCTCACGGAATAACTAGCCCAGCAGAGCCAGGATGAGCTTGTTCCAGGACACCATGGGTGCCCCTTAGATCCCAGAGAAAATAGCCGCTCCTCCCTGGGCTTAGGAGCTACAAGCGTGAGCTCTGGTTTAAATTAAAAGAGGGACCTGGATGTGATCCTAAAAGCTTGATTTGGGGGGAGGCCTGTGCCAAGTCGAAGCGTGCAATGAAAGCGAATGGGTCATTAAGCCATCCGAAACAGGATTTATGACCCGGGGACGCAGGCTCGCCGCAGCGAGGGAGCTCTTACTCTGCCTGCTCGGCTGGCCCGCTCCGTAGGAGGGACATAGACGTGCAGGGCCGAGTCTGCCCCAGCCGGGCTCCGGCAGGAAGCAGAGGACACACTCAGATCAGCATAACGTGCTGAGTGTTTGAGGGAGGGACTCACGGAGGTGTGGGCAGGTTTGGGGAGGCCAGAGGGACAGGGCAGAGCTCCAGGGGCGAGCCGGGTGAGGGCATCGGTGACCCAAGATGGAGCCAGGCCGGGCAGGGGAAGGAAGTGAGGCCTCTGCCCGCGGGGAGGGATGCGGGAGAAACGCCCTCTCGACCCTTTCCCTCCGCTTCTCTATCTCAGCTTCCCATGGGCTGGACTCACCCAAAGGCCAGAGGGCAAAGAAGCCCATTGTTTCAGCCTCTTTGGGGACTGGAGGAAGGTAGGGGGGGTCCGAAGGGTCAGATGGCAGAGGTCTCGGCCTGAGTGTCTCGCTGTGGATGGACACCTGGTCCTTTGTCTTGGGTCTAGGAAATGGGCCAAGGAGATGCACTTTTGGAACGGCCACCGTCCACTTTCATCCTAGAGGCGCCCAGGGTCTGGTCACCCACCCTTCTTAGGGGCAGGGGGCTGTTTGTGGAGGTCCCCTGCTTTGTACTCTGGGGCCAACTCTTCAGCCTGGCAGAGGCTCCCGGGGTGGGGAGGATGAGGTCTGGGAGCAGGCCCTCGTCCATGGCTCCGACCCCCGCTGCCAGGGCCATCACCAGGGCCTACTCCCTGCCCGGCTGGTCCTGGGCCTCGAGCTCAGATTCTGCAGGTCCTCTTCTGTGGACACTTAGTTGGGAGAGCGCTGGTCGGGGAGCCTTGGAATCCAGGCACTGGGCTCAGACACTAACTACATCCTGAGGGTGTCCCAGATCCCATTACTAATCTGAATTTTCTAATCTGCAAAACCAGGGGCCTGGAGAGGACGACACCTCTGACTCAGAGTGTCTCCTGTCACGGCTTGAGGGGTGTTAGTTCTAGGTGATTTGCATAATGAAGAACATGTCTTCCCACAGCCAGGAGGTGGCAGCAAAGCTCTGTTTTGAAGAGGCCTGAAGGTCAGAGTAGGCGTGGGCGCTGCTCTCCAAGGCCCCAGAACTGGACGCCCCGGTTTGGTGGCTGGGTTTCACAGCTGGATGATGATGATGATGTTATTATTATTATGATCACTACTGTGGGTAAAATATCTCCAGTCTGGGCAGTACCGCGTTGCTGGGGAGGTCTCTTTTGCACAGCCTCACGTAGGAATCCTTCAACGCTCCATCCCGAGGTAGGAAGTGCCAGGACTTCCAGCCCCTTGTGGAGGCCCAGAGTCGTTCCCTGACTTGCTCCAGGCCTTCTGGAAAGTATGATGTGCCAGATCTGGGGGCCCAGGGTGGGGAGTTAGGGGATCCAGTAAATGCAGAGATACTTGGGCGGGCGTCTTGCTAGGATGCACCAGGGGAACTGGGGCGTGTTTCAGCAGATGAAATTCAGATCTGCTTTGGCTGAGGTGTCAGAAAGGAGTGAATCCACAGGAAGTTTTTTTGATCATCCCCAACTGTGTGATGTGTTAGCTCCTCCAACCAGAGGAAGCCCCTGGAGACGCAGCCGAAGCCCCAGGCTTTGTCCATCTGGACCCCTGTCTTCTCCTCCTCCTGTACCCTGAGGCCAGGTGTCACCCCTGCCCACTGTGATGACAGGTTACCAGAGTGCCAACTATGTGTCAGTCTCTAGACCACAGGCGCTTCTTGCATATTCTTCTTTACTCCTCAGAATAACCCCATCCTGTCCTTAGTCGTCCCACTGCATTCCAACCCCTTCAGGGTAGGCAAGCCAACATAATCAGAGCCAGTGGGGTCTGGGAGTACCCTTCACCCTTGTCTCACGGGGAGGATGCATGTGCGAGGAGAGGAGAGATCCTGCCAGGAGAAGAGGCAGGGCTTGCAGGAGAGGCCAGCCCCTGGCCAGCCTTTCTGGAAACATCTGTCCTTTCAGGGGTGAACGAGTTTGGAAGTATCTACTACCGCTCAGAGGTCTGGGAGCTGCCGGTGGTCTGAGAGGAGGAATGGGGGTGGACATGATGGAAAAGCAGAGCTGCTGGGTGGAAAGAACCCCGCCTGGAGGGGGACTGGGCTCTTGGGGGCCTATTCTCCCCTGCCCTGGACAATGACAGTCAGAGGGCTTAATTTATCTGGGCCCAGTTTCCTTGTCTCTAAATTTAGGGATAAACTGGGGAACTGAGTTGGAAAGAACTACTGAGTTCCTTGGCAGAAAATGCACCACAGTTACCAGAGAGGGTCTTTATTTGTAAATGCTGGGAGCTGGCCATGTGTCTCGCGAGGGGTCGGATTTCCACCCTTCCTGCTCGGGGCAAGGGGGCTCCACTTCCACGTCCTGACTTTCTTTACAGTGTGTGCAGCAGACCTGGCGGGAGGCTGGGAACCCCCCCACGGAGGAGGAATGGACCGTGATACTACCGCAGCAGAGCCAGGATGCGGCAGTCAGGACAGTGTATTGCTCACCACACCTCCCTCTGCTCGCCCAGGTGTCCCATGGCCACCAGCATCCGGAGGGGCTCATTCTTCCATCTTCTGTGGGAGAAAAAGAACCGTGCTCAGGACATGAGTCAGCCCGCAGGTGAGGCCGGGCATCATCTTCCGGTGGGGAGGCTGCAGAGGCTGGAGCCTCAGAAAACCAAGGCGTGACTTTGTCTCCCTTTGCACGTTATCAAAACGGACCAGTCGAGCCCCTGGAGAAGAAGAGCTGAGTCCTCCCAAAGCCACGGCTTCTTGCAACAGGGAGGGATGGGGACAATAGGGTGTCTGTCTCCCCACCCCCACCCCGTGAGCCTGGAACCACAGGGCTGCAGGCTAAAGCAGTGGCATCTGTGAATGCACGGCCAGCGGCAGGGAGCGGGCACCAACAGCCACCCGCCCAGCTCTGCCTGGTCCCGCCTGGTCCCGAGTCTCAGGACGTCTGGGGGGAGGCCTGCTCTCACCTGGGCCCCCACATCTCGGCTCTTGGCCCGTAGCTTGTTGACCTGGGACTCGGCGATGTCCGCCCGTTCCTCGGCCTCCTCCAGCTCGTGCTGGACCCTCCGGCACCTGGACAGCTGCGTGTTGGCCTGCTCCTCCTGCACGGAAGGCAGAGGGGGCAGGGGGCTGAGGAAGCCCCTCCCTCTAGCTCTGAGGCCCTCAGTCCCAAGAGAGCCTGAGCCCCCAGTTCCCTGACAGCAGAGGAGGGAAAGCTGAGCCCCTCCAGGCGGGTAAGGACGATGCCCGCAGCTCCTGACTGTGTATACTGCCTTATTGCTGGGTGGGTCTGCTGCCCCCCAGGACTGCCCCATCCCCTGCGCCCTCCTCCGTGCCGTCTCCCCCACTGGAGCTCTTTAGAGGAGCCCCAAGTCTCCCAAGACACCTGGAGGGGTCCGAGACCAGTGGCCCAGCCCCTCGCCCGGGGTCCACTAGCACGCTCTGCTTGCAGCCAGGCCACCGCATGGGTCTGTTTGAGGGCCGGCCACGGCTTTCTGATGAAGGTGGCCTCCAGGGCCCCCGCCAGCCTGGCCAGTCCTGCTGCAACTTCGTGTTTAACCCATTCAGATCTGCTTCCCCAAGGTCACGGTGGAAGCACCAGTCTCTTAAGCAGGGAGGAGAAAGGATGGGGAGAGAGGCACAGCCCCCAGGCTTTGTTCCTCAGGACGCTAGTCCTGTGGGATGCTCTGCATACAAACGAAAGGGGCCGAGGTCCGTCAAGGGTGGAAATGCTACGCCCAGAACGCCTCTTCCCCATGAAAAGTGTCCATTCCACGTGACCTGCCAAACCTGAGAAACCCTTGAAGTGAAGCAACCCATCCAACTCTGTGTCACCCAGAATTTCCCAATTTCTTCCTATAAAAGACCCCCACCCCCACCGCCCCAGCTTCCTGCTATTAACATCCTTCAGACCCAGTGTCCCCAGGAGATATTTGGGAAATGCTGATTTTAGCCCAAACCATTTCCTTCCTGTCGATTTTACATATTTGCTCAAGGGAAGATAGAAAAGGATAATCGGTGGGTGGGAGTTAGGGAGTTCGGGAGTTAGGGAGTTCGGGGAAGAATGGAGGTGGTGGGGGCCCTGGGCAGGGGGGGATGGGTGAGATGTTTGCGGTCAGGTCATAGGTCTCAGGGGCTGTGGGCGCTGAGTGAGGAGTCAAGGGCAGGTGGAGTGAGTCAGGCTGGGTGGGGAAAAGCCAGGCTGAGGCAGAGGGAAGGGATGGAGGGGCTGGGCCAGGTCTGGGGAGGCAAGGGGCCTGGAGGAGCGGGAGGGGGGCAGGTTTGCTTAGTGTAGATGGGGGGTGGGGGGTGGGGCAGGCGTCCTAAGCCTGTGGTTATAGCCTGCAAGTGAAAACTCAGGCCCTAAGAAGCAGGGACGGACTCCCGCTGGGAGCCAGGATGCCCAGGGCCCCGCACTCACGGCCTCTTCCGCCTGCCTCTTGTAGGTCTTCACTTTGGCCTGCAGCTTGTCCACCAGGTCCTGGAGCCTGAGGATGTTTTTGCGGTCCTCCTCGGCCTGCAAACAGAGTGACCGTGCCAGGGCCCCAGGGCCCCCCGACTTCTGCCGGCTGTGATCCAGGAGGTGCCCGCTGGGTATTCAGGTGAGTCACTGCCTACCTGGTAGGTCAACTCCTTGACCTTGCGTTCATATCTGTGGGCACCCTTCAGAGCCTCGGCTCCCCTCTTCTGCTCAGCATCGAGCTCACTTTCCAGCTCCCGCACCTGCGCGCAGAACAGAATAGAGGTCAGGCCACGTGTCCCAGGCTTTTCTCACCCACTCATGTGCCGGCCGTTTTAGGGTGAGCTCAGGATCCTCTAGTTATATTTTGTCTCCTCCTAGGGCTCAGGAACGTATTTTATTTTACTCCTTAGGCCACATTAATCCACGCCGTGCTTTGTTCAAATGACAAGACGCCCTCTTTGGGCAGGAGCATCTCCGAGTGCACACAGCTTGGCTACTGGACTGGGCTTTGCAAAAGCTGCCCTTTCATCCGGGGCCGTGTATGTCAGTGAGCGCTGTTCTGCTGACCTGATTCCTGGTCAGCAGGGGTCATGGAGAGAGCCTGGGCCAGGGAGAGTCAAAGGTGTGTTTTAGCCCCAGGTCCAGCTAATGGATCCCAAGCAAGTCACTTATTGGAATTCCCGCTGTGGCACAATGGGTTAAAAATCTGACTGTAGGAGTTTCTGTTGTGGCTCAATGGAAACGAATCTGACTGGCATCCATGAGGTTGTGGGTTCAGTCCCTGGTCTTGCTAAGTGGGTGAAGGATCTGGCATTGCCATAAGCTGTGGTGTAGGTTGCAGAGGTGGCTCAGATCCCATGTTGCTGTGGCTGTGGTGTAGGGTGGTAGCTGTAGCTCCAATTTGACCCCTAGCCTGGGAACTTCCATATGTTGTGGATATGGCCCTGAAAAGACAAAAGAAAAAAAAAAAAATCCGACCGCAGCAACTCAGGTTGCTATAGATGTTCGGGTTCGATCCCCAGCCTAGAGCAGTGGGTTAAAGGATCTGGTGTTGCCACAACTGCAGCGTAGGTCACAGCTGTGGCTTGGATTCAGTCTCTGACACAAGAACTTCCATATGCCTCACCCTCCCCCGCTGAAAGCCGAGAAAACCAGGCAAGTCACTTTCCATCACTGAGTAATAGTTTCTATTTAGAATGGAAATGATAATTCCTGCTCAACCTACCTTGAATGTGGAGATCAAATTAGACCAAGTCTGTGGAAGTATTTTTTTAAATGACGAAGCACTGCACAGGTATCATTGATTTCATAGCTGTGTCTGCCTTTCCTGAAGTCTCAAGGGGACATGACAGCCACTGAGAATGCAGGTTGCCACCTGTGGCGGCCCCACTGTGGTCCCTAGGGAGCCCAGCGGCGGGGGTGGCGGCCGGTCACTGGGAATCTCAGTGGTTGTGGAGAGGGTAGCTCTGGGCCTGCAGACTCACTAGATGAACCTTGAAATCTATCAACAGAACAAGCAACTCTGGGCACTGCTTCCAAAAAGATTCTACCCATGAGCCCTGGGAAGCTGTCTTCCATTGGGAATTCTCTCTTGGCCGCTGTAAGGTTCATGGAACTAAGATAACGGGGTAGCTGGTGATTGCAGGACAGTCAAGGTGTCTGAGGGCTCCTTGCCAGCCCAGGAATCACGGAGTCACGGAGGGTGGTGTGGGATCTGATTCCTCCCTCCAGGAAGGGATCCATGCGAAGGACATGCCCAAGTTCATTTTAACAGAAGACAACTGGGAATAATTAAAAATAAGCATTTAAAGAATTTGGGGTGTGGGGAACTCTAACTTTCCTGGGGTTTACTTTTGTTACTCATGTGTCTACAGCCTTGTAATTTTTTTTTTTTTTTGTCTTTTTGCCTTTATGTAGAGCCGCACCCGTGGCATATGGAGGTTCCCAGGCTAGGGGTTTAACAGGAGCTGTAGCTGCCGGCCTTCGCCACAGCCACAGCAACGCGGGATCCAAGCCACATCTGCAACCTACACCACAGCTCATTGCAACGCCAGATCCTTAACCCACTGAGCAAGGCCAGGGATAGAACCCGCAACCTCACGGTTCTTAGTCGGATTCATTAACCACTGAGCCACGAAGGGAACTCCAGCCTTGTAATTTTTAGCCAAAAAAGTCTTTCACATTTAAGGTGTATAAGTGCTGGTACTGCATTGTTAGGAGGTTGGCTTAAGGAATGTGTTTGGAGGAGTTGCCCGGTGGCTCAGTGGGTTAAGGATCCCGCATTGTCACTGCTGTGGCTCTGGTTACTGCTGTGGTGTGGAAGCAGGCGTTTGGGTCTCTTCTGATGGGAGAAGTTGTTTCCTCCTCTTTCCCTCCCCCTCTTTCATGTCCCTTCTCTCAGGGACAACAGAGATGCATAAAACATCTGCCTCCAAGGAGCCCTCTCCAAATTGTCAACTTGTATTGCAGCTTGTTTTAAAAGGCAAAAGAAGGCATCCTGAGTCTAAAGGGAGAAGCAAGGAAATGCAGGGAGCCATCAGCAAAGAAAGTAGAAACTACAAAAGATGCTCCCAGATAAAGAAAAAGCAGGATTTCCCCTTTTGCATAAGAGGAAGTGCCAGTCGCCCTGCATTTAGGACAGAGTGAGAAAGACTGCAGAATTGCAGGTTGCAGTTGCAGGGAAATCTGGGAAGGGCATGAGACCGGCAGTGGGAGGCGGAGGGACACTGCAAGTATTATGTAGGATGGGCCGTCGTTCATCAAAGCAGAGCTGGTTCCAAAATGTAAATTACACCAAAATGTGTAATCTTATGATTGCAAAGTATGTTCTACCCCCATTTACTTCGATCTGAATCTATATAAAAACAGAATGTGAACATCAGAAATGTCATTATGCTATAGGTGTCAAGGGATATGCATTCTAACGTGGGTTTGTGTGTGTTGGGGGGTAGAGACCAGTGAGGGAGAAATAGGTGAGGCATTCGGCTCAAAGGGACTTTCACAGGTGGTCCTCAAACTGGACGTGCAGTTGACTCAGTCAGTGCCCACTTTCCTGCCACCTAAGTTTCCAGGCTGTGGTTCTGCCAGAGGTGGCTCAACTGGTCTCTCTTTGGGAGGGAGAGCCCTCTCCGGCCACCCTACCCGGTTCTCCAGCTTCTGGATCTGCTTCTTCCCGCCCTTCAGGGCCAGCTGCTCGGCCTCGTCCAGGCGGTGTTGCAGGTCCTTCACCGTCTGCTCCAGGTTCTTCTTCATCCGCTCCAGGTGGGCGCTGGTGTCCTGCTCCTTCTTCAGCTCCTCGGCCATCATGGCCGCCTGGTTAAGTTCACAGGAGGCGTCAGCCCACCCGCCCGCCCTGGCTGACCGCAGGGGCTAGGAGGGGAAACCTGCTAGCCACACCCTGGCTGAGAAGCCCCTCGTCTCCACACAGCATCTTTGATAAGAAAGGACGGAGCTCACATCTGTGATCGCCTTCTTGGCCTTTTCCTCTGCATTTTTGGACTCCTGGATGGAGTTCTCCACTTCCGCCTGGCACTGGGCTATGTCAGCTTCCAGTTTCTTCTTGGTGTTTATCAGGCTCGTGTTCTGCAAGAAAAATTACATATCAGAGGTTCAGGTTCCATTTCGACACTTACAGCGATTAGAAGGGAGAAAGTTGGGTGGGAAGGAAGTCAGTCATGAGAACACTCCATTTCTTATTTTTCACATGGGTAAAAAAAATAAAAAAGATACTGTTTCACTATTCATTGGCCAGAAGGTCCCAAAACAGACCCAAGAATTGTACATAACAGAATCGAGGAGTTCCTGTTGTAGCTCAGTAATATCAAACCTGACTAGTATCCAGGAGGATGTAGGTTCAATCCCTGGCCTCTTTCAGTGGATTAAGTATCCAGCATTGCCATGAGCTGTGGTGTAGGTCGCAGATGCAGCTCAGATCTGGTGTTGCTGTGATTGTGGTGTAGGCAGACAGTTGTAGCTCTGATTCGATCCCTAGCCCGAGAACTTCCATATGCCACACATGCAGCCCAAAGAAAAAGAAAATCACACACATACAAAAGAATTGAGTAAATGATACTCAAATATTTGAAGGATAGATTATTTAATTAAAGGTGTCAGAACAAGAAAACGGCTGACATAACTATGTGAAATGAGAAATAATTCTCATGATCAAAACATGTTATACAGAGAATTGTAAGGCTGATGACAAATGAGAAAACATTTGCAATGTGTATTGCTGAAAAAATATTTCCTTCATTAATATGTAAATAAGACAAGTCATTAAGAAAAAAAGCAAAAGTACTAAGAGCTAAGACATACCAGGAGAAATGCAAATGGCCCACAAATATGATGAAATGTTCCACCTCACTAGTAATCAAAGAAACAAAAATCTTTTATTTTTATATTTAAAATTACTCAATGAATTTTACTACATTTATAGTTGTACCACAATCATCACAACCCAATTTTATAGGAGAATCTTTTAAATGAGATATTTTTCAACTACAGAATTGGTGAAAGTTAAAAAAAAAACTGATAGCTACGGTCTTTGGACAACTTTGGGGTTCCCATTGTGGCTCAGTGGTAACAAGCTGAACTTGTATCCATGAGGACACGGGTTCGATCGGGCCTTGCTCAGTGGGCTAATGATCCAGTACTGCCATGAGCTGCAGTGTAGGTCACAGAGGCAGCTTGGGTCTGGCATTGCTGTGGCTGTGGCATAGGCCGGCGGCTACAGCTCCGATTTGACCCCTAGCCTGAGAACTTCCATATGCTGCACATGTGGCCCTTAAAAGACCAAAAAAAAAAAAAAATTGGGACAGCTTTTTTTAAAGAGCAATTTACAACATATTATAAACGTCTTTAGTGTGTTGACCTTGAAATTGTGCTTCCAGGAATTTATTTAATCTTTCAGGTATATTAAGGAAATAATTATCATGGACGTGTGAAAATTTAGTTATGAAGAAGTTTGTCACAGCAATCTTTCTAATAGTAAAAAATTTTATTGGGAACAATTAAAAAATATCTGACCACAGAGGACTGATTAAATAAAGGTGCCATGATGCACAAATAAAATGAACTACTTCCTGCCATGAAAAAACTACATCATAGAAGTTCCCGTCGTGGCGCAGCAGAACTGAATCTGACAAGGAACCATAGGTTTCGGGTTTGATCCTTGGCCTCACTCAGTGGGTTAAGGATCTGGCGTTGCTGTGAGCTGTGGTGTAGGTCACAGATGCTCCTCGGATCTAATGTTTCTGTTGCTGTGGCGTAGGCCGGCAGCTGTAGCTCCGATTGGACCCCTAGCCTGGGAACCTCCATATGCCGAGCAAAAAAAGCAAAACAAAACAAAACAAAAAAAGCTACATTATAGAAAACTCCTTTTTTTTGAAAACCACTTTAAAGTATAGAGATATGTTCATGACACACTGTTAAATGAAAAAAAAAAGGCTGCAAAAAGATTGATCACATCTACCAAAAAATCATATTTTTTATGACAAAAACTATTTTTGAGACAGGATCTCAAACTATTAAGTATGGTTGGTATTTTTCTTCTATCTTTTTTTTTGTATCCTCTATTTTCTAAAACAAGGAATTTTTTTAAACTTTCCAAAAAATAATGACTTTAAAAGACAACCCTAACTTTCTCATAAGCTTCTGGCTTAAATATTACTGCCTCTGGGAAGCTTTCTCCAGCCCCATTATGCTCTTCCTTTTTCTAGTTTCCTGATAATGTGCCCAACCCTTTATCCTCAGGTAAAAGAAAGCTCAGGAATCTTTCCATCTAGAGACAAAAGTGATTTCAAGAACAAGGCGAAAGTTGTTCTTGACCGCTAGCCTGGGAAGAGTGGTGGGGACTTCTTTCCACTCTGCTGGGGTCCCGCCTGTCCCCTGGGTGGACCTTGAGTGGAGCGAGGGTGGACGCACCTGGGAGTGTAGGAGCTGCACGCGGTCACTGGCGTCCAGCAGCTCCTGCTCTGACAGCTTGCGGGTCCGCTCCGTCTGCTCCAGGGCCACCTTCATCTCCTCCAGCTCCTCCAGCAAGAGGCCGTTCCTGCGTTCCGCAATGGCCAGCTGCTCCTTGAGGCTCTCATTGCTCCTCTGGGCATCGTCCAGGTGCAGCTGGGAGTCCTGTGCGGGACACCAGGGCTGGGGTCAGCACCCAGGCCCGGCTGAGGTCCCGCCACTGCCCCAGGGACTCCCCCCGCACCTTAAGCTGGCCCTGCACTGCGCGCAGGTGTTTCTGGGTCTCTGCCACCTGGCGGTTGGAGTGGCCCAGCTGAATCTCCATCTCGTTGAGGTCTCCCTCCATCTTCTTCTTCAGCCTTAGAGCATCATTCCGGCTCCGGACCTCAGCATCCAGCACGCTCTGTGTGGCCTCTGCTGCCCGCTGGCTGTTCTTCTTCAGCTGCTCGATTTCTTCATCCCTCTCGGCGACCTTGCGGTCCAGCTCAGATTTTACCTGGTTCAGCTCTAGCTGGACACGCAAAATCTTGCTCTCTTCATGCTCCAAGGAACCCTGGTAAAAGCAAAGGAGCAATTAGGAGTGCTGGGGGCAGCCACCTTTTTATTTTTTCCTTTCTTTTTTGGCCACACCCGTGGCCTGTGGAAGTTCCCGGGCCAGGGAATGAATCCGAGCTATAGCTGTGACCTATGCCACTGTATCCTCAACCCACTGTGTCCGGGCCGGAATTGAACCAGCGCCACCACAGGGACAATGCCAGATCCTTAACCAGCTGAGCTACAGCGGGAACTCCACCTTCTCAAAAGGGGTTTTTCATCCCCATTGTTGTAAAAATGGGTATTATTATGCTCATTTTACACATGAATAGATCAATACCCAGAGAGGTCAGTTTGCTCCTAAATGTCCCTGCTATTCATGAAGCTAGAGCTGAAACCTTGTTTTTAATAATCTTGCGTCTTGAGGAGGACAAGAACACTGTTTTGAATTTGTAAAAAATCGATTACCATGTCTTTTTAAATAGTGACCACAGTCAGGAGCCAATCCCTTCTCTCTCTGTCTCTCTGTTCCCATTACAGCAAGTTTTTAACCCCTTCTCTTAAACAAACAAGAAAAAACAGAAATTGCTTTCCTGTTATTCTGCAATGTGCCAGTTTCCCTAGAAGTATCTTAACCATCCAAATAATGCTGTGGGCGTTATTAGGATTATTATTAATATATTAATAACATAATAATCAATGATTATATTAATTATTAATATAAGGATATGTTTTAAAAGGATATATTATTATCAGGACACTGCCCTCTTTGGACGATACGGAATTCGTAAGAGGCAAAGATGACTGTGTGTAACTCTGTTAAAAGTGAGGGATTCTGAGGCGGCTCTTTGGGGATGTTTGGTGACCGAGGTCTTGCTTTCTGAGAGCAGGACTTTGTGGACACAATGAACGTGTTGATTCAAATGGGGAAACAGGACGGACTGGAGGAGGGAGCAGCGGGAAACAGCCCCTGAAGCCCCGTGACCCCTGGCGGGAAGGGCCCCCAGGGCTTGTCTAGTCCCCCATCCCTAGCGCCCTGCCCTCCTCGGCACATCCCAGACACTCGCCTCCATCTCTTCTAGGGCAGCCTGGAGGTCCGACTTTTCTTGCTCCACTTGCTTCTTGGTCTTTTCCACTTCCTGAAGATTCTTGCTAGTTTCCGCAATCTGCGTGGTTAGGTCGGAAATCTCTTCTGCAAAGGACAGGCTTGCTTTAGGCTCTTTCAACAGGCTCAGTTTGACAGCCTGGGCGTGTGCAAGGGGATTTAGTGACGGGCGATTCAGTCATGACATTTATGTAGGAGAGAACAAGTAGGGACAAGCCCCTGGGGGAGGTGTTGGCGAGACACAGGTGTGTGGCCTCACTTGAACATGGCAGAGAGAGCATCAGCAGGACAGTCTGTGACCTCAAACCTTTACACAGTGTACCAAATGGTCATGGAGAGGACCAGGGGAGAAATGATGGGGAAGATGCATAGAATCGTAGTCTCGGAAATAGCAAGGGCTTTGGGGGGCATTTGGTCTGATCAGATTTTGTAGGTCAGGAGTCTGGGACCCCAGGGGATTTAGTGCTGGGCTCAAGGACACAAAGCCACGTAGAGACGGGCTCCAGGGAAGATCTGTTCTTTGCAGAGCCCTGAGCTTAGCGGCCCGGTGAGCCCTCTGTTCTCCAGGATGGGGCTTGGCTGCTACTTTGCCTTTTACACCGGGTGGTTGGGGGTGTGTGTCTGGGCCTCGGGGTAAACTGAGTAGATGCCAGGTTTTTGTGGGCCAGTGGGAAGGGGAGGCTGTGGCCAGAGAGAAGGGGGACCATTACACACATGTGGGAGGAAGGGAACTGGGGGCTATCACACACCTGTGATGGGGAGAGCTCACCTTGCAGATTTTTTTTTTTAGGGCTGCGTCTGCAGCATAAGGCCACAGCCACAGTGACAAGGGATTTGAGCCATGTCTGTGACCTACACCACTGTTCACAGCAAGACTGGATCCTTTAACACACTGAGTGAGGCCAGGGATCAAACCCACGTCCTCATGGGTTCTAGTCGGGTTCGTTACTCCTGAGCCACCGCGCGTGCTCCTCACCTTGCAGATTTTTGTTCTCCCGTCTGAGTGTCTCTAACTGATCCACCACCTCCTCGTAGGCATTACGCATCTTGAAGATTTCAGTACTGAGGGACCTGGACTCTTTCTGAGCCGCTTCCAACTCGGCTTGACTCTCATCAAGCTTTTGCTTCCACTCTGTGAGGACCTAGTAGATGTCAGAGGGACACGTAAGAAGCAGAAAGGGCCAGGGGCTTGGAAGAGCCACGTAAACAGGGGCCATCAGCAATGCCAAGGTTGGACCCTTCCCTCCTTGGGGACCAAAGGTACAGAGTGAACGCCAGACTCAGGGCTTCCAAACTCTGCAATCTCGACAGAGATCTGCTGAAATCGGAAAGATATTTTGGCCTCAAAATTAACTTGAATTAGCTTTAACTAAAAAGAAAACTCCTGGAGTTCCCACCATGGCACAGTGGGCTAAGAATCCGACTGCAGCAGCTCTGGTTGCTGTGGAGCTTTAGGTTTGATTCCCGGCCCAGTGCAGTGGGTTAAAGGATCCAGTGTTGCTGCTGCTGCAGCGTAGGTTACAGCTATGGCTCGGATTCAGTTCCTGGCCCTGGAACTTCCATATGGCACGGATGCAGCTGTTAAAAAAAGTTAGTAAATAAATAAAAAGTAGAGAAATTCCTTTTGGAGGGACTTTGACAAGTAAAGAGAGCACACATCCCCAGACCCTCCACGCTGAGGCTTGATGCTCTGAGGGCCTCCCCGCAGGTGCCTGCATCTCGCACATGGCTTTCATCGGGCGGTGGGCAAGGACCTTATCGAAGTTCCTCTGCTTCTTGTCCAGGCTGGCGCAGGCAGCGTTGGCCCGCTCCAGGTCCAGCATCAGGTCATCCACCTCTCCCTGGAGCCTCTGCTTGGTTTTCTCCAAGGAAGCACACTTGGCGCTCACAGCCTCCGTGTCTTCCTCTGCTTCCTGGAGCCTCTGGGCCAGTTTTTTCCTAAGAGAATCGGATTTGTGGTTGTCGTGGGCCAAGGTGGCCTACGTCGGCAGTAACGGGCAGATCAGAGGGAGAGGAGCTGTCTGTACAGGACTGGGATCTGATAAGAACAAGACTGATGACTGGCAGGAGCTAAGTATCATCTGAAGAATCCCCAAATGTTTGGTGGCAAAGTTGTCACCCAGGAGGCGCCAAGGGGGCCAGGTGGAACGGACAGCGCCCCAAGGGAAGGGCAGGGGGGCCCTGTGGGCACGCTTAAGAAACCTTGGAGGCCTGGGAAGGAAGAGGGGGTCTGTCCTCTGTCCCTCCACCTGTGTCTTAGGGTCATTTCTCTGGCTGTAAGCTGAGCGCCTTACTTGGCCTCCTCCAGCTCCTCCGTGCGCTGAATGGCGTCCGTCTCGTATTTGGTCCTCCACCCGGCAACCTCGCTGTTGGCCTTGGACAGCGCCCTCTGCAGCTCGGCCTTGCCTTCCTGCTCCTCCTCATACTGTTCCCGCAGCAGGTCACAGTCGTGGCGGGAGGACTGCAGGGCGTGGGCCAGGGCGTTCTTGGCCTGTGGAGTCACAGTGGTGACAGATTGCAAAGGCGTTTGGCCATTTTTCAAGTTCAGATATTTTCTTTCTTTGTAAAAACATGTTTTTATTATAGTTGATTTACAGTGATCTGTTAATTGCTGCCAGCCATTCATATATATACACTCTCTTTCTCATATTATCTTGCAGCATGGTCCGTATCCCAGGGGACTGGATATAGTTCCCTGTGCTGTACAGTAGGACCTCACTGCTTATCCATCCTAAATGTTATAATTTGCATCGGCCAACCCCAACTCCCCGTCCATCGTCCATCCCACTCCCTCCTCCTCCCGCTTGGGAACCACAAGGCTGTTCTTCACGTCTGTGAGTCTGTTTCTGTTCTATAGCTATGTTCATCTGTGCCATATTTTAGATTCCATATATAAGTGATCTCATCTGGTATTTGTCTTTTTCTCTCTGACTTACTTCACTTAGTATGAGAATCTCTAGGTCTATACATGTTGCTGCAAATGCAAGTTCAGGTATTTTCATGGAACCAGTGTCTCCCAGCTTGAGTCACTGCCTTGCTGCCCTCACAAACTTGGCAGCATATCTCCTGTTTTATTTACTTCATTAAAAAAAAAGCTGACCCCTTTATTATATTTAGATTATAATTATTTACATGGATAACCATTAATACTTGCCATAAACAGAAGGTCACCATAAGGATACTTGCAATGGAAATAAGGCAATAACCGCCCCCCCCCAGCTAAGTACTTTTGCTGCTGTGTCTGAGGTCTACTACGTCTCTGTGAGGAAGATACACAAGTGCTGGAGAGATGGGACCCAAATTGAGACCTTTTCCTTATTTCATCAGAAGAATCAAAGCAGAATTAGAAAGGGAATCATTTTCTCACCGCCTAATGCAGTGTTATGGAATACTGTGACTATGAAAACCTCCAAAGCATCTTCTGGTGTCGCCAGTGGGATGTGTCATGAGCTGTGTGGTTTCTGTGGCTCCGCCACCTCTTCCTGAGCTGTGGGGTCGGGGGGGACATACCCGGAAGCCTCCATCACTCCCTCCCATATGATCAGGAGGACAGTGTAGCTTTCATCGTAGTGGTCACAAAGCTGTCAGATTGACCAAGTGCAGTAACTTATACATGTTCATCCCTTTGAAGATACACATAAACAACAGAGCTTTGCCCAGGAGGGAGAACCTGGCTGCCTCTGTACCCTGGCCAGTGGACAGCCTCGTTCCTGTAATGGACCTTCTCAGGCTGTGGTTCTCTTCACTCTCGTGCTCCGCCAGTCCAGCCAAGACTCTTACCATGTAACAGGAAGATGGGAGACAAATGTAGCACTTCTTTTTTAGGAGAGGGAGATGGAGCTTGGGGAATGCTAAAAGATGGCCCTGTAAGTTTTAGCCAGCACGTGGTAACCTCTAAATTAAATTTATGCAGTTCTGTGGCCTCCTGAATTCCTATGCTAGTGCTTGAACACATAGTGACAGCATTTATTAAGCACCTACTGTGCACACTTTTCTACTGTGCATGGTACCTGATGTTTACTGCTATAGTGGGGGAAAGTAATTCTTGCCCTCTAGGAGTTTATAGATTACTGGGGAGACGTATTATAAACTTAATTTTTAAAAATTGCCTACAGAGTGCAGTAGCTTGATGTGGCATCTCAGTTCCCAGACCAGAGATTGAACTTTGGCTCCGGCAGTGGAAGCACTGACTCCTAACCACTAGGCCACCAGGGAACTCCCTAAACATAAATATCTTGATATTGACATCAAGAACATGATGATAGGAGTTCCCATCGTGGCTCAGTGGTAACAGATCCAGCTAGAATCCATAAGGATGCCTGGCCTCGCTCAGTGGGTTAAGGATCCGGCATTGCCATGAGCTGTGGTGTAAGTCACAGACGTGGCTCAGATCCCACGCTACTATGGCTGTGGTGCAGGCTGTCAGCTGTAGCTTCGATTCAACCCCTAGCCTGGGAACTTCCATATGCCACAGGTGTGGCCCTAAAAAGAAAAAAAAATGATGGTGGTGTTTGAGTTTATGCAGATGTCCCAAGGGTGCCCCTAAAACCACATGGTCTTTCTGGAGGAGGGGGACCTAAATGTGGGTGTTGTAGCTGGTGATACACAAAGGGTGATGAGGGAGGAAGACGAGGGCCTTTCAAGGGGCCGGGATGAATTGCTGGGCAGAGGTGGGGCAGAGGTGAGGCAGAGGTGGCCAAGCTGGCACAGTGATGGGGGGAACGCCCCTGGCTGGGGAGTGGAGTTTATCAGTCCACTTGTGGGGGTCGGGGAGCTCTGAGGATGGAGCATCCTGGGAGAGTTCCCAGCTTTGAAGAAGGAGAGCCAAAGCCAAGGTCCCATAACCTCCAAGCCAGGTCCCTACCCCACTCCAGGAAGTGGGGGAGGCATCAGAAAGCCTCCGACCAGCTTCCTGACTTCCTGGGTTCTCCCTGACTCTGCCGTCCCAGAGCACCATCCTTACCTTGGTTTCCTCTTCCAGATGCCTCTTAAGCTCCTCCAGCTGCTGGGTGAGGGCCTGCTTGTTCTTGGTTAGCTGTGAGACCAGTGCCTCCTTCTCTTCCACTTGGTGGCTCAGCTCCCCTAGCAAACACATGCGGCTCCCATCAGCATTCTGGCTGCCCTCTCCTGCCACCCCGAGGGACCCCAGGGCCCTGCCCATCCTCACCATTTTGGGTCTGCAGTCTTGCCTTCTGCATGTTCAAATCATGGATTAACTGTGTCTGTTGGTCATCCTTGGCTTTGATTTCATTAAATTGGTCTTCCACAGTCCGGCACATTCTTTCCGCATTACTCTTTTTTGGAAAAGAAAAAGCCTGGAGTTCCCTGGTAGCTTAGAGGGTTAAGGATCCGAGACACCCTGACCCTCTGGGCAACCCTCTGCAGGAGGCCCACGGCCTCATATCTGGGGTCACCGCTCTTTCAAGCCCATCCGAGCAGCCCAAGTGCAGCTCTGAGCACCCAGGAATGAGGGTGACTCAATTCTAGGATCGTAGTCTCTCTCCTGAAGCCTTTTCTTGTAAGTCACATGCAGAGGCAGGTTTACCACAAAGCTAGTGAAGTTTAGCTTCAGGGCCCTCTTTTGCATGGGCCCTAGATCACGCAGGGAGCTGTAGAAGGTTCTAGACTGGGAGGGGAAGCTGGTGGCAACAAAAATGGATTTCTAGGTAGGCATTTATGGCAAATAGCCGGAAAAGGTCTCAGTGGACAGTGACCGTGTCTCCAAAGCACCAGTAATTTGTCATTTATTTTTCTCATTCTAAGTAAATACTTATTTTTCATAATTTTGTGTACATTTTTCTTAAAGAGCCCCTCTTCCTCCTGAATTTTTTGTGCTTCAAGCACCACAAAACCTGGATCCACCCCTGCTGTCATGGTAACATCACACTGACTCTTCAGCCTGGGGGTTAATATTATGGGCTGAGAAAGTGGCATGGAGGAAACCATACCCAGCAAGGCCCCTTGGTGCCACCCATCCACGAGTTTTATTTCTGGAAAATGCCCAGTGGATTGGAAGCTTTTGGGAGAGACTGGATGGCTCATGAGACTTGCACTGTAGCAGGTCTTTGGATCAGGGCTTGACTGACTTGAATGAATTTGGGAAACTGGGAGCAGGCGGCGGTGGGGAGAAGGTTTCCATCTAGAACATGTGGTGAGCTGAGGCATCAACAGTACATGCCTCCCGGGCAAGTGGAAGCTGCCATGCCTTTGCAGAAGCGGTACCTTTGACTTGGAGACGGCCTCCATGTTGCTGGCCATGTCATCGATCTCCATCTTCAGCTCGCTCTTCTCCTTCTCCAGCTTCTGCTTGACCCTCTGCAGGTTGTCGATCTGCTCCCCCAGCTCAGCCATGCTGTCCGCGTGCTTCTTCCTCAGCGCGGCTGCCGTGGCCTCGTGCTGCAGGGTGGCCTCCTCCAGGTCCCGGCGCAGTTTCTGGAACTCAGCCTCGCGCTTCTTGTTCATCTCAATCTGGACTGACGTCGCCCCGCTGGCCTCTTCCAGCCGCTCGCTGATCTCCTCCAGTTCCCGGGCCAGATCCGCGCGCTGCTTCTCGATCTTGCCTCTGAGTGTGTGCTCCGCTTCAACCTCCTCCTCCAGCTCTTCTGTGCGGGCCTGAGGGGGTCACTGGGTCAGGAATGCCATGCGGCGGGGGGAGGGCAGCAGCCCCCTTTGCGAAGAGCACGGTGGGGAGGAATGGAGGTGGGCATTACAGAGTCAAGAATAGGTTATAACGCTAAATCCATGGGGGAAAAAAACCCTCAACATGGCAACAGTCTAAATGTCCACTAATAGGGGGATGGTCGGATCAACCATGATGGAGCCACAGTCTAGGAGACCATGAAGCAGAAGTATGTCCACTCACGTCTACCGTGGACAACTCTGCAGGACGCGTTGCTGCCTGAAGAGAACAAGTTGCAGAATGATACTTTCGGTATGATCGTATTTTTTTTTTCTTTTGTCTTTTTTTAGGGCCAGACCCATGGCATGTGGAGGTTCCCAAGCTAGGAGTCATCAAATTGTAGCTGTAGCTGCCAACTTACACCACAGCCACAGCAACATGGGATCCGGGCTGCATTTTCGACCTACACCACAGAAATGCTGGATCCTTAACCCACTGAGCAAGGCCAGGATTGAACCCGCGTCCTCATGGATACTAGTTGGGTTTCTTAACCACTGAGCCATGGTGGGAACTCCTGCATGACAGTATTTTTATGTATATATATCATATATATACATATATGTATATTTTATGTGGAAATTTATATATACATATATTTGATATTCTTGCTTCTTCATATTTTTTGTATGCATATATATGTGTGTGTGTGTGTGTGTGTGTGTATGTGTGTGTATATCTCCTATATATTTTTTCTTTTTACGGCTGCACCTGCAGCATGTATAAGTTCCCAGGCTAGGGGTTGAATTGGAGCTGCAGCTGCAGGCCAACATCACAGCCATGGCGATGCTGCAGCTTGCGGCAATGCCAGGCCCTTAACCCACTGAGCAAGGCCGTGGATTGAACCTGCATCCTCATGGACATTGTTGGGTTCTTAACCCACTGAGCCACAACAGGAACTCCTATATTTTTTTTTCTTCGGGTCTTAAATAGTACAAAAATCCATAACTGAAGGTCCAGAAGGATGCACAGAACCTCCAAGAAGATGGAAGGGTGCTGGGCTTAGGGGTGGTGGTCAGGACACACTTGTCAGTGATATTTGGCCTTATTGGTGCTGTTTTCATTATTTTAAAGACAAATCTACTTATGTGATACTGAGAAAATTTGAATGTTAATTTCAAAAAAAAAAAAAAACCAAGAGAAGGACTAGACATTCTCTCCAAATTCAAGAAAAGGGAGGAAAGAAGCAGCGAAGGACACCCAGGGGCAAGATCAGGAGAGGCGCTGACAGGGATTTCCAGGGTCCCTGGGGTTGACCCTTTACCTGCAGTTCTTTAATCCTCTTCTGTAACTGCAGACTGTGAACTTGTTCGTCGTCAGTTTTGGTCTGTAACTGACTGATTTCAGACTCCTTCCTGCAAAGAGACACATATGTGTGTTTAAAACCACGGGAAATACGAGCCTTTTAAAGCGCTCAAACACAGAGGTGAAACGAAAGTGCTACTTCTTCAGTTTCTCCTCCACTTGCTGCTTGTCATTCTCCAGATCCACAAGGGATTCCTGGCACATCTTCAGGTCCCCTTCCAGCTTCCTCTTGGCTCGCTCCAGGTCAGCCCGCAGTTTCTTTTCCTGCTCTAAGCAGCCCTCAAGCTGAGAAGACAAGGGCAGAAGGACTGGGATGCTGCTGGGAGCTGAGCTCGCCTCGCAGCCCGGGTGGCGTCCCTCCCTCCCACAGGTGTGACTGGCCGCCTCTGGCCCCAGGGGGGAGCCGGTTCCCCCGGCTGCCCGCCGCCCCACTCCTCCCTCCTGCAGCAAAGGCTGGATCCCTCAAAGGCCTCCAGCCGCCTCATGCAGCCGAAGCCCACCTGGCCCGTCCCCGGCCGTGCTCCCAGTAGGAACACGGCTCCCAGAGCCTCACGCGCTTTCCCAGGCGGGACCCAGAGGGGCTTCTGCGGATGAGCGCTGCCCCAGCTGTGCGCGGGCAGGTCTAGGTCACGCATCATCACTCCTCTCCCCTGCTCACAACACACAAGCAGGGAGAGACTAGGCAGAGAATTTGTGCGTGTGTGCGGCAGTGGGGAGAGGAGGTGTTGGGGAGGAGCACGCCCGCTCTGGCCCTCAGGACACTCACGGTGATCTGGAAACGTTCTAGCTGTGGTGGGGAGCAAAACCCGAAAACTTCAAGCCTGGCTCTTATGTCCAGAACAAACATTTAATATGGTAGGGGAAAACGGTCATTTTTGTTGCCACTAATGGAACTCGCTTTTCACAAAGTTAGAACAGGATGGCAGCTTTTAGAACCCAGAGGACCTACAACTGGATGCTAATGATGATGTTGGCGGTGGTGATGGTGGTGCTGATGGTGGTGGTTGTCGTGACATTAGCATCTCGCATTTTATTGAACACTTTGTGTGTGCTGAGCTTTCCACACAAACTCTCTGAGGTAGAGCTAGTTGCATCTGGTTTCACAAGGTGGAAGCTGAGACCTCACGAGGTTAAGTGGCTCACTCAACATTCCAGGCTCATCTGGAATCGGCTGAGATCTGAACTCAGGCATTCTGACTCCAGAGTCGGAACCCTCAACCCCTGCGTCCTGTGTAGACCCTGCCTCGCCTGCACTTCTGCAAGTGATCAGTTAGGGTGTAGTGTGAAATATCCTCACGTCATCTGCTTGCTGCTCCAGCTTGACGTTTGTCTTGATTAGACCATTGACTTTGTCTTCTTCAACCTGAAGATCATCCAGTGTTTGCTGATGGGCTTCCTGCAGAGCTTTCTTCTCTTTGGTCAGTTTGGAAATGTTTCCTTCCAGCGCTGTCATTTCTTCAGAAAGATTCTTTACCTAAAAGAATACCAACACCGACTGACTGTTTCAACTATTACACCAGACGCTTCCAGAAAAGGCTATGGATTCTTTTTTTCCCTTTTACTTTTTTGGCTGCAGCTTCTTTGCCTCCCCAGTAGGTGCTCACTGTGTTGGCTGCATCACCCTGAAATTAGAAGCCTCTGGGTTTTTTAAATTCCACTGGCCTATCACAGAGCCTCAAAGACTCCTATTAGGATGCTTGCTTTAAAGGACACTGGTAAACGCAAAAATGCTACCTCTAAAAGGCAACATATCCATGGGGATTTATTCATTAGCTGACTGGGTTTAGAATGAGGCAGGAAAGAGAAGGAGAGGCCTGAGGTGCTATGTGAGAAAATCCCCAACGGGGTCCTGGGTGTTGGGAAGTGGGACAAGGGTACCCACCCTGGAGCTTTAAGGCAACAGATTGAACTTTTTTCCATGTACAACACTCTTCCAGATCACAGGTTCTTCATTCCTGACCTACAGGCTGAATCTGGCCACAGACACATTTTCTTTAGTCCACATAATCGTTTGCAACTTTTGAACAAGCTACAAACATTGAAAAAAGTGAGATTTCACGTAATATCTGGATGTCTGGTTTCTTAAGGAAAATAGGAAGCTCTGGCAGTGCTGGGTTCACATCCTCACCTGGTGACAGGTGGCTGGCATTGAGTCCTGGCTGCCACCTGTGGACGGGGCAAGTGCTCTCCAGTTTGCCACAGTCCTCGCCCCTCCCTGTTGTCTCCCTCTCCACTCCAGGTTGTCTGTCTGACACTGACTGAAGCCGTTTCACACCTCGCCCACCTCATCCCTGGGTCTGCCTCAGTGGAAACCATCACGGTGTGAATCACAGATAGCTTTTTTCATTTGTTGTTGTGAATTTTATGTTATTTTGCGTGCATTAATTTTAGTCTACATAAATGGCATCATGCTATGTATTTCCTTTCCTTCCTTTGTTCCCACGCTCAGCACTGGGTCTTTTACATCCATCTCGTTCACCTGATGGTTGCGTGGTCCACCCTGGTGTGCAGCCTCTGCATTCACCTCTCCTTCCCCCTCAGGTGGACCCTGATCCTGCCTTCAGCGCCCCGTCTCCCCCAACCACAAGCAGTGCTGACATGGACACCTCACGCATGGCCCTTTAGGGACCTGGCGGGAGAATTCCCTGGTACACCCAGGAACAGAAATCATTGAGTTTGAAGGTTATGTGGATTCTTAATTCAACTAAGAATTTCCAGATGGCTTCCCCCATGGCCGCACCAGTCTACACTCTCCCAGTAATGAACGAGGGTCCCTGTACTCCGACTCCCTGCCAGTCCTAGGTGTTGTCCAGCTTTCCGCCGCCTTCACTACCTGCCTGCCCCATCACCTGCCGGCCTCACAGGCACACTTGTGGGCTCCCCTGTGCCAGCTGCTTCCCCCCGAAGGGTCTCTTGCTTTGTGGAGGAAGGAGGGGTGGGACTGGGAGTTTGCGGTGCAGCCAGGCAGGCAGAAGGAGCCCGGAGGAGAGCCCGCAGGGTGGAGACCGCGGCAGAGGCAGAGTCACCGGGATGCAGCCGCCCTCCACGCCCCTCTCACTTCTGGGCAGTGGGGGCGGCCAGGTCCCTCCCCGTCTCTTCCCCGCGGGCCGGGCCTGCCCACCTTGTTCTCCGTGGCATGCTTCTCCTTCTCCACTTTGGCCAGGGTCAGCTCCAGGTCGTCAATGTCCCTTTTGAGGGAGCAGCACTTATCTTCCAGGTTCCTTTTCTTGGCGACCAGCTCGGAGTTCACCTCCTCCTCCTCTTCCAGCCTCTCGTTCAGCTCCTTCACTTTGGCCTCCAGTTGAATCTTGCTTTTGATGAGCCCCTCACACCGCTCCTCGGCGTCCATCAGATTTTCTGTTTCCTAAAAGAGCCAGATTGTTATACAGTTCTGTTTTTTTCAAAAAAAAACTTTATTGGAGTATAGTTGATTTACAATACTGTGTGAGTTTCAGGTGTGCAGCAAAGTGATTCAGTTATATATGTGTGCGTGTGTGTGTGTGTGTATAGTTATATATACTTTTTTTAGATTCTTTTCCATTATAGGTTATCAAAAGATAGTTCCCTGTGAGTATAGTCCCTGTGCTTACAGTAGGTCCTTGTTGGTTATCTATTTTATGTGTAGTAGTGTATGTATATTAATCCCAGCCTAGTAATTTATCCCTTCACCAGTGTTTCCCCTTTGTAACCATGAGTTTGGTTTTGAAATCTTTGAGCAAGGTCAGGGATCGAACCTGCAGCCTCATGGATACTAGCCGGATTTGTTAACTGCTGAGCCACAACAGGAACTCCAGCCTCTGTGTTTATTGAACTTTGCTGTGTCCTGGCCTTTTACATACATGAACTCACCCAGTCCTCCTAACAACTCTATTAGGTGGGTACTGTCATTGTGCCCGTTTAACGGATGAGAAAACTGAGGCACAGAGAGGATAAGTCACCTGCCCAGGGCATACAGCTACCAGGTGGGGGATCTGGGATGTAAACCCA
This sequence comes from Catagonus wagneri, assembly GCA_004024745.2. Taxonomy (NCBI): domain Eukaryota; kingdom Metazoa; phylum Chordata; class Mammalia; order Artiodactyla; family Tayassuidae; genus Catagonus; species Catagonus wagneri. The sequence continues at coordinate 1,985,321 of PVHT021183615.1, forward strand.
GAGATCTGGTTCCAAACTTGTTCTTGTGCCCACTGGGCTTGGGAAAGGGTTCATAATTGCCGCCCGTACTGACCGGGAAAGTGAAAAGGGGAGAAGGAAATGCTGTCTAAGTATTTGAGGCTTATTTGAAAAGTGCAAATGAGAAATGTCTTAACTCAGCCAAACTAGACCATTGCTGGCAGTTCCCGTCATGGCACAGCGGAAACGAATCCAACAGGAACCATGAGGTTTCAGGTTTGACCCCTGGCCTAGCTCAGTAGGTTAAAGGATCTGGTGTTGTCATGGGCTGTGGTGTAGGGCGCAGACGTGGCTTGGATCCCTCTTTGCCGTGGCTGTGATGTAGGCCAGCGACTGCAGCTTTGATTTGACCCCTAGCCTGGAAACCTCCATATATGCCTCAGGTGCGGCCCTAAAAAAAAAGAAAAAAAAAAGCCCCCCAAATGAGACCATTATTCTGCCAGAGTGTTACATACTGGATATATGGTTTCATTTTCCCTGTATCATTGATTTAAAAAAAATGCTTGTCTTTTTTTCTGGCTGTGTCTGAGGCATGTGGAAGTTCTGGGGCCAGGGAATGAACCCGCACTACGGTAGTGGCCCTAGCTACAGTGGTGACAATGCCGGATCCTTAACCCATGCACTACCAGGGAACTCCAAAAATTTAAGCATTTTTTGAATATAGTCATCTTCTCAAAAATCACATATAAAAATTACTTTGAATTGCATGATTTAATTTTAGTGATTTACTCTTTTTATTTATAAGATTTTGAAAAAAAACCTGGTGCATTCCTGCGAGCTTTTTATTATGATGACAGACATGTTCCCCTCATGCCGACAGCAAAATATGTCTGTAGCCATTAAGCCAGGGCCAGCCTCCTTGTAGTGGCAGGTAGTGATGCAATACCGAGTAAGACCACTGGGTGGCACCACTGTCTCTTGAATAGACACCGATAGGGCCTCTTGTTCTCCGAAGATACTTACGGACTGGACCTGCAACTGGAGGTCATTCTTTTCCTGCAGCAGGGTTACCATTTTCTCCTCCAGCTCCTTCCGACGAGCCTCAGACCTGGCCAGTTCTTCCTTGGTTCTCTCAAAGTCCTCCTTCATGGTGGCCATCTCCTTCTCGGCCTCTGCGCTCTTCAGCAGGGGCTTGATTTTGAAGAACAGGTTCATCCAGGGCCAGTGCTTGACGTTCATGAAAGAGCGGATGTTGTACTGGATGCAGAAGATGGAGTCCCTGTGCATCGTTAGGACCGGGGTCAGTGGAGCATAGCAAGGCCCAGTCTCCACCAGCCCCCTGGCTCCCCGGGGCCCAAGACCCTTCTGGCAGCTGGGAACAAGATACAGCCAAGCTGAGCAGATCCTATGGACACCAGAGTCCGTTCTGCAGGTGAGGAGCGGAGGAAACAGCACGTGCAAAGACTGGGAGGGGAGAGAAAGCAGGGAGCTGCGGGGGCGCTCCCATCCACCTGGCTTCCACCCTCACCACCCTGTTGAAAATGCTCAGCCTAAGCCTGTCAGGGGCCTCTGATTACACTGCAACGAGCGTCTTTCTTTCCTGTTTTATCCTCCCACATTTGAATCGTTAACTCTTCACTTTTCGAAACTCCTTTTGCCTTTGAAACAGTTTTCCTGTTTCACTGTATTTTGCCCTATGGGTTTCTGCATCCTGCTTAAGTGTTTTTTGTTAATTTACTTTACTCAAGTATGGTTGATTTACAATGCTGTGCTAATTTCTGCCGTCCAGCAAGGAGATTCAGTTATACAGATATGTTCTTTTTCCTATTCTTCCCTATCACGGTTTATTAGAGGATACTGAATAGAGTTCCCTGTGTTCCACGGTAGGACCTTCCCATCTGTATATAATAGTTTGTATCTGCTAAGCCCAGACTCCCAGTCCGGTCCTCCCCCTGCTTCCGTCTTGGTGTCCACCCCGGACACATCTCCAGCCCACTCGGGCCACCCCCCAGACTCTGTCCTTCCTACGATTTGTCTTTTTCCCCACTTTAGTCTATAGCTTGTGTCCCAGAGACACCAACACCGTTGTCTCCTACTCTTTGTCCTCCGCGGCTTTGTATCATAGCTCGTGCGAACCTGAAAACTTGCTTCTCTTTCCCCTAAACCGGCCCCTCTGAGATTTTTTCCATTTCCATGCCAGCTTCCTCTCCCTTCACCAAGCTAGATGCTTGGGAAGCATTCTTGCCTAATTTGCGAAGGTGGTCGGTTATGGCAATCATGATGCTGGGGAATCCGGGCGAATGCGCCCCTGTCAAATTCTCACCTTGAAACGCCCACACAACCACCATCCAGCCCGCTATTCTTTCTGTTCAGTTATTGAAGGAATAAGACCCTTAACATTTCCTCCCATCTCTCCCCTCCTCCCTCCCTCACCATTTATTTCTGAATTCAGGTCCTTGTCACCTTTTATTTGGACTTCTGCTACAACCTGGCCTCGGCCCCTCTTGTGCCCTCAGGCCTGCTCTCCTTTAGGAGCCAGTCACCTCTCTGAGCTGCAAAGTCCCCTCTTACTTGTCTCCTCCACGGCTCCCCATCGACCAGAAGACTTAACCTGGGCTCTTTAATGTGGCACCGGGGGACCTCCACTGTCTGCCTGGCACTCCTTGCTCCAAGCACAGTGACCTGCTCATCGGTCTCCCTCTTGAGCCACCTCTTCTGAGGCCATGCAAAGCCTCCTTCAGAAAGTTCTTTCTTTTTGGTGTTCCCGTTGTGGCTCAGTGGTTGACGAACCCGACTAGAATCCATGAGAATGTGGGTTCGATCCCTGGCTTTCCTCAGTGGATTAAGGATCCGGTGTAGCCACAAGTTGCAGTGTAGGTCGCAGATGCAGCTGGGATCTGGTGTTGCCATGGCTGTGGCCACCTGCTATGGCTCCGATTCCACATCTAGCCTGGGAACTTCCATATGCTACCTGTGCGGCCCTAAATAGACCAAAACACACACACACAAACAAAAAAGCAAACTAGCCAAGCGTGAGTCTGCTTCCCGCCTCTCCGAGGGCTCCTGAGCTCATTCCTGTATCCCCAGCACCAAGCTCCGGCCCTAGCACAGAGCTCCAGCTCAGGAAATACAAGCTGAACAAGTACATTAATGTCCCAGGACTGAAAGCAGGAAGCGTAACCAGCTCCAAGGTGGGGGGCGGGGGAGGCGAAGGCGAGGGTCTGCATCACCTCCGCTCCAGCATCTTCCTGAACTCCACCCGCATCAGGTACCCCCGGCATAGGGCCTGCGTGCGCGTCATCAGGGTTACCAGCTTCTCGTCCCTCATCTCCTCCAAGAGTCCTAGGAGTCCAGCTTTGAAAAACACCTGCGTTAAAGGAGAGACAAGCCCTGCTTCATCCTCAGCGGGTGTTTGTCCCGGCCCCCTGGAGACTGTTTCTGCCCAATCCCCTCCTCAGCCTCGGAGCTGCCACCACCAGCCGCCTGGCTCCCAGGACACAGTTTTTAGAGGCTCTGGTCTCCGCAGCAGTCCTTCCTCTGTCCTGTCCCAAAGCATGTTCCAGGCCCCATCAGCCCACGGGGACCAGTTCTGATGGAGTTCAAGTGTAGGAAGCACCCATGATAGGCAAGAAAGCAACGTCAGGTGTAACTGGGCCCAGATTAGGAAGACCGGGAGAGACCCACAGCCACCTCCCCCTCCAGCCCCTCTCCCCGCCCCCGCCCATCTCAGGAGGCTGGTCCCACCCTCGGAGGGCGTCACGCCGCAGAGCGCAGAGCGCCACCCCCCACATTTCCAGGAAATACGGCCCTCTTGGGGGCGGCAGGCTTTTCCTTGGTGGGGATGACGCTCCCCTGGCCTTTTCCAGGATGTCGAGCTTTGGCATCAGGCCAGGATGTGCCCTTCGGTCGCCGTCACTCACTATCCACGTGACCTCGAGCGAGCTTCTCGCTCTCTGGGAACCTCTATTTCCTCCGCTTCCCGTGGCCCCCTGAAGTAAGTACCACCCTTACCACCACCGGGTTGTTGGGAGGGTTCAGTGAAGTGTGTAGAGAGGCGAGTCCCAGGGCTGCTCAGTGCGCATGTGCTAACTGAATGGTGATCGTTTTTACTGATTATGCTTCTTCTCAAGTCCTCCCTGTCCCCAGAATCCTTTCCGCTTTTTCCCATATCCTGGCTTCTTCTCCCTGAGGTGCTTTCTCTCTGCTCCCTTCGCTTTCTTCTATCCCTGGTGGGGCTGGGCTTCCAAGTTAGCCTCTAGACGCTTCAAACCAGCACGGAGGCAGAGCTTCCTCTACCGGGACACAGAGCTCCCCCTGCCTGGGCGCCTGGGCGAGGGACGGTCAGGCTGCCCCAGGGGTGAGAAGCCCTGGCCCCTCATCGCTCAGGAGCAGCCCAGGGCTGGGGGTTACTGGACTGGTTGCGGTCCCAGCCCCACCTGTGCTCACCTTGGTGTGGCCAAACCTGTACTGCTCCCGGTCCACGTCGATGGAGTTCAGGAGCTTCTCAGAAGCGTTTTTGCTGTCAATGAACTGCCCCTCCGGGATGGCGCTGGCGTTGAGGATTCGGTACCTGAGGAGGGAGGGTAGCGGGTGTGAGCTGTCTTCGTTGGCAAAAGGGCCTCTGGCCACTCAGCTCTGAGCAGAGCCTGGACGGTGCTCAGCCCTGCTGTTTCTTTCCTTTCTTTTTTTAAATTGAGGTATTGTTGATTTACAGTGTGATTCAGTTATGCATACATATATATACACTCTTTTAAAAATACTCTTTTCCATCGTGGTTTATCCTAAGACACTGAATATGTCTCAGTGCTGTACAGCAGGACCGTATTGCTTATCCCCTCCATATATTAGAGTTTGCATCTGCTCACCCCAACTTTCTATCCACCCCTCCCCAACCCCTCCCTCCTGGCAACCACAAGTCTGTTCTCTGCATCTGTGAGTCTGTGAGTCTGATGGGCCGTGCTCGTTCTGAGGGAGGGTGGAGGTTTCCGCTAAGGGACACAATTTCCCAAATAGATTCAGCTCCTAAGAAAGCCTCCATACCCGAGACCAGGTCTTCTGGAACCTTCTCTGCACCAGACTTAGGAGGAAATAGAATACTACACAGCAACTAGACGGAGGGGAACCTAGGGGCTGATTTTAGGCAAGTGGGCTGTGGCGGGGGGAGGGAGACCTGCAGGGGGGCATGCACCAGCTGGGTGCCGGGCTGGAGTTGTGCTTTCTGAGGAAAGGGTCCTCCTCCGGCTTCAGAGAGCCTGGAAATCAGCTGGGACCTGCAGGCCGGTGGTCATACCAAAAGGCCTTCTCCTCGTCTCTCCCCTGGACAGGGTCTGGACTTGGGGGCCCAGAATGGCAGCTGGCAGGCGAGGGCTGGTCTAGAGTGTGGGGTCCCAGCTGGGGGACATTGGGCAGTGTCTGGGATTGAGGAGGTGTGGCTTCTGTGGGCCACTGTGGACAGGGGCCAGGGATGCTGCTACAATCATCCAGCACACAGGACAGCCCACATCATCAGGGATTATCTAGCCCCAGATGCCTGTTTTGGCGGCTGAGAAACCTTGGTCTGGAGTGACTGGCTGGAGTGGCCTGGCTCTGACCTCGGTACCACCTTGGGCCGTCAGTCTGCACAGGATCCCACCCCCACCCCGAGAAAGGGGAATCCTCGGAAACCCTGGGAGGCCTGTGGGCTCACCAGACGCCCAGCCACAGGAGTACCTTTGGGGACTGCAGCCCGTCCCCTCAGAAGGAGCGGGATGCAGAGGCAGGCCACCTACCGCTGTTTGAAGTCAGCGTAGAGGATCCGGCTGGGGAACCCCTTCCTGCAAATCCGGATGCCCTCCAGGACCCCGTTACAGCGCAGCTGGTGCAGGACCAAGTGGTGGTCCATGACGCCTGCGGGGAGAAGGCCCCAGGGCGTGTTGGGGGCTTTGTCATGGTTTCCTTGGAGAGTCTGCATCGTGAGACACCCCAGCACACCCAGGCTTGAGTGGGAAGGGCTGGCGCCAGGTCCTTTCCAGATGGTTGGAGGTAGAGGGGCCGGGGGAGGCTGGGGCCTGTCTGCAGCCTACAGTCTCACCGTAGAAACCGTTTCAACCTCCTGGGGGACTCTAGCACCCCATAACCATGGGACTAAACGCTGAAGTATTAATCTTTAACTTATTCATGACCCTTGGCTCAGGTGAGGATAGCCTGGTTGTCTCGATCTAAGAAATGTTTCTCTTATAATTATTATAGTTATTATTATTATTACTGTAACTGGCAGTTAACATTTACTGAGTGTTCAGAATGTGTTTGGCCCTATTTCATTTCACTTTATTTTATTTTTTCCCTCGGTGGCCTAATAAGTAATCAGCTGATATAAAAGTATCATGGGCATGCACACGATGTCTTCTCTGTCCTTAGAATCCAGTGCTGGAGGGTTACTAATTAGACTGACTGTGTAATTTATTGTATTACATGCACTCTTACTTACACCTCATCAGTCATGAACTGACAGAGTTTATTTAAATTCACCTACAACTATCGTTGTAGTGCTATGCAGTAGCATTTAAAAAAATTGAGGTATAACTGACATGTAACATTTTATTAGCTTCACGTGTACAGCATATTGATTCGATGTTTGTGTATTTTGTGAAATGATCACCGTGCTAAATCCACCTAACCTCCGTCGGCACGTGTAGTTACCGTTTTTTTAGGCTGTTTTAAATGCTTCACGGGTATTTGCTTATTTAACTCTCACAATGACCCTCTAAGGTGGGTTATGTGAGTTAATATTTGCAAAACGAGCAAACACTTTATAAGGACTCACTCAGTAAATAAATGAATTAATAACTAAGTGAATGAATAAATAAAGTGCTATTTTAATCCTCCTCCTTTTATGGATCAGAAAGCTGAAGGACTCAGCCGAGGTCCCGTGGCTGGGATTAGATGGAGCTGGGGGATTTTCCTCGATCATCTAATTCCTCTGCTCTCCTGTAACATTGCCAAGGCAGGACCTTGAAGCGCAGCATTTGGGGTGGACCAGCTCGACTGGTGAGGGAACTGCCTCCTACCCATGGTCTGTGATGGTTTGCGCTTTTCTTTGTGACCAACGTGGCCCTGAAACCCAGCCACATTCCAAGAATATTTGTGAATCCAGGATGGATGACGGTTAAAGGTCTGATTTATTTCATGGTGCTCTGTGCCTTTATATCTGGTCTCTCATTCTCCGTTTTCTTGTGCATAAAGTGGAAATAATTACACCTATCTTGCAGTAAACTGTTGTAGATGGTGTAGATAATGTAGTAATGTGACTGCGTTAGGCTCGGAAAACAGTTACTATTGATGCTGCTTTTGCTGTGGAATCCCTAAGCTGATTATTTGCCAAATATAGTGGCTCTTCACATTGGGGGAAAGGCTTTGAAGAACCTTATGAAAGTTATCGATTTCATGTGCCTATCTATGTACATAATATTTTGGATATAATTTCAGAGTAGGGATGCGAGATAAAATACAGGATGCCCAGGTGAAGTTGAATTTCAGAGGAATAGTAAATAATTTTTTTCTAGGTTAAGAATATCCCAAATATCGCATGGGTCACCTTTATACTAAGAAATTTTTCATTAGGAGTTCCCGTTGTGGCTCAGTGGTAATGAACCTGACTAGTATCCGTGAGGACGCAGGTCTGATCCCTGGCCTCCCTCAGTGAGTTATGGATCCGGCGTTGCTGTGAGCTGTGGTGTGGTCGCAGACCTGGCTCGGATCGCCACCAGTGTGGCCGTGGTTGTGGTGAACAGCTTCCATTTCACTCCTAGCCTGGGAACTTCCATATGTCATGGGTGCAGCCCTAAGAAGACAAAAGAAAAGAGAAAAAGAGAGGAGAGAGTTTTCACTAAATTTGAATTTTACAGGGCATCACATGTTTTTAATTTGCCAAATCTGTCAGCCCTATTTCACAGCTGACTTTGAGAAGTGATAAGGGCTGTAGTGACCCGGTTGTCAGGGAAACATGCATACACATGCGCACAGACACACAGAGTTTTGCATGCGTTTCCGGAATCCCGTTCCAATGGGTTCTTACTCACCCGGAGTCTTGGTCTCATTGGGAATCAGACATCGTACAAAGTGAGGGTGAGTGCTCCTTAAATTGGTCATCAGTTTGTTTAAATTTTCCTGGGACACAAACCAGAAGAAGCACATTTACCTTCGCAAACACCGTTTCACTGGGTCAAAAAAAACAACCGAGTGTGGAAGCTGCTAAAAAACAAACCCTGAACACAGCAGACACGGTCTGGAAGGAGGATCCCTTCTTCTTCCCGCCCTTCTTGCTTCCCCCGGAGTCGCCTGGAGACAGACACAGAGGGTGTGTCCTGTGAGTCCTGAGGACACTGAGGTGGCTTTTCCTCCCCCCACCCCAGTTTTACTGAGACATAACTGACACTGTATAAGTTTAAGATGTGTAACGTAATGGTTTGATACGTGCATATATCGCAGAACGATCACAGCATTGTCGAGTTAACATCTAGGGCCTCACATAGTTACGTTTTTTCTTTTAAAATCTACTCTTCTAGCAACTTTCAAGTATACAATACAGCATTATTAGCTATAGTGACCATGCTGTACATCACAACCACAGAATTTGTTATAACCAGAAGTCTGTACCTTCTAACCCCCTTCATTCAGTTCCCCCACCTCTCACCTCCCCCCACCCGCCCCCTCTGGCAACCACACATCTGATCTCTATGTCTGAGTCTACTTTTTTAAGGTTCCCCATAGAAGTGAGATTATTCAAGATTTGTCTTTCTCTGTCTTATTTCACATGGCATAAAGCCCTCACGGTCCGTCCCTGTTGCTGCCGATGGCAAGATTTCATTTTTTCTTATAGTTGAGTAATAAGCGTGTGTACGTGTGTAATACATATATCACCTTTTCTTTTATCTGTTTATCTGTTTATCCATCAGTGGGCTCTTGGGTTGTTTCCATGCCCTGGCTATTGTAAATAATGCTGCAGTGAACACGGGGGTACTTCTTTGGGTTAATTTCATTTCCTTTGGGTACATGCTAAGAAGTGGAATTGCTGGGTCATATGGTAGCTCTATTTTTAATTTTTAAAGGAATCTCCGTACTGTTTTCCACAGTGGCTGGAAACAATGCACCCTTCTGTCTTTCTAAACTATTTCCTTCAAGACCTGAAATGAGAGTTTGGTTTTCTTTTGACATAGGAGAGCCGAGGGCTTTTTTTTGTTTGCTTGTCCACTTCTGGTTTTTTGTTTGTTTATTTCTTAAAATGCCTCCAAACGACTCAGATTTGGGAACACTGATTTTTATCCTAGTGGGGAATGGGTGGTATGGGATATGCGTGGCATTTGACTAGGAGCATAATTTAGACTCTCTGTATCCAAAGAGAATCTTTTCCTTTATAAATCAGACTTGAAATCCCACCGAATAGTTGGCGAGATCGATACGGTCCTCTCAGTGAATATGGTTTCTTTCATGAGTTTACCTTTTAAAAATTCTGGAATCGTGGGAGTTCCCGTCGTGGCTCAGTGGTTAATGAACGCGACTTGTACCCATGAGGATTCGGGTTCGATCCCTGGTCTCGCTCAGTGGGTTAAGGATCCGGCGTTACCCTGAGCTGTGGTGTAGGTCGCAGACTTGGCTTGGATCTGGCATTCCTGTGGCTGTGGTGTAGGCCTGCAGTTGTAGCTCCGATTTGACCCCTAGCCTGGAAATCTCCATATGCACAAAAAGACAAAATAAATAAAATAAAATTCTTGAGTCCCTGTTTATCTCTTAATGGGAAAGTAACTGAAAATCTTTCAACTGGAGTGTCTCAGAATATTCTCCAAGTCCATTTTTTTTTCCTCGTCTAAAAGGAACAGCCCAGCTTAATTTGACATCAGTGGTATTGGGTCTACTTTTTCAGAATAGCTGGATTTCAGATTTAGCCTTGATATGCCATCGAGGTTCAGTCATGGGGGAAACGCTGGGTCTCATCCCCCCCCATCCTCCTCTCCCCCCTCCTCGAGGTCCCTGGGGTCGAGCATGAACACGTGTTTGGAGAGCGGGGAGAGGCATGACAGCCACTTCCCCAGGTTCACACCTACCCCAGGGTTTGTACCTAGATCTTGGCATCATCGCCAAGTGAGGTTATGCAATACAGTTACAGAGACACCCTAATTAAACTCCAAGAAGATGGCGTTCATCATTCAAGTTTAAAGTTAGGCCCATTTTTATATTCTACTGCCCCCAACATTCAACATTAATTTTCAAAAATTGTCTAATTATCTAATGAATGGTTATATTGCATAGATTAAAAGCACGCATTTGTTAAATAGGTGCATTTAAGTCATTTAAGTTAGTCCATAATTTCTAAACCCTATTTTGGCAATTACTTTAAAAAGTGTATCTGTAGACAATGTAAACAACTATACTGGTTTGTGCAGCCATTTTGGAACATGACCTGGAAGTGCCTCAAAAAGTCAGAGTTGCCATATGACTCCCTAGTTCCACTCCTTGGTATAGACTCTGAAGAACTGACAGCAGTCCACAGAGAAACTCATATAACATGTTCAGAGCAGCATTATTCACAGTCCCCAAAACTGGAGACAATGCAGAGGTTCATCAGTGAGTGGATAGGCAAAGTGCGCAGTATCCGTACAGAGGAATATTATTCATTTATCGGAAGAAGTGAATTGCTGACAGCTGCTGGAACATGGACAACCCTTAAAGATATTAAGCTAAGAAAAAGGGGCCAGACATAGAAGACCACATGATGTATGATTCCAGTATGAAATGCCCAGAAAAGGCAAAACCCAGGGACGGAAATGTAGCTGCCAGGAGCTGGCCATTGACCGCCAGAGGGTGATGGGTGATGAAAGCATTCTCAAATTACATAGTTGCACAATCCACAAATATACTAAAAAGCCCTGAATTTTTTCTCTTTTTTACTTCCTTTTATCCTTTTAGGGCCGCACCTGTGGCATATGGAGGTTCCCAGGCTGGGGGTCCAATCAGAACTGTACCCGCCGGCCTACGCCACAGCCACAGCCGCAGCAATGCCAGATCCAAGCCGCGTCTGCGACTTACACCACAGCTCACAGCAATGCCAGATCCTTAACTTACTGAGTGTCCAGGGAACGAACCTTCATCCTCACTGATGCTAGTTGGGTTCGTTAACTGCTCAGCCACGACGGGAACTCCCCCCAAAACCCTGAATTTTTAAAGGGTGAATTTTATGCTATATGAAAATCTCAGTAAAAATAACTAGTACAGAATGTGGTATTGGCTAGTTCATCCACTGTTCGCCTCCATAGAACTCAATCTCTGAAAAAAATTTTTTTGACTTAAAAAAAATATATATATATATATTTGTCTTTTTGCCTTATCTAGGGCCACACCCGTGGCATATGGAGGTTCCCAGGCTAGGGGTCTAACAGGAGCTGTAGCCGCCGGCCTTCGCCACAGCCACAGCAACTTGGAATCCGAGCCGCTTCTGCGACCTACACCACAGCTCACGGCAACGCCGGATCCTTAACCCACTGAGCAAGGCCAGGGATCGAACCCGCAAACTCATGGTTCCTAGTCGGATTCATTAACCACTGAGCCACGACGGGAACTCCAAAAAAATAATTTTTTATTGAATGAAAATATATTTAAATTTTATAATGCTTTACAGTTTTAATACGTTTTACTCACATGATTTCATAAAATCCCATAATAACCCTTTCTGCTATTCCTGTACTGCTCCTCCCCCTCCCCCTCCAAACTGGTAACCACTAGTTTGTTCTGTCTGTGCGTTGGCTTCTCTTTTATTTTATTCACTAGTTTGTTGTATTTTTTAGATCCCACATGTGAGTGATATACAGCTTTTGTCTTTCTCTGTCTGGCTTACCTCACTTAGCATAATGCCTTCCACGTCCATTCATGTTCCTATACATGGCAAAATTTCACTCTTTTCGGAGTTCCTGTTGTGGTTCAGTGGTTAACAAACCAGACTAGTATCCATGAGGATGCAGGCTCGATCCCTGGCCTTGTTCAGGGGTTAAAGTTCTGGCATTACCCTGAGCTGTGGTGTAGGTTGCAGATCCAGCTCAGATCTGGCATTGCTGTGGTCGTGGCTGTGGCCAGCAGCTGCAGCTCCAATTTGACCCCTAGCCTGGGAATCTCCATATGCCATGGGTGCAGCCCTAAAAAGACAAAAAAAATTTTTTTTCACTCTTTTTCTATGGCTGAGTGGTATTCCATTGTGTGTATTTACCACATCTTCTTTATCCATTTGTCTGGTGATGGACACTTAGGTTGCTTCCATTCCTTGGCAACTGTAAATAATGCTGCTATCAATATTGGGGTGCATATATCTTTTTGAATTAGTGCTTATTTTTGAATTAGTGCTTATTATTCTACCCAGGAGTAGAATAGCTGGGTCATATGATTAGAAGTCAGTCTCTTAGGGAGTTCCCATTGTGGCTCAGTGGAAACGAATCTGACCAGTATCCATGAGGATGCAGGTCTGATCCCTGACCTTGCTCAGTGGGTTAAGGATCCGGCATTGCCGTGAGCTGTGGTGTAGGTCACAGACATGGATTGGATTCCGCATTGCTATGGCTGTGGTGTAGGCACGCACCTACAGGTCTGATTCGACCCTTAGCCTGGGAACTTCCACATGCCGCAGGTGCGGCCCTATTAAAAAAAAAAGTCAATCTCGTCAATCTCTCAGGAAGAGAAAGAAAAATGGAGATCAGAGACAGACAAATACATCAAGCTCAACCTGAAGGTCATGTCCAACCACTGGTTCTTCATGAGTGATGCGTGATTACACAGGGTTTTCTTCTGGGTGGGGTGGGGATGAGTGGGAAGAATTTCACCTGCTTCTGCTCCAGCATAGTTGGAAAAAAGGAAGGACAGCAGCTTCAGCGAAGACTTCTGGTACAGCCCGACCACCGTCTCGTTCAGGGGGTCCTTGTTCTTGTCCAGCCAGCCGGCAATGTTGTAGTCCACGGTGCCTGCGTAGTGCACCAGGGAGAAGTGGGCCTCAGCTTTGCCTTTGGCAGGCTTGGGCTTCTGGAAGTTGCTGGACTTGCCCAGGTGCTGGTCATACAGCTTGTTCTTGAAGGAGGTGTCCGTGGCCTTGGGGAACATGCACTCCTCCTCCAGGATGGAGAAGATGCCCATGGGCTGGGAGGAGGATAAAAAGACTGTTCTCAGCATTTACGAGTACATCCCAATGACTCCATCATCTGTAGGAGGCAAGGACCACACCTCTGGTGCTGTCACTATGTTACTAGGAACAGTGGGATGTACATGCTGTGTGTTTGCTGTGATGACAGGATGTGATAGACATCGAGTAGGTGCTCATTTAATGTTTGTTGAACAAAAGAACATGGAATGAAATTGTGTCATATAAATGTAGCTCACTGTGAGATACTAGAAAAATATATATATGGGTCTCTGTATCCTGGCTCCTGGCACAGAGCTTCTAAAGCGCTAATAATTTCCTTGGTGATAAGAGCACTAGGATCATCTTTTCTTCTATTGAGATGACGCTGGGTGGGCTCCTGGAGGCGGGCTGGTCACCAGGAAGACCAAGGCACCATGAAAAGCTTGGGATTTTCAGCTCCCTGTCCCCTGTCCTCCAGGGAGGGGAGAGGGGCTGGAGATGGAGTTAATCCTTGATCATGCCTAGGTGAGGAAGCCTCCATAAAATCCCGTTTACCGGGGGTTCTGAGAGCTTCCGTGTGGAGAGCACATCACTCTGGGAGAGTGACACACCCCAGCTGTACAGGGGCAGAAGCTCCTGCACTTGGGGCCCTCCCAGCCCTCGCCCCCCTGTATCTCTTCGTCTGCCTGTTCCCCTGCATCCTTTATCACATCCTTTAACAAACTGAGAAATGTAAGTTAGTGTTTTCCTGAGTTCTCTGAGCCCCTCTATTACATTAATTAAACCTGAGGAGGGGGCCATGGGAACCTTCGATTTGTAGCCAAGTACGGCAGAGGTTATAGGCCCCTGGGGACTTACCGCTTGCGCTTGTCATCTCTGGGTAGATGGGGCCAGAATTGAATTAAATTGTAGGACACCCAGTTGGTGTCACAGAGAGTTACTTGCTGCTGTGGGAGAAAAACCTTCACGCATTTGGTGACCAGAAGTATCAAAAATGAAGTTTATGTGTAAAAAGCGAAGGAAATGCAGGAAAGAAACAATAGGGAAGAACTGGGTTTCCCCCTACATAGGAAGGAAAAAAGCTGAGTTTTTCCCCAATTGACTCACTTTTAGCAATAGATTTTCAAAGTTGCATACACAGATGTAAAATCATATGACAAGGAATAGCTTCTGGGTTTCCCAGTGGCCACCTTGGAAAGTTACATTTCCACCAGGGCCGGTGATGGCAGGAGTTTCCTTGTGGTGCAAGGGGTTAAGGATCTGGCGTTGTCACTGATGTGGCACGGGTTCGATCCTTGGCCTGGGAAATTCTGCATGCCACAGATGCAATCAAAAAAAAAAATGTGATGGCACTTAAAAAAAAAGTTAATGTCATCTGCTGTTTTCATTGTACCATTCCTCAAGGAAGCCCACTGCTCCATGGTCCCTCCTCCTTGGGTCTTTGTACATGTATGAAATGCCCAGTTAGCCCCTGGGCTTCATTCCCCTTTTTTTTCCTTTTTGGTCATGCTCATGGCAGGTGAAAGTTCCCAGTCCGGGGATCTGTGCCACAGCAGTGTCCCAAGGCATAGCAGTGAATCATGCCAAATCTTTAATCTACTGAGCCACCAGAGAATGCCTTCATTCACATTTTTGTGGATAACAAAGCCCTTGGATCCTAATCACCCCACACACCCCTTTCAGTGTCTGACCAGATTCTGAGTGCTTTCTAAATACTTACCCTTTATGTATAACGGGACTCAGCTATCACAGCTCACAGCTTGGGAGAGTGGGGTTAGGGGCACCAGTCTATTATCAGAGGAGAGTTAGAGCAAAGACGGGATGGTCCCACCAGGGAGGAGCTGTGCTTGGGCAGCAGCATCTTTGTACCTTCTCGATGAGCTCGATGCAGGCGGCCAGGTCCATCCCGAAGTCGATGAACTCCCACTCGATGCCTTCCTTCTTGTACTCCTCCTGCTCCAGCACGAACATGTGGTGGTTGAAAAACTGTTGCAGTTTCTCGTTGGTGAAGTTGATGCACAGTTGCTCTAGGCTGTTGAACTGGGTGTTTCAAATACCAAAGAATTTGAATGAGTTTGGAAAACTGAGTGGCGATTCAGCAAAGCAGACCCAAAGTGGAAAGGCCCTTCGAGGCCAATTATCGAAACGACTCACATCAAAGATCTCAAAGCCAGCGATGTCCAAGACGCCGATGAAGTACTGCCTGGGCTGCTTGGTGTCCAGCTGCTGGTTGATGCGGGCGACCATCCACAGGAACATCTTCTCGTAGACGGCTTTGGCCAGAGCACCCACTGCATTGGTCACCTTGAAAAGGGACCATCCACTCAGTCCTCAAATTAACTGTTTTTATGATTGTATTAAAACATATGAAGTTGAAACACATGAAGTTGATATCTTGAAGGTCAAAAGCAGCTGGAGGTTGGCACTTCCATATAGTTCAACCTAATATTAAACCTGTCTTGAGGCGTCTGCTCAGTTCATGAGGTCTACCCCATTTACAAAGATTGTTTTCTAAAAACCATAGGTAGAACACATGACTCGAGCTCCGACCACACTTGATTGAACCAGAGGTGAACATTTGGTCCAAGCTGGGTTAGATAGAGTGTCTCGCCTGAGAATTTGGAATTGGGATCAAAACATGCTGGTCTCAGTCTCAAGGTGAGACCACAGAGATGTAAACTTAGGAGCCTAGGCTGGCCATGGGCAGGAGAGGTGGAGAAAGCTTAGTGTCTGTCAAGGGAGAACACGACAGAGCAGGAGAGAGAAGACAGACCACGGAGCCCCAGAGAAGGAGCTGGAGAGCCTGTCTTTGGAGGGCTCTTCACTTCCTGGCTCTAGACCCTCATGGCGCCCAGGCACACCCTGAGTCCTTGAGTTTACCCCTGGGGTCTGAGAATAAATTCCCCCTTCATGCTAAAGCTAGTTTCACATATTTTTCTTTTCTTTTCTTTTTTGTCTTTTTGCCTTATCTAGGGCCGCACCCATGGCATATGGAGATTCCCAGGCTAGGGGTCTAACAGGAGCTGTAGCTGCCGGCCTTCGCCACAGCCACAGCAACGCAGGATCCGAGCCGCGTCTGCAACCTACGCCACAGGTCACGGCAATGCCAGATCCTTAACCTACTGAGCAAGGCCAGGGATCGAACCTGCAACCCTCGTGGTTCCTAGTCAGATTCGTTAACCACTGAGCCACGACGGGAACTCCTCATATATTTTTCTTTTTATGGCCATACCTGCAGCATATAGTGGTTCCTGGGCTAGGGGTCGAATTGCAGCTGTAGCTGGAGCCTACGCCACAGCCACAGCAGCACCAGATCTGAGCTGCATCTCTACCTATGCTGCGGCTCGTGGCAACACCAGATCCTTAACCCACTGAGTGAGGCCAGGGATTGAGTCTGCATTCTCATGGATACTAGTCAGATTTTTAACCCACCGAGCCACAGTGAAAACTCCAGTTTCATATATTTTTCTGTACCTGCAACTGAGAGAACTTTAGGATGATGGTTAAAATAGCAAAATACCGAAGTCAGCTGGATTCAAAGCATCCCCCTTACCTGCTGGACATTTTGCCCTTTAGTGACATATTCATTCCCAACCTTCACCCGTGGACAGCACAGGCCTTTCAGCATTTCTGCAGAATTCAGACCCATCAGGTACCCAGCTTTGTCAGCCACTGAAGAAAGAGGAGAAATGGTGTCACACAAGTCAGCAGCTGCTAAAATATCCAGTCAGGCCCTGGGTCCTCCTAGAAATACTTTCTATAATCCTTTTTGATGTTTTTATGTTGTCCTGCTTGCCCCAGGCCTGGATTCTTCTAATAGAGTTTCAACCCCATAATCCAGGGTCTTGGACATTTGAGAACTTTCAATTTGCCTTCTAGATACAATCTTTAATAATAGGTTGAGGAGTTCCCTCGTGGCACAGTAAGTTAAGGATCCAGTGATATCACTGCTGTGGCTCAAGCTGCTGCTGTGATGTGGGCTTGATCCCTGGCCCTGGGACGTCCACATGGCCCGGGCCCAGCCAAAAAAAAATAGGTCAACCTTGACTTACTGATATTTACATTTCATTGCAAAGCATGGCGTCTGATAATACAACGAAACGGTGTGCGAGTAAAGGAGGTACCATTTGGACAATTAACAATCTAGGTTAAGCACCTGCCAAATGTATGCAAGTTGCCATGCTAAGAGCTGAGAGAGACGTGCAAAACCTTGACCTGCCGCAGGTGTTTGGTGGTGGTCCAGAGCAGTTGCTTAGTGGCCATTTCATACAGTTCACTAGGAGTTCAGCTGACTTTGAGACAGACCTGGCTGCCTTCACTGAGCTCATCAAAAAGGTTGAGAAATGCTTCTTCCCAGGGACTGCCCCTCCTTGATTGGACATCACCTCATTACTGGTTGGGGAGATAAAAAAAAATTCAGGGCTGTGTTTGTTAACGACTTAATAAGAGGCCAAAATAGCTTGCATCTCTATCGTTTGCTTTTCCTTTTCCTTTTTCTTTTTCGGCCGCCCCATGGTATATGGAGTTCGTGGGCCAGGGATCAGATCTGAGCCATAGTGGTGACCTAAGCCATTGCTATGTCACTGCCTGATCGTTAACCCACTGTGCTGGGCAAGGGATTGAACCTGCGTCCTGGTGCTGCGGAGAGGCTGCTGATCCTGTTGTGCCACAGTGGAAACTCCTGCACTGCTTCTAAGAGCTGTGGAACAGTGACCTGGTAAGGAGCCTGCATTCAAATTTGGTTTTTGGAGTTCCCGTGGTGGCTCAGTGGTTAACAAATTTGGTCTTTGCTTCTTTATGCCTCGATCTTGTCATGTGTCACGTGGGGGCAGAGACAGTACCCATGTTACTGGGTGGTTGTGAAGCAGGCTTGGTGCACAGTAAGCACTCAACAGACGCTGACTTGGGATGGTAGTATCATCAGAGGTGCTCAGGCCCTGGTATGGCGACCACGTTCCCCTTTGCCAGGCTCTTTCTGCTTCTAAACACCGAACACATGGCTGCTGGGGCTGGAAGAGCACTGGGACCTCGCCTTGATTTACGTCTGTAGGGTCCATCCGTGCTGAGGAGCCTGACATGTTTTCCCCTAAGTTCCACCCTCTGGATGGGCCTGACTGCTGACAGAGTAATTCCACATTGTCACACATACTCTGTGGCTCCTTGGGGGCATCTGTAGCTTCTGGTGCCTATGACATACACTCTAAACCCTTTATCCTGGCACTCTTGGCCTTTCCAAACTGATGCCAAAATAACCACTTTTCAGTTCCCATCTCTTACTAATCCACTGCACATGTCCTCTTCTTCTTTTTTTTTTTTTTGTCTTTTT